>OZ036012.1:7892416-8014916 GCA_964035015.1 Corallium rubrum | reverse complement strand
AGTGAATCGATCAATTAATCGATCAATTAATCAATCAATCAATCATTCAATCAATCAATCAATGATATTCAGATCATTACCTCGACTCTTCATCGGCATACATTTCCATCATCTGTGGATTAATAGTATGGTCGAGGACCACCCAGGCCCCACCACGAAGTTCAGCATTGCAAGGAATATAGACAAAGACGGGTTGTTGATATTTACGAAGAGCACCAACGATGAGAGAACCGTATTTAAGTACTTCTTCAAACATGTCTAAAATTCGAATAAAAAGACAAATTTAGCATTAAAGTGTCTATGAAGTCAAAAATTTAATAATTGTCAGTTGTTTGCTGTACAAGCTGTGTTAGTTAGTAATACTCAGAAAAACTATGAGTTCTAAGCGGGACTTGAACCCACAACCTTCTGAATGCTAGCCAGACGCTCTAACCATTGAGCCACTAGAACTCAGACAGCGGAGCAAAGTTAATCAAGGTATTTATACCTTAGACTGTGCCCAGTCCTCCAGGAACGAGTCTTAACCGACTTGTAGACCAACAAGTACTTGTAACCGAGCGGTTAAGACTCGTTCCTGGAGGACTGGGCACAGTCTAAGGTATAAGTACCTTAATTAACCTTGCTCCGCTATCTGAGTTCTAGTGGCTCAATGGTTAGAGCGTCTGGCTAGTATTCAGAAGGTTGTGGGTTCGAGTCCCACTTAGAGCTCAGAGTTTTTCTGAGTATTACTAACTAACATAGCTTGTACAGTAAACAACTGACAATTATTACTAAGTAAAAAATTCGTTGGCATTTTTGTTTTTTAATGCACAGAGGAGCATCGTAGAAGCATTCACTGAAAATTCCAAGAGAATCTAATCTATAGTCTTGGCGCTATTAACTCTCAAAGTTTGCCATGGATACTTCGTTTTTTGAGAAAATTTGGGCTTTCGGTAAGAAGGCCTTATGACGTACAGAAATGGCAACTATGCATAAGAACAATGGATTTTAGCATCAATAATCCATATGCGTGCGTCATAAGGCATTGTTGCCAAGAGCCCAAATACACCAAATTCTCTTAAAATTTTCAGCAAGCGCTCCTACCTTGCAAATAAAAGAATGAAAAATCAAAATATGTTGTATGATCAAATTATGGGAAATACCTTTCATTCCACCAGAGAATCCTCTCCAGTTAGCAAAAATAATCAGCGGAAGTTGTTCTTTGTTGAAATCATTGATGCACTGAGCTGTTTTGAAAGCTGAATCAGGATACCAGACTTGACCAGCTTGACTGAATAACTTTCAGATAGAGACATTATTAGTAGGTTCATATCTTTCAAAGTATCTTGTTTTCTCTCGACATCACAGCTGTAACTGACTTGGTTTCATTGTACGTCATTCCTTACAATACTTCCACCTTCCCTTCCCTTCCCTTCCCTTCCCTTCCCTTCCCTTCCCTTCCCCTTCCTTTCCTTGACCTTCCTTCACTTCATTTCACTTCCCTTCCCTTCCCTTCCCTTCCTTCCCTTCCCTTCCCCTTCCTTCACTTCATTTCACTTTACTTCACAAAACATCACCAGACCAGACCAGACCAGACCACACTAAAACACAACACCATACCACACCTGAACACACCAACCACACCACGCCAGAACACATACACCACACCACACCACACCACACCACACCACACCACACCACACCAGAACACATCATTACACAATACCACATCACATACACACACCGCAACACACCGCACCACAACATTCCAAAACACACCACATTACATCACATCACATCACACCACGCCAGAACACATACACCACACCACACCACACCACACCACACCACACCACACCACACCAGAACACACACTGTACCAAAACACGCCGCACTTCACCACACCACACTACACCAGAACACACCAGACCAGACCAGAACACATACACCACACCGCGCTACATCAGAACACACCACGTCACACCAAAACACACCGCACAAAAACACACCACACTACACCAGAACACACCACACTACACCAGAACACACCACACCGCACCAGATTGCCAGAACGCATACACAACACCGCGCTACATCAGAGCACACCACACCACACCACACCACACCACACCACACCACACCAGAACACACACACTGTACCAAAACACACCACACCACACCACACCAAAGCACATCATTACACAATACCACATCACATACACACACCGCACCACATAATACTCCAAAACACACCACATCATGCCACACTACATCACATCACACTACATAATACTCCAAAACACACCACATCATGCCACACTACGTCACATCACACTACATAATACTCCAAAACACACCACATCATGCCACGCTACGTCACATCACACTACATAATACTCCAAAACACACCACACCACACCACACCACACCACACCACACCACACCACACCACATAACACTCCAAAACACACCACATCATGCCACACTACATCACATCACATCACACCACATAATACTCTAAAACATCATACAACAGCGTCTCCAGTCCACTCTAATACTAACCAACGCCTCTGAGCTGGGATTTCCTGGATCAGCTGGTACTGTTACTTCAACTGCGCGGGTCTCAACAGCGATCACAGCCATGGGTATACCACCAAGCCTAAAACATAAACCAGACAAATATAAACATATTTCCAACCATCTCCAGGTAAACACAAACTTACTTTTGCGAAATACTCTACCTGGCACGCCCACAAACCACAGTTTTTGCCCAACCAGCCAACGTCTCTATAAATGAATTCTTATCGAAGAATCCACTTACCCATGTATCTATAGATACAAGAGCAATAGGTGAGGAGATATGTTACGCCAGTCCAATGGAAAGGGAATTATGTATGGGATAAATAAGGAAAAGAATAGAATAGGATGAAAAAATAAGAAAAAGGGAAGAAGAGAGAAATATGAAGCAAGAGAAGGGAATGGATGAGAAGGGAAACCGAGAAAAGAGAAAGGAAAGGAAAGGAAAAAGAGGGAAAGAGGAGGGAAAAGTAGAATGACAAAGGAGAGAAGGAAAGAGGAGTAAAGGAGAGAGGAGAGAAGGAGATAAAAAGAATGAAAAAAGGGAGGGAAGAGAAGGGGGAGGAGAAGAAAAGAAAGGAAAAGCAGAACGAAGAGAAGAGAAGGAAAGGGAAGCGAAGAGAAGGGAAAGGAAGGGAAGAGAAGAGAAGAGAAGAAAACAGAAGAGAAGAGAAGGGAAAGGAAGGGAAGGGAAGGGAAGGGAAGGGAAGGGAAGAGAAGAGAAGAGAAGAGAAGAGAAGAGAAGAGAAGAGAAGAGAAGAGAAGAGAAAAGAAAAGAAAAGAAGAGAAAAGAATGAAAAAAGAAGGAAGAAGAGGAAAAAGAAAGAATAGAGAAAGAAATTAAAGAGAAGGAGACAAAAATGAGGAAAATCATGATATAAACCTAACAAACCTGACTCAGTTTTTCCTGCTATCATATGACGTGGGTCACACACCCGAGATGGAACAAAATCAATATCTCTTTCTACGGGGTCAACAATTTTCGTTATTGGTAAAGGAGCGTTTTTATGCTGAAAAACAAAAAAATGAAAGCTAAGCAACGTTGTGCTGTCAGACAGTTTTCATTTTATAGTATTTCAAACTTTTAAAGTGCCAATGAAGCGAAAATTATTATTGTCTTAAATAAAAGAACTCTCAAAACGACAAAGTAACATCTTTTGCAGATCTTCGTTTCTGTGCCTCGTTGTTGAGATATTTTAATTTTTTTGATATGCAAATTAAACACTTTGACGTCACACGTGTATAATGAGTTATCGGAGAAGGTTCTGTATCTTTGCTATTATCAAACGAAATCAATTAAAAATCTGTATATCTAATGCTGTATGCGAAATAGACGCACAGGATCGGCTTCGAAGTGATTTCGTTTGATAATAGCAAAGATATAGAACTTTCTCCGATAACTCATTATACACGTGTGATGTCAAAGTGTTTAATTTGCATATCAAAGAAACTGAAATATCTCAACAACGAAGCACGGAAACGAAGATGTGCAAAAGATGTTACTTGTAGTTTTAAGAGTTCTTTCATTTAAGACAATAATAATTTTCGCTTCATAGGCACTTTAAGCGTTACCATTTCTGCATGGAAAATAGTGAGAATTTATGAAGGATTTTGACCTACCCGTGGTATGTAGGACAACCACTGAATGATGCTAAAGAGTCCACTAAGATCGTCATGAACAACGAGATGAGAGGTTCCTGGTATGAAAAAAGATACGATTTAATACCAGATTATATATACCAGATAAACTGTATTATACTCATTATAATTATTACTTATAAGTGTAAGTATTTTATTAGAAATAATTTCAAAGGTTACCATTGTTGTGCATAATAGAGGGACCACCCAGTTGTAGATTGGAGGTATACACTTGACGGCCTAAAAGCTAAAGGAAAAAAGAAATACATTGTTTGTTTGTCTGTTTGTTTTTGTTCATTTGTTTGTTTGCTTGGTGATGCAAAGTAAGAAAATGGAAATAAAATATAGGGAATATAATGTATATAGTGAGTGAGTGAGTGAGTGAGTGAGTGAGTGAGTGAGTGAGTGAGTGAGTGAGTGAGTGAGTGAGTGAGTGAGTGAGTGAGTGAGTGAGTGAGTGAGTGAGTGAGTGAGTGCACGAGAGACGAAAGGAAGGAGCGAGTGGGCTGGGTGTTTGATTGCTTGATTAACTGACTGATTGATAAATTAATTAATTAAATGATTGATTGATTGTTTGTTTGTTTGTTTGTTTGTTTGTTTGTTTGTTTGTTTGTTTGTTTGTTTGTTTGTTTGTTTGTTTGTTTGTTTGTTTGTTTGTTTGTTTGTTTGTTTGTTTGTTTGTTTGATTGATTGATTAAATGATTGATTGATTGATTGATTGATTGATTGATTGATTGATTGATTGATTGATTGATTGATCGATCGATCGATTGATCGATCGATTGATTGATCGATTGATTGATCGTATGTAAAGTGGAAATAGCAACTAGCAAGAATGTTACACGTGGAAAAAGATATGCACGAGGGAAACACGAGTGATATAAGGTTCTCACCTTGTTTAGTGCTCCATATCCTGTCAGAATGATGTGAGAGTTTTCGACCTGGATTACCCGCTGACCAAGCCTGAGCAAGTAGGCACCGATACCAACCGCACGGCAAGTCACCTACACCAGATACAACGAAATATATACAAAAAATTTTACGCTTGTGGAAATTATTACATGTAAAGAGCCAAAAGGTTTTGATCCAAAGACTTTAGGTTTGATTTTATACTTACTAAACTTATTGTTACGATTTCATCATAAGCTCTTGACATGGCTCCTGCAATCATGCCAGAACCTTGAAGGTTTTCCACACCAATAGCTTCATCACGACCTGATTTTGACCAAATAAAAATTAACCCTTGTCTCAGCGTTCTTGTTTATTGTTATTATGGCCATGTCATGTTACGTCGAAATTTGATGAGACACAGCCAAGCCGAGAACATCGCACCGCGCCAAGCCAAGCCAAGCCAAGCCACACCACACCACACCACACAGAACACACACCGCACCACACACCACACCACACCAAGCCACACCAAGCCACACCACACCACACCAAGCCACACCGGACAACACCAAGCCACATCACACCACACCACACCAAGCCACACCGCACAACACCACACCACACCACACCAAGCCACACCACACCACACCACACCAAACCACACCACACCACACCAAGCCACACCGCACAACACCACGTTACACCGTACCGCATCAAGCCACACCGCACCACACCACATCGCACCGCACCACACTACACCACACCACATCACACCGCACCACACTACACACCACACCACATCACACCACACCACACCACACCACACCACAACGAAACACAACGAAACACAACGAAACACAACACAACACAACACAACACAACACAACACAACACAACACAACACAACACCGCACCGCACCGCACCGCACCGCACCGCACCGCACCACACCACACCACACCACACCACACCACACAACACAACACAACATCACACCACACCACGCAACGCAACGCAACACAACACCACGCAACACCACACCACACCACGCAACGCAACGCAACGCAACGCAACGCAACGCAACGCAACGCAACGCAACGCAACACAACACAACACAACACAACACAACACAACACAACACAACACAAATAAATAAAAAATAAAAACCCCAAAATAAAACGGCCTGCAGTAAAACAAAACCAAGGATATAAAACAACAAAAAATATATAAAATATATAACAGTTAGCAATTTCTCAAAGCTATCAGTGAATATTCATACCAATAATGTCTGTGATTTTGTATCTTGATTTCCCATCATCCTCTATCGCTTCAGCGCGCACAGAGTTGGAAGCGCTCAGCTGAAAAAAGAAATATCAAGAAATGTTCTTAACATTAATCCTTGTAACACATCATATGTTCATGGAATGTTATCTGCCAAAACTTTAATATTTCACATGTGAACGGTTTAAACGGAAAATTTCACATGTGTAATTTTAGTTAATAACTCTCTCAACTTGCCGACGATTTAAAATTACCTTTTTAAAATCGTTGGTAGTCAAATAAAGATACTTGAATCCCTATAAAAAATAAAAATAGATCGCCAATTGACGTTATTGGAGGATTGATGCCAAGCCACAGGGGGGATGCCACCCCCTGATCAGAGGTAACCATGGAAACCCCGTCACAGCCCACCTCCAGGCACCAGTCACACTGTCAAAACAGTGGAAATATATCTACTTACACTTGCATTCTATCAGGAGTGGGTGGGTGGATCAGTAAACAGCGTGCGCAAAACCAGTCAAGCTCAGACCACGCTGACAAGACTTTGATGAACGCTGAGATAATCCCCACATATTATAAATGAGTGACCACTGACCAAATATCTAATAATAGATAGCGCGCGCAAAACCAGTCAAGCTCAGACCACGCTGACAAGACTTTGGCGCGCGCAAGTCAAGCTCAGACCACGCTGAGAAGACTTTGATGAGCGCAAGTCAAGCTCAGATCACGCTGACAAGACTTTGGCGCGCGCAAGTCAAGCTCAGACCACGCTGAGAAGACTTTGATGAGCGCAAGTCAAGCTCAGACCACGCTGACAAGACTTTGATGAGCGCTGAGATAATCCCCACATATTATCATGAGTGACCGCTGACTAGCATTGCCTCCTTTTTTACCTTGCCTAAATTACATTTAGCCACATATAATATTTCAACTTTACACTTGCAAAAAACTGAAACTTTTTAGGAATAAACCCCACTAACCTTCTGAGGAGCTTCAGGATCATTCCAGGCTACATTAAACTCGTGCTTCAATTCCTCAGCTAGCCCCAGGCGCGCACCACTGTTGGCAGACACATAGATGAAGGGAATGCTTGAACTACGAGCTAATTCCAAGGCACGCTATATATTAAATCAGTTAGGAATAGTAACACCCTTTTAGTATACAATTATAAACGTTATTTAACAAATACACTCCATCTTCCGCGTGTCTGTACCATGGTCTGTAGTGTAGTGTAGTGTAGTGTAGTGTAGTGTAGTGTAGTGTGGTGTGGTGTGGTGTGGTGTGGTGTGGTGTGGTGTGGTGTGGTGTGGTGTGGTGTGGTGTGGTGTGGTGTGGTGTGGTGTGGTGTGGTGTATGCTGTACTGTACTGTACTGTACTGTACTGTACTGTACTGTACTGTACTGTACTGTACTGTACTGTACTGTACTGTACTGTACTGTACTGTACTGTACTGTACTGTACTGTACTGTACTGCGTATAAAAAGACGAAGTCAAGTGACACAAATTACATGCTTTTCACAGTAAAGACGCATGAAAAAATGAAATAGTTTTATACAACAGACATCTTGAATTTTCCGAAACTTGAGAATGGTCAGGGGTTTTGAAAAGAGGGAAATTGCTTGGTAAAATATTGCAAGAACAAAATAAAATTCATGTTTTGTTACGTCATGAATGATCTATCAAATCAGCAACCTGATTGGCTGAAAATAGAAAGACTGATTGGTTTTAACTTGGTGATGTCATCACGGTTCAAACAACAGAACACTAGATTTACTTACTTCAAATACTTTGTCTTCGGAAACAGCAAAGGAACCAATGACATGAGTTATATCATTAGCCACGACGATAATCTGAAGAAAACAATACATTAGTTAGACTAACACCGCTGCTAAACGTTTTGCGCATGTGCGACGTCCTCGGAAAAAGAGCGGGAAAACACTGAAATATTTGGATTGGTCAGAGAGTCTGACACAAAAGTTAAATTTATAAGCATACTACCAAAAAGATAAGGTAGGTAATTTGTGCATGGCTTCCTTGTCAATATTGTAACATATTCCGAATTTACCCCTTCGTAATTTTCTTTACCCTTTTTTTTAAACACAAATGGATAGTCGAATCTTACTTAATATTCACGGTCTGGTTGTTGTTGCCACGGCTAGTTCCCACTTCTCTTGCAATGTTTACTCAGCGAATTCACGCATGCGCAAACGTTTGACAGTATTAGACTACATATATAAGCATGCACAAATGACAAAAACAGAGAATTCACAATCTCCAAGACATAACTTCGATACCTCTCTTCCCTCTGGGTATTCAGGAGTTATAAGAGCCATTCGCCAAGCCACAACACCAATCTAAAAATTAAAGTGTCAATAAAAGAACATACAAAGACATTATGATTATAAACATTAGGATCGTGATAATGATTAAGATTAAGAAAAGAAGGTTTATGACCATGACCATACTGAGACCCATGACCATGACCATTGACCAATGACCAATGACCAATGACCACTAACCAAGGCCATGACCATGACCACTAACCAAGGCCATGACCATGACCACTAACCAACGCCATGACCATGACCACTAACCAAGGCCATGACCATGACCACTAACCATGACAATGACCATGACCATGACCACTAACCAAAGCCATGACCATGACCACTAACCATGACCATGACAATGACCATGACCATGACCACTAACCAAAGCTGTGACCATGACCACTAACCATGACCATGACAATGACCATGACCACTGATCAATGAACATGACCATGACCACAACCCCACTTTGTTAAGACCCGTACATAGACTCACGTTATTCTCTCCAGCTAATCGATTTACATGATGAAGTTGATCATCTTCCTTCAGCACAAACTCACTTGCTTCAACCTACAATAAACAACATAAAGAAACAAGTTTTCAAAACCAAACTACATAAAAGATACTAGAAAATATATAGCGGAGAATAAATGAACTTAGATAACCAGCTTCACCCCTCTTCTATCACTGGGGAGCTTAAAGGGTCTTGGCAATACAAATTAAGTTTATCTCATTTGAAAGAACTCGTCAAATGGTATAAGAAGACCTTTTACAATTTTTCCGTATCTGTTTTGGTTTTGGAAATATTTTGACTAAAGACAGCGTGCTGTCCGCCATCTTGGAATTATTTTCGATACGCAAAATTATGCATGTGACGACATAACCAGGGTAAAGTGAAATTTTTATCTTGCCAACCTTATGAGATGAGCTAGAAGCTCGGTTTTTTGTTGCGCTATTTCCATTTTAAATTGACCCACAACATTTAAAAAGCCTTCCGTGGAAATTTGGTCACCCACGGAGTAGTTTCATCAGGTTTACCCTGGTTGTGACGTCACCCATTTCCTAGTTAATTAGACCAAATATTACAACAAGATGGCGGACAGCACGCTGTCTTTGGTCGAAATATTTCCCAAACCAAAACAAATACGGAAAAATTGTAAAATGTCTTCTTATACCATTTGAGGAGTTCTTTCAAATGAGACAAACTTATTTTTTATTGCCAATACTCTTTAAGCAAACTAGGACGACGACGGCAATGTAAAGTTCAGTATCTAGCAGAAGCCACGAATAATTTACGTAGTATTGAATACTAAAAGTATGTTTTTCGACATCCAAAACCTTGTAGAGCTCTAGTTCTAAGGTTCGAAGTCAAATTCGACTACGGGTTTCGCGAGTTAACGTTGTCCGGGGAGCACGATTGGCGTGTGCTGTTAGGGCGCTGCCTCTCAACCAATAGTTAAGCCCGACTGGACGGGGTTAGTACTTGGATGGGTGACCGTCTGGGAGTATCCCTGTTCTCGAGCTTGAGACTCATGTGAGTAGAGTTTAGTTGGTCTCTCCTGTGCTTCGAGGGTTTTGCACCGGGTTTTCCGGTTTTCCTCCCTCCGCAACGCCTAGGTCTTAGCTGTAATTTGTGGGCTGATATGTGCCGTATGGCGGCTGCCCGAGCGCCTTTAACATGCCTTCGACTCAGCCATGGCAAAAATTATTGTAAGGCGCATTTGAAAACTTTAAAGTTGAATTTACGCGGTATAAATACATGTTATTATTATTATTATTATTATTATTATTATTATTATTATTATTATCATTATCATTATCATTATCATTATCATTATCATTATCATTATCATTATCATTATCATTATCATTATCATTATCATTATCATTATCATTATCATTATCATTATCATTATCATTATCATTATCATTATCATTATCATTATCATTATCATTATCATTATCAGTATCAGTATCAGTATCAGTATCAGTATCAGTATCAGTATCAGTATCAGTATCAGTATCAGTATCATTATCAGTATCATTATCATTATCATTATCATTATCATTATCATTATCATTATCATTATCATTATCATTATCATTATCATTATCATTATCATTATCATTATCATTATCATTATCATTATCATTATCATTATCATTATCAATATCATTATCATTATCATTATCATTATCATTATCATTATCATTATCATTATCATTATCATTATCATTATCATTATCATTATCATTATCATTATTATTATTATTATTATTATTATTATCATTATTATTATTATTATTAAAACGTGAAAATGATCTGAATAACGTTGTATGTAGAACGGGAACGGCGTTAAGATTACTCTTGGGACAAAAACTTATTCATCTTCTTTGTTGCGTGAGGAAAATTCTATTGTATTAAGGACGTTGTCCTTGACGTTCGCGTTGTATTTGCTTAAGCTTTCTACTTGTAATGAAGTAGTTACCACTTCTCTTTTCAAGTTGATATCTTCGCCATGTTGTTTCGACCACTGTTTCCAATATTTCAAAACAGCCTAAAGTAGAACAATATACAGTTTGAAATGCGACTGCCAATGCTAGAGGCCTAATAAGCCTCGTTTTCGAGTCACAACAGAGATTTATTGATTGATATTGATCCAAATTACCTGAGAATGAACAAAATGTTCACGGTTAAAATTGTCCCAGAATAGACAGGATAAAATAATTCTTAAATACCCAGCTTCAATAACAAATGAGCCGTCGTTACTACATCCTCAGTGATATCACAATTTATTTTCTATTCATCTTTACCTGTTTAAAAAGCTCTGGAATATCGTACACATACGTTGTTCCTTGGTTTTGAGCGGTGAATCGCTTAAGCTGTGCGAGAAAAAAAGCAACAACACAAGAGTGTTTGACGCTAATATTGAGCTATTAAGACACGTCAGAGGAAGGGAATCAACTTCTACTCTGTGCAACGATTCTAGCAACTTGACGTAAACGATATTGACTATTGCACAGCATGTTACACACTGCCATGGTTCGTGCAACTTGTCTCACAATGATCTTGATCATTGCACAGCATGTTACATACTGCCATGGTTCGTGTAACTTGTCTCACAATGATCTTGATCATTGCACAGCATGTTACATACTGCCATGGTTCGTGTAACTTGTTTCACAACGATGTTGATCATTGCACAGCATGTTACATACTGCAATGGTTCATGCAACTTGTGTCACAATGATCTTGACCATTGTACAGCATGTTACACACTGCAATGGTTTGTGCAACTTGTCTCACAATGCTCTTGACCATTGCACAGCATGTTACACACTGCAATGGTTCGTGCAACTTGTCTCACAATGATCTTGATCATTGCACAGCATGCTACATACTGCAATGGTTCATGCAACTTGTCTCACAATGATCTTGACCATTGCACAGCATGTTACACACTGCAATGGTTCAGGCAACTTGTCTCACAATGATCTTGACCATTGCACAGCATGTTACACACTGCAGTGGTTCGTGCAACTTGTCTCACAATGATCTTGACCATTGCACAGCATGTTACACACTGCAATGGTTCGTGCAACTTGTCTCACAATGATCTTGACCATTGCACAGCATGTTACACACTGCAATGGTTCGTGCAACTTGTCTCACAACGATCTTGACCATTGCACAGCATGTTACACACTGCAATGGTTCGTGCAACTTGTCTCACAATGATCTTGACCATTGCACAGCATGTTACACACTGCAATGGTTCGTGCAACTTGTCTCACAATGATTTTGACCATTGCACAGCATGTTACACACTGCAATGGTTCGTGCAACTTGTCTCACAATGATCTTGACCATTGCACAGCATGTTACACACTGCAATGGTTCGTGCAACTTGTCTCACAATGATCTTGACCATTGCACAGCATGTTACACACTGCAATGGTTCGTGCAACTTGTCTCACAACGATCTTGACCATTGCACAGCATGTTACACACTGCAATGGTTCGTGCAACTTGTCTCACAACGATCTTGATCATTGCACAGCATGTTACACACTACAATGGTTCGTGCAACTTGTCTCACAACGATCTTGACCATTGCACAGCATGTTACACACTGCAATGGTTCGTGCAACTTGTCTCACAATGATCTTGACCATTGCACAGCAAGTTACATACTGCAATGGTTCGTGCAACTTGTCTCACAATGATCTTGACCATTGCACAGCATGTTACACACTGCAGTGGTTCGTGCAACTTGTCTCACAATGATCTTGACCATTGCACAGCATGTTACACACTGCAATGGTTCGCGCAACTTGTCTCAAAATGATCTTGACCATTGCACAGCATGTTACATGCTGCAATACTTTGCGCAAGTTGTCTCGTAACGGCTTTGACGTAATCGTTGCGAGTAAACATTGCACCGTGTAACAAATCCTTAAGACTCTGTTTTAATAGGTACTACATTCAAACCTGAAGTCGGTCTTTTGTAACGTAAGGTGAATTAACAAATAGCCCATGCAAAGGACCTTGTTTGATTCCGTATGACTCAAAAATCGTCTGAAAAATAATTAATTAAATATTTTAGACTAAGATGTTAAACCAGAAGCAGAAGCCATGGTGGTGGCGATGGTGATGTTGATGATAATGGTGATGATAGCGATTGTGGTGATGGTGATAGTAGTTGTTGTGGTGATGGTAGTGGTGGTGGTGATGATAGTGTTGATGGTGATGGTGGTGGTGATAATGATGATAGTGTTGATTGTGATGGTGGTGGTGATAATGATGGTGGTGATAGTGGTGGTGGGGGTGATGGTGGTGATTGTAGCGGTGGTGGTCGTCGCGATGGTGATGATGGTAGGGTGGTGGTAGTGATGATGATGGTGGTGATGACAATGGTAGTGTTGATGGTGATAGTGGTTGTTGTGGTGATGGTAGTGGTGGTGGTGATGATGATGATAGTGTTGATAGTGATGATGGTGGTGATGCTGGTGGTGATAGTGGTGGTGGGGGTGATGGTGGTGATTGTAGCGGCGGTGGTGGTCGCGATGGTGATGATGGTAGTGTTGATGGTGGTGGTGATGATAGTGGTAGTGTTGATGGTGGTGGTGATGATAGTGGTAGTGTTGATGGTGGTGGTGATGATAGTGGTAGTGTTGATGGTGGTGGTGATGATAGTGGTAGTGTTGATGGTGGTGGTGGTGGTGGTAATGATGATGGTGGGGATAACGATGATGGTGGTCGTTGTGACTGACGTTTCGACGGTCTCAGGTTCGCCTATAAAGGCCCATATTTATACTGTATGTATAATAGTTCATTACGTCATGTGTAAGGATTATGGTTATGTGCGAGTGTTGTGGTCATATTACACACGCATACATACACATATAAAGTAATAAAATAACACATCTTACGTTTCCCGTTCTCGGGTCTTCAATTTCTCTGTATATACTGATATCAAGAAAATAGCCAGACTCGTTCGACAAAAATAATCGCAGCGGAATTTTCGTTCCATTAGGAGTCAATCTGAAACACAGCATCTCGAAAATCAAAATGTGACTCGATTGTGCAGTTCTCAATATCCCTATCTGTGTTCTGTTCGTCCCTGTGACTGAGACGAGGGCAAAGAATAGGACAATGAATTTGATCACCATGACCACGACCACCATCACTATCATCACCATCACTACCACCACCACCATCACCATCATCACAACCACCAGCACCACCACCAGCAGCACCATTACCACCACCATTTACCATCATCACCATCATTACCATCACACCACCAGCACCACCATCACCACCACTACCATCATCACCACAACCATTCACCACCATTACCATTACCACCACCACCACCATTCACAATCATCATCACCACTCACCATCATTACCACCACCACCACCACCATTCACCACCATCATCACTACTACCACCACCATTACCACCACCATCACCACCACCATCATCACCACCATCACCACCACTACTACCATTCACCACCATCATCACAACCACCATCACCACCACTACCATTCACCACCATCATCACTACTACCACCACCATTACCACCACCACCATCACCACCATCATCACCACCACCATCACCACCACTACCATTCACCACCATCATCACAACTACCATTACCATTCACCACCATCATCATTACTACCACCACCATTACCACTACCACCATCACCACCACTACCATTCACCACCATCATCACAACTACCATTACCATTCACCACCATCATCATTACTACCACCACCATTACCACTACCACCATCACCACCACTACCATTCACCACCATCATCACAACTACCATTACCATTCACCACCATCATCATTACTACCACCACCATTACCACTACCACCATCACCACCACTACCATTCACCACCATCATCACAACTACCATTACCATTCACCACCACCATCATCATTATTACCACCACCATTACCACTACCACCATCACCACCACTACCATTCACCACCATCACCACCACCACCATCATTACAACCATTACCACCACTATTAATAACCAGAATCATAACCATGACTATGACCTTATCCGCCATCGTGATCAAGACCATCACTATGACTTGAACATTTGATATTACAAATAACCCACCAAGTACTAAGCACCCAGTTGAAGTTAAAGTAAGTAAGTTTTCGCAAACCTTATGTTCATTTTCATCTCTGCTTGCAACACTCTAAGCCGCCAAAATCTCTTGCCATAACGAACAACAATGGAACGAATGCTTTCTTCAATCTACATGAAAGAACATTTAGCGATTGTTCAGAAGCTACCGCGATACAGACACTCTGAAGAGAAGGTTCAGTTTCCTTACCTTGTGGGGTTCAATGACGATACACGGGACGAAGTTGAGAAAGATGTGATTGCAATCTGTCCTCTTAGGCTAAAAATGTGAATAATGAAACATTAATAGCAAAATAATAAAAAACATTAATAGCATCAAAAAACAAACAAATACACAACAACAACTACGCATAACAGCAACTTACCGACTGATCGAATGCGATTTCTAATTGATCCAACGTTTCCAAACATTGAATTTCGCTTTCTTTTTCCAAATAATCAAAGGAAGCCTCCTACAAACAAACAAACAAGCAATCTTCCATTGAACTGCAAATTGACCAGTTTAAAAGGAGGAAGGAAGGAAGGAAGGAAGGAAGGAAGGAAGGAAGGAAGGAAGGGAGGGAGGGAGGGAGGGAGGGAGGGAGGGAGGGAGGGAGGGAGGGAGGGAGGGAGGGAGGGAGGGAGGGAGGGAGGGAGGGAGGGAGGGAGGGAGGGAGGGAGGGAGGGAGGGAGGGAGGGAGGGAGGGAGGGAGGGAGGGAGGGAGGGAGGGAGGGAGGGAGGGAGGGAGGGAGGGAGGGAGGGAGGGAGGGAGGGAGGGAGGGAGGGAGGGAGGGAGGGAAGGAAGGAAGGAAGGAAGGAAGGAAGGAAGGAAGGAAGGAAGGAAGGAAAGAAAGAAAGGAGGGAAGGAGGGAGGGAGGGAGGGAGGGAGGGAGGGAGGGAGGGAGGGAGGGAGGGAGGGAGGGAGGGAGGGAGGGAGGGAGGAAGGAAGAAGGAAGGAAGGAAGGAAGGAAGGAAGGAAGGAAGGAAGGAAGGAAGGAAGGAAGGAAGGAAGGAAGGAAGGAAGGAAGGAAGGAAGGAAGGAAGGAAGGAAGGAAGGGAGGGAGGGAAGGAAGGGAAGGAAGGAAGGAAGGGAAGGAAGGGAAGGAAGGGAAGGAAGGGAAGGAAAGGAAGGGAAGGGAAGGGAAGGGAAGGGAAGGGAAGGGAAGGAAGGAAGGAAGGAAGGAAGGAAGGAAGGAAGGAAGGAAGGAAGGAAGGAAGGAAGGAAGGAAGGAAAATGCAAACTACCACAAACAAACCTTAGAGACAAAGTCGGCATGACGAACAATAGTCCTCACGTAAAATCTGTGATCAGTAACTTCAGCGTTGGCAGAAACCTATCATAAGGGGGAAATGGTTGTTAGCTACGGTTAGCTATGGTTAAAAGCTACGTTTTTTAAGCCAGAGTTGCTTCTGATTCCTCTGTGTCAACTGTCAACTGTGTCTGATTCCTCACCTGACTGCGTTAGGAATCTATTTGTTATTTCATGATGTTATCTCACACAAACCTTTTTAGCTGAAGCAAAGTACAAATGAATGCTGTGATTCGTGGTCGGAACTGACTCTAGATCAAAATTCCTCAATCGATTGAGCTCCAACTGAAAAGCAAGAGCTGGCTCCAAATGACGATAAATGGTGTCCTCCGAGAACTACCAGTAAAAAGAGAAAGAATACTTTAACAAGGTACTACATTTCAGCAATGTTGCTGAAATATTACTATGGAATGAAACATGTTCAGTCGAGTAAAAAACGTACGTTTCCAGTTGCTCTGTAAGTAAAGTACCAAGGAGAACTTCCCTAAAAAGAAAATATTTTAGTTAAAAGGGTTAACGTGCCTTTCACCACTGTAAGTCAGTCACTGTAAATCCTTCTGTAGTTACTGTTGGTACTGGACCAATCAGAAATGGACCTCTAGGTAGAACGGGTTAGATGTAACTAATAGCGTTATCATTATCAATACCACCACTACCACTATTACCAACAGTATCATCACCAACAACACCACCATCATCATCATTATCATCACCACCGCCACAACGACCACCACCATCATCATCACCATCACCACAACGACCACCACCATCATCATCATCACCACAACGACCACCACCATCATTATCACCATCACCACAACAACCACCACCACCATCATCATCATCACCATCACCACAACGACCACCACCACCATCATCATCATCATCATCATTATCATCACCACCGCCACAACGACCACCACCATCATCATCACCATCACCACAACGACCACCACCATCATCATCATCACCATCACCACAACGACCACCACCATCATCATCATCATCACCACAACAACCACCACCATCATCATCGTCATCACCATCACCATCACCACAACGACAACCACCATCATTATCACCATCACCACAACAACCACCACCACCATCATCATCATCACCACCACCAGCACTCCCATAAACACCATCATCTTCATCATCACCAACACCACAAACACCACCATCACAATGACCAACCCCAACACCATCACCACCACCACCACCACCACCACGACCACCAAACACCATCATTGTCATCATCATAATCACCACCGCTCATCATTCCCACCACCACCACAACGACCACCAAACACCACCATTATCATCATCATAATCACCACCGCTCATCACCACCACCACCACCACCACCACCACCACCACAACGACCACCATCAACACCATCATTACTACCACCATCACCACCACACATCATCACCATCGCCACCACCCCCACCAACAACAACACCACTATCACCTCCACCAAAGTCTTTCTCAATATCACACTAACCTACACGAGCAACTTTCACAAACAAAACTTACTTTACAATCCGTTACCAGAAACGTAATACGACGAATTCCTTTGTCAGTAAGGATAGGTTTCTGTAAATATATACACATTTCAAGTTTAAAAAACCACGCACACATGACTGGATTAAACTACACTTGACGTCCACTCCTTAAGATCAAATATAATTCTAACACATTCTACCGGTCTCTTTTCTACCTTGCTTCCCAAGTACAACTGTAGCTTTTTACTGCAATCTTCCATGCTTGAGGAGACACCACTCTTCGTAAGAGCGATATTTATGATGTGAATAGGCTCTTCGTAATCGGCTTTCTGAAGAGTAGAAAAATAGAAGTAGTAATGACTTACCGACACGCGTAAAAATCTCGCAAGTTGTTACAGCATTGTTGCCTGAACAATGCTGTAACAACTTGCAACAATGCTGTAACAATTTGTTGACATATGTGAACAACATTGATAAATGAACAACATTGTTCATCATTGTTTCAACAAGTTGTCACTGCTTGGTGAAACAACAACCGTTGTTCACGCATGTTGTAACAACCGAAGAACGTGTTGATACATCAACCATGTTCACCATTGTTGTAACATTGTTGTTCATCGTTGTTATTTCGTCATGCTGTTACAACATGTTGTATCATGTGCGAACAACGTTGTTGGCTATAAAAATGTGCTGTTGGAACAACTTGTTCATGACTGTTGATTTATCCATGAACAAGTTGTTCGAACCATAAGTGAACAACTTGTTGACAACTTTTTCACGGCGAGCAGCACAACATTGTTCACGGCGAGCAGCACAACATGTTCACGGCGAGCAGCACAACATTGTTCACGGCGAGCAGCACAACATTGTTCACGGCGAGCAGCACAACATTGTTCACGGCGAGCAGCACAACATTGTTCACGGCGAGCAGCACAACATTGTTCACGGCGAGCAGCACAACATTGTTCACGGCGAGCAGCACAACATTGTTCACGGCAAGCAGCACAACATTGTTCACGGCGGGCAGCACAACATTGTTCACGCCTGTTGACAATCGTGAACAAGTTGTGCGTTTTTACGCGTGTAAGTAACTGAAAAGTAAGAACCAGACCCAGCCACTCCGCCATCTTACTAGGATGGCGCAGAATGACGTAATGCTCATTGAAAAAAATAAGACAATTTTTCCCAAAAGTCGGACGTCAGGTGTATCTTTTATTCTGTGACGAATGTAATTCAGACGAATTTAGTTCGAATTAATTTCGTCGGTAATACGACGTAAATGCGACGTTAAAAGTCGAATTTCAGTCGAATTTAATTGTTTTTACTTGTTTTTTACTTGTCACAGACAGAAGAGAAACATTTAACCAGACACAGTGCTAAAAAGCGGTGCCCTGTGGTGTTCAAAATATCGCGTTAAAATTGTCGCGTCAAAAATATACTATTGATTCCTAACGAACAAACTCACACACGGAATATAAAGCGTCTGAAAGTTAGCTGCGCCCGCAAGCCAACTTTCAGGGCACCGCAATTCGACGCGACGATAATTCGTCGTGTAACTCGAACCCGCATTATCGTCGCATTATCCGTAATTGTCCCCGTCGATGCCCCAATCCGTCTCCTTGTGCATACCAATAATAATACATTGCGCCCTTTTCCTTAGCCGTTTCTTTTCGCTGTCCCAGTGCTGACCACTGATCTCTATAAACAACTGGATAGGCCATTCCCTATGGCCAGCAGTCAAACATTTCGTGCACGTCGCCGCCATCTTACGTAGTGGAACATATGACGCATTGCGGCCTTAGAACTTGTTCCCAATCCTAAAGTTGACTAGCATAAGCAATCTTGACGTCAGCACGGTCAGATTATCCGGGGTAGGAATATTATGTGTGCAGTGCTGGGGGAGTCGGAAAAGCCGTAAAGCAAACAACAGATGCCGGTTCGTTCAGTTTTCACTGTTTAACAACAAATACAGTCAAACGATGGCAAGTACACAACACGAAATACTGTTAAGACATTAAGATTACTATAAAAGGTACAATTTAAGACTTGAAATTGAATTCTTCTTTGCTTTTCAGTTTATATTATCGTGAAGTTTCTTCGTTGTCGGCACGGAAGAAAAACAACGAAATTTAAAGGTTTTATAGCTCAGTAACAGAAACAAATGCAAGAAATTCACGTCTTAAACCTTATTAAGTACTTCTTGTGTCCTTACATTTTAAATTTTCTTAAAGTAACTCTTTTTGTCTGTTTTCAATCTACGAAAGCTATGAACTTCATTGGCAGCCATCTTGGGTAGTGGTCACGTCATCATACAACTGGCACGCAAAATCCGGCCCAATGGCCCATCAAGTTGTATATAGAGATAAGGATGCTGACTCACCTTGGGTTGTTCCTGGTCACCCTTCTCCCACAGCGTTTGAAGTGAAGCTCCACTACTCGGTGCACTTAATGACGTATTGCGTTTAAAAGCAGACGGCTTGCGTGCGGCCTCGTTGCCAGGGAAACTACTGCTGTTCTTCATTTTATCACGACTTTCGAAACGAGCCATGATCTTTGAAAAGCTCCTAGGCAGAAAACAATAAAGGTACCATAAATAAGTTTTGTGGAAACACCACGTAAAATATTTCTTTGCTAAGCTTTCGGCCTGTTGCCTCAGGCCTTCATCAGAGCAATGACAACAAGCTGTTGGCTCACGTCATTTATAAATGACATGAGCCAACAACTTGTTGTCATTGCTCTGATGAAGGCCTGAGTCACAGAATAGTAATACAACCAGAAGTCCAACTCGCGTCGGAACATTTGAAGTTTATATCCTCGCGCATGTCGCCTCGCGCATCTTGATTCCTCGCCATCCTACGCCATCCCACGCAATTCTGGCAAGTTCCCCCGGCAGTTTGGACCTTCAAAAGATGGTTAAAACTGCCGGGAGAACTTGCCAGGATGGCGTAGGACATTGCGTAGGATCGCGCAGAATGGCGTCGGATGACGTAAAATATCGCGCATGCGCATTGAAGAAATGCGGACAAGTTTTCACTCTAGTTGGGCTTCTGGTTGTATTACTATTCTGTGCCTGAGTCAACAGGCCGAAAGCTTAGCAAAGAAATATTTTACGTGGTGTTTCCACAAAACTTATGTATGTTAAATTATCGCCATGAAAACTTTCAAAGAATTAATCAATAAAGGTATTACTGTCAAGCAGATAACTGGCTTTAGAATTTTAAAACATTTCTACGAAAGAATTCATTATAGCTGATATAGAAAAGAGAATTTCGCAAAGAAAGAGTGCTTCCAGTGTAACTCTACAAAACGTCACAGGTTTTCTCTGGGTATTCTGGTTTCCTCTTGTAGTAACACTGGACCGATGTGGGATGATCCTTACTGGACCTCTAGAGAGAACAGTTTAGATATGACTGATGGGGTTATCCAGTATAAGTAAAGTTAGTTTAGTTTACTCTGGTTTCCTTCTGTAGTAACAATGGATCAATGAAGGATGGTTCTTACTGAACCTCT
The DNA here is from genome assembly GCA_964035015.1 of Corallium rubrum. Classification (NCBI taxonomy): domain Eukaryota; kingdom Metazoa; phylum Cnidaria; class Anthozoa; order Scleralcyonacea; family Coralliidae; genus Corallium; species Corallium rubrum. The sequence goes on along the minus strand of OZ036012.1, from coordinate 7,993,223 downwards.
AGAAAGAACAGTTTAGATATGAATGATAGAGTTATCCAGTATAAATAAAGTTACTTTAGTTTACTCTGGTTTCCTTCTGTAGTAACACTGGACGAATGAGGAATGGCCCTTACTGAACCTTTAGAGAGAGCAGTTTAGATATAACAGATAGAGTTATCCAGTACAAACAAAGTTAGTTTATAACAGACATACTTTTGGAAGTCGTCAAATGTTCGAAATGCCGCCATCAGTCCAGTCCTTTCACACGGGTCGTGAGTGGCAGAGTAAGATCCCAGCTCATGCAAATCCTCACTCAAACTATGCACCTGTTAAAAATAGCAAGAATAAATGGTTACAAGATATTATAATAACTACTTAATAACCTCGAACGTTCGGTCTTTATGGTAAAATATTAAATCGAGGTCCTGCTGTATTGACCGAGCGATAGCGAGGTTAATACGTTCAAGACCGAGGTTTGATATTTTACCGTAAAGACCGAACGGTCGAGGTTATTAAGTAGTTTATTATATGGCACTTTTTATTTCAAAATCAATCTTGTATTTCTTGGTCTTCGCTTCCTTCAATTTCGTCAAAACACCGAACCAGCGTTATTTTCTTCTGTTTCTTTCTCGTCTGGATACTAGAATTTACTTTGATAATGTTCATCGTCGTTTATTTCATTTATTTTCGCCGTTTTTCGGCAATAAAAGTTTTTTATTAGGATTTTTTGTTTGTTTCCAATCGTAGGGCATTAACAATTTTCATAATGCCCGTGGGCATTACAGAGAAATCTCGCACCGTCAGCAACCAATCACAGCGCGTGATTTTACCGGAAGTAATCCGTGCCATATAAATATATTTAAAACCACAGTTAATGGTTTGGCGTGCTTCGTTAAACCTTTCGAGATTAAAATCTGAGCTTAAAGTGTATATGAAATGAAAATTAAGTTTATCTAATTTGAAAGAACTCCTGATGTTGTAAAGTAACATCTTCTACAGTTTTTCCATATCTTACTTCATTCTTGAGATATTACTATTTGTTTGATATGTAAATGAGCACACTGCATACATCACATTGTATAATGAGTTGTTGGAAAATTAGGAATATTGTTGAAGTTATCGAACAAAGTCACACGAAACTGGGCATGTAGGTGTATTTGTCTCATGACTTCAAACAAACACAGGTTCAAGCGATTTAACAGATTAATATCAATGATATGCACGATTTCTCAGTAACTCAGTGCGTTTTTACGCGTGTACGTGAAAGAGAATGATTCGTTTTAACAAATTATGTAAGTTATTAGTTAGTTTTAATAATGTAAATATGCGCTTTGTGTATATTATTTTAATAGATTGTACATATAACATTTTTGTTTTAAATTTAGAGTAGATGAACTTTTCTATATTGTAAAATCTTCAGCTAACACGGCCTTATGAAGCAATGTTTACAATTACATGTTTTTATACAAAGTTTTACATACTATAGGTTAATTCATAAGCTATCGTGTATAAATAACATTAAATAAATAAATAAACGAATAAATAAATAAATAAAACAATTATTACCAAAACCGATGATGCGCGGCATGGCCCCAAAAAAACACGTCATGATTTGTGTTCAAAACATTGACGAATCCGTCTGCATTCCTAAACGTTTTTGGCTAGAGAATTCAAAAGTGGCAAATGGGCCAATCATATTGCAGTGATCTCACGGTCTCAATTTCAAAGGCTAAGGAATGCAGTCGGATTCGTTAATGTTTTGGTGGAAAACATAACATGTTTATTTTGGGCCATGCGCGCATCATCGGTTTTGGTAATATATAAATTAACAATGTGGCTTACGCGAGTCATAGACATTCCTTTCAAGTGATTATATGGTTTGCTAATTATTGGGTGAAGTCGTGTGTGTCTATATCAGGAAAAACAAAAATAGAGAAAAGATTAAAACCGATTGTTTGGCAATGTAGACTTAATGTCAATAAAAACGTAAGGAATAGGACCATTAATACGAGAGCTCATAAGATGCACATTACGCGCCTTTGTTTTAATGTAAATTGTTCTTAAATTATATTGAGAAAGCAGTTCTAAAAATGGGAATGCAGTTACCCCTAATGCCATCTTATTTTAATTGTATTTGTATAGAAATAATTATTAAAAGTGCTTATGCAGTGAAAAAATCACTTCAAAATAAACTCTCTCACTTGAAAGAACTACAGAAAGTATAAAGATTGGCGTTTACAACTCTTCCAAATCTCATGTAGTTCATTAAGATTTGTTTGATATGCAAATGATCCTCACTGTGACATCACACTGCATAATGACTTACTAAAAAAAACTGTATATCTTTGAGATTATTAAACCACGGCAATCGAATAGTAAGCTAACGTTTTAGTATCATTGGGTGCACTCTCACACGCACATGCCGTTTCACAATTTCGTTATATAATCCATATATACTATGTATAATGTAGGCTTTCCTGAATAAAGATTGTTTTTGATTGATTAATTGATTGATTGATTGATTGATTGATTGACCTGTTTGGATGTGACGCTGGAAGAATAAACTTGAACTGGGTGATAGACGTCTTTTTTTTTTCGTCGAGCTAAATAGAAGAGCGAAAAACGTTAACATTTCACGACAAAGTCGAAGGATATTTCGAGAGTCATTTATATGAGAAAGTGGAAGGCCTTTTTCAAGAAAATGTGAATTTCGTTTAAAAAAAGCGTTTACTAACCTGCTCGTGTTGTAAAGTTGTAAGTTCATAAGCTTCATAACTTCTCCGAATGTACACCTAAAATAATCAATGACATTGAGTTGATAACAGTATTTAGAGTAACTTGTAATGTTATTTGAAATCCTGTTTCATCACTGTGTTGATGAGCTGGACAGAAAGCCTGATCAATCAATCAATCAATCAATCCAATCAATCAATCAATCAATCAATCAATCAATCAATCAATCAATCAATCAATCAATCAATCAATCAATCAATCAATCAATCAATCAATCAACGACCGAGCGAGCGAGCGAGCGAACGAACGAACGAACGAACGAACGAACGAACGAACGAACGAACGAACGAACGAACGAACGAACGAACGAACGAACGAACGAACCCAACCCACAAACAAACAAACAAACAAACAAACAAACAAACAAACAAACAAACAAACAAACAAACAAACAAACAAACAAACAAACAAACAAACAAACAAACAAACAAACAAACAAACAAACAAACAAACAAACAAACAAACAAACAAACAAACAAACAAACAAACAAACAAACAAACAAACAAACAAACAAACAAACAAACAAACAAACAAACAAACAAACAAACAAACAAACAAACAAACAAACAAACAAACAAACAAACAAACAAACAAACAAACAAACAAACAAACAAACAAACAAACAAACAAACAAACAAACAAACAAACAAACAAACAAACAAACAAACAAACAAACAAACAAACAAACAAACAAACAAACAAACAAACAAACAAACAAACAAACAAACAAACAAACAAACAAACAAACAAACAAACAAACAAACAAACAAACAAACAAACAAACAAACAAACAAACAAACAAACAAACAAACAAACAAACAAACAAACAAACAAACAAACAAACAAACAAACAAACAAACAAACAAACAAACAAACAAACAAACAAACAAACAAACAAACAAACAAACAAACAAACAAACAAACAAACAAACAAACAAACAAACAAACAAACAAACAAACAAACAAACAAACAAACAAACAAACAAACAAACAAACAAACAACCCTACCCAACCAACCAAACCAACCCAACCGTTGTTTGCGGTAGTTATACCCGCATTGGGAACGAGTTGAACTGTACGCGTGTTATCTAACAATGCAGTTTGCATGTATTGCGGAAACTATCAAAACTCAAAACCAACTTCAAATGTCAGATTAATTTAAACACTATATAATTCGATGATTTCACTTGACAGCCAAAATGAAGCCATGACTTACTTCTAGAGCAGCCATTCGTACAAATTCATTACTGTGATAGAAGAACGAGGGAAGAACATCAAAAATGGCCGTCTCTGAATTTATCAATTTCTAAAGGAAAAGAAAACAGAGTCTTTGAAGTATGGGTTAATTTACCAAAATTATACTATTTCTTTGAAGATTTTCATTACTGTAATTGTATAGTTATAGACAGGTTTGTAAATACACTATATGTTTATTACTTGCTAAAAATAAAGCAAATAAACGGTGTCAGGAAATACATGCAGTCATTGATAGTGAATCAATTCTAACCTGGAGTACTTCTGGTGAAAATTGGCTTCCATAACTAATAGCTGACAGAAAAATTGATTCAAATTGATTATGTCTTAGTTCGTAGGACGGCTGTTGACTTTGAATTAAGACCTTAAAATAAAAACAAAAAAATTAACAAATCACTAAACATCTTTCTCAAAACTACATTAATTTAACGTAGACGAGAAACGTGAACATGTACTAATGAATCTTTGTGTAGACCAAAACTGATGGTATAATAACTTAATGTAATACCAAGATCGCCTCGGATTCTTTTGTTCTCCGAGGGAATGTAAACCTCGTATTTCCCTCATTGCTCATGCAAGAGGGAAATTTATCCTTTGTCTTCTAATTTTCCCGTGCATGTTGATGAGGGAAAATTAGAAGACAAATCCTTTGTCTTCTTCTAAATTTCCCGCTTGCATATATTTTCCCTCATCAACATGCACAGGAAAATTAGATGTACCTTCTCTGATCAACCGTGTAAATTTCCTGTCGGTAAGATTCTCAAAGTTTTCCTCGGCGATCATAATATTACAAACTAATAACATGACTTTTCGGGAATGTCCCCTTTGCCTCGGGAAGATTTGTAAAAGTCCTCGGGCCACAAACCTTCCCTTGGCTGTGGGAAATTTAATCGCTAATAATTATAATTACTTATAATTAAAAGCTAAAGTATAGGAATGGCTGGATTTCTCTCACCTGTCTTGCTCTTAAAGCTACTTTAGCATGTTCCTGTCTGACAAGAGTGGTCAATTCCTGAAGCGTACTAAGTAAGTCGCCTTTCAGATTATGTTCTGTCCCTGCAATGTCCTGACAAGGTTCAAAATACATTCAAAAAATCATTAATAATTCACGAGGAAAACACAAAAGAACTCGGTAGCATGTGATAAAGAGTTACAAAAACTTTAGCTTTAATTTTCTCGGCTTAAACAATGTTATTTTTCAAAATTACTACGCCAATGCACTTACCAAATGAGTCGTTTTTAAAGCTATTCAAAACACTGCGCGAATGCCAAACATTGCACCGCTGCTCATGTTTTAAATATTACAAAAAATATAAAACAATATTAAAATTAAACCAAATAAAATAATTATTGAACATTTGAACTGAGTTTCCCACACAGACCAAGAAAACAAGGTTAATGAAGAATTTATTATATTGCTTTTGGTTCATTTTCATTTGAACGCTTTTTTCGTCTTCGGAGTTTGCCGTCACCTTACCTGATAGTTTTTTCGTGTTACTTCTTGTTTACACCAGTTCGGCTTTCATTTGTCGTGTTTTTAGATAAACAGTTTTAAAGAAAGCCAGCGTTAATGTTCCAGAACATTTTATTGTTTGAAATATTTGAATAAAGATACTCAGTCCTTTTTAATTTGGATTCAAATCAACTCAGAAATTTTCCCGCCGAAACTTACAGGTCCGAGAAAAACTTAAAAATCCAAGAAAGAAGCGTATTGTCCGAGTAGTTCCGAGCGTTCAATAATCGTAGGATCCCGACCGCTCAGCAACCAATCAGATAGCATCGTGGTTCAACGCTGTTTCGTCTTCGAAATTTGCCGTTACCTTACCTGTTAGGTTTTTTGTGTCGCTTCTTTTGTTTACACCAGTTCGGCTTTCATTTGTCGTGTTTTTTAGGCCAACCGCTTTACAGCAGTAATGTTCCGACACATTATATTGTTTGAAATATTTGAATAAAGATACCTAGTTCTCTTTTATTACGATTCAAATCAATTCAGAACTTTTCCCGCCAAAACTTACAGGTCCGAGAAAAGAGCCTATTGTCCGGGAGGAAACAATACCGTAGGGTTCCAACATCTCAGCAACCAACAAGCTTTGCATATGGACCGGAAACAAGCTAAACCATATAATAATAAGCAATTCTGACTCTGGAAATTGTTTGTGTTGCCAACAAAACCCGCTTTATCCCCTCTTATCCCAATATTACCCTTAGATCTCTGATTCCTTCGTCTCAAGTCTTTTTTAAGAGCTGTTGACATGGGAACCGAGACAGGACAAGTAAGCAGGACGGAACGTTTTTCACCCCGGGTTTATATGAGAAACTTTTCAGGCGGGACAACTGCGACCAAGGACGTTTCACAACACAGCAGGAAAGTTGTGAAAACCACAGAATAACAGAGAACTGAATAAACAGAATTTTACGTATTATGAACATGGTGCCGTTCGGGCATCCATATAAACAGTAGTGAGCTCTATATATAACTGGAGTGATATCTTTGTGGCAATCTTGTTCCTAGAGCCCGAGATATTTTTGTTCCTAAAGTACGTATAGTCCCATACTTCTGCGCGGTCTGGTCAAGTCTGATCCAGTCAAAAGACCGCGTAGGAGACTGGAACTATACGTACTTTAGAGCCTACTTGTCCGCCATGTTTGGCTTCAATCTTTGCCCGGTGAATGACCAGCAGATAAACAGCCCCATAGTACAGAATAGTACAGAATAGTTAGCGTGACGTTACTTATTTGGAAAGATAAGGGATTAGTCGCACACATTCACTTACAATAAGTTTGACAGCCAACACATTCTTCCTAGCTACGTTAGCGTGAGAGAAAACGTTGGTAACCACACTACTCATATCTTTTTCTTTATTCTCTTCTCGAATTGCAAGAACGCACTTATCAAAACTGCCTGAAACACAAAACAAAACATAAAACTATAGAAGTAGTAGGAGTAGTAGGAGTAGTAGAAGTAGTAGGAGTAGGAGTAGGAGTAGGAGTAGTATACGTATGTGTATATATATATATATATATATATATAATAAAATAAAAGTAGCGTGCTGCGTAGGCAGTGTATAGAAACAACAATCGAAATATAGTAAGGTTAGATATACTGTACTACTGAAACAGAGAACGTAGGAGTCTAACGTTTCTCTCTGACGAAGGGCCTTCGCTCGAAACGTTAGACTTCCTACGTTCTCTGTTTCGGCAGTATATCCAACCTTACTATATTTCGATTATATATATATATATATATATATATATATATATATATATATATATATATATATATATATTTGTGAAATTCATTACTAATTCATGAGTTTTGCAGCCAATCCAATTTCAGAAATTACGTCACATGTATACCCCTGTAAACCCCATACAAACTAAAACCAATGATGCTAATTAGTTACAACCACTAGTGTATGTATACTCTTCTGATACAACCACTCGTGCTTGTAACTAATTAGCAAATTAGCATCTCAATATCCCAAAGGGATTTTTACTATTTATTCATTTCACAAGTTGTTTACAACACTCGCGTCCTTGTTGTATTGAATATACAATCACTCGCCTTCGGCTCGTGATTGTATATTCAATACAACACGGCCGCTCGTGTTGTAAACATTACATATATATATATATATATATATAGATTTTATTTAAAAAATGAACGTTGCTACTCCGAGTTTCACGCGTTAAGCGATCATCAGGCAACTGAAAAAGTTTCACTATAACTTCTTCTTTTTCTATAACTTCTTTTTTTTAAATAAAATCTATCTTGCTCTACCTTCAAAAGTATCGAGCACTCTGTGGTCTATTGTAAACGACTACTTTAACTATTATATCGACAGCCTACTAACATTATTGCCTAAGTCACTTTTAGACATTTTGAGAAAACACAAAAAACATTTATAAAATTTTGTAAAACTCGTATGCTGCCGCGATTTTTTTTACAAATCTAACTAAAACTACAGCAAATAAAATCAAATAAAATACATAACTTTGCACAGAAGAATGCGGCCCCCCAGAAGATTTGACTTATGCAAAAATCTCAAATTTGACAAAAATTGACTTAGGCAAAAATGTTAGTAGGCTGTCGATATATATATATATATATATATATATATATATATATATATATATATATATATATATATATATATATATACGTGCTCGTTTATAACCTATATATCAGGGGGGGGGGGTTCGTCTTTTACACTCTCAACTCTTCTCTTACCTTCCGAAAACAAACTCTCGACTTGAAGGTATTGTCTTAACAGTGACACAACAACTGACTTCATGTGACCTCTGCATCCATTACGGTATCTACGAGAAAAGAGAATAACCTCCAGACGGTCATGATTTCAATGAAACCAGTTTCACAATCCTGGTAACAGAACTCGCTCGATATAAGTGAAAAGCATTGAAGCAAGCAATGAAAGAGAATTAAGAAACCATTCCTGACCTCTGAACAAGCTGGACGATGCTCTGTGTATTAAGAAAGAATGCTTCACGATCTGCTCTTTTGGTTAATGTTGCTGCATGAGCATCAACAACGTTTGCGATCTGAAATCACAAAACGAGATAATCCAGACATTGAGGCACTTAACTATTCCATCCAGCGTAAATGGTACATCTGAATACACTCACCTGTTGACTTGGAAATTGACTAAGAACAGACGTGATGTTGCTGGCGTAGTTACCAAGGAGACGGTGAATGGCCTCTTCGACACTTTCAGGAATACGACCAGAAATAGAAGAGAGAAGTTCCTAAAAGAAATATCGATGCACCATGAGCATGACTATGAACATGACAGTGACCACGACCATGACCATAACCATGACTATGACCATGACCACGACCATGACCATGACAGTAGTAATACCCCCCCATATAGACCCCAAAGGGATGCCGCCTCATTAAATATTCAATTTTTAATTATTCATTCTCATGCTCCTTTGCGGCCCTCTAACCCTAATCTCATTACGTCATTATGTCTCGTGCTCCTATAGGACCTCCTAACCCTAACTTCCCCCCCTAACCCTAGCTGTCACTCAACCCCCCGGTTTTCACTACGTCATACCGACTTATTATTTATTCATTCTCAGACTCCTTTGGGACCTCCTAACCCTAACTTCCCCCCTAACCCTAGCTGTCACTCAATCCCCTGGTTTTCACTACGTCATACCGACTTATTATTTATTCATTCTCAGACTCCTTTGGGACGTAGTAACCCTAACTTTCCCCCCTAACCCTAGATGTTACTTAACCCCCCGTCATTCCCGATTGGTCTCCGACTGATTTCCGAAGTTACGTGCGACCCTCTAACCCTAATCTCATTACGTCATTATGTCTCGTGCTCCTATATGACCCCCTAACCCTAATCTCACTCAACCCCCCGGTTTTCACTACGTCATACCGACTTATTATTTATTCATTCTCAGACTCCTTTAGGATAGTCTAACCCTAACCCCTAAACCCTGGCTGATACTAACCCCCCTGGTATTCATACGTCATAAGCGATAGCTCTCCGACCGATTTCCGAAGTTACGTAAAACGTACTCGGCTTATATCTTTATAAGTAATAGTAATCACCTTTTCATTTAAACACTTTACCCTATTGACAGTCGACAGTTGTGGGACACGTAGACGTACAGAGCATGCGTACACTAAACTTTAACAAAATAGACGTTCTTTACAAGGAACTAAAGAGAAATTGATAGAGGCACTTTATATTTTTTATCTGAAACCTTGTCTCGATGAGTATAGAGAGTTTTGAGCAGCCTAAGTGTCTGAATTGGCAGAGCTCGTATAGATTTAGATTAATAGCATATAATGAATATTATAACAGAACCTAAATATTCAATCACCCTAGAATCATTCCTAACTATACCTTTGTTTATAAGTGAAGAAATCGTAAGTAGAACTTAAGATTTTAGACGAGGATTCAATTCGAAAAGCCGTAGGAGCCATTTTAAGTGACGGTATATAAACGAAATATTATTTGGCGTCAGGATGGATCAGTGCACACATAGCTGCAGTGATATTTGAATATTTATCCTCAGTGCACGTGCAGGAGACAAAAGAAAAACTCATTAGGGGCAATTAAGAGATTAAGCGCTTAGGCAGGTCTAGGCGAGAAAGTCATTAGCGTGCATTTTGCATAAGACAGAATTCACAATAATCAGTTTAAAATATTTATTTCGGCATTGGCTTAAACTTACAGATATCAAAACAAATTACGGTTACATATAAAGAAGTTTTAGTAAGGTTTGCTTCTTAGATTATATTTAGGTGTTTTTATTTTAAAAGTAGCATGATAATCTTTCTTGTCTTCTGGTGATAATTGTGATACATCTTCTTTTGTCATGGGTAAATATTTTGATCTAGTCATCATTACATGGTGTTTATACTCTTCTCTTTCATCCGGAGTCATCTTTGCCAAGTCTTTCTCTGTCGGGTCGCCCAAACTTTCCCAGTTATGAAAGAAATTATGTTTAAGCGTCGGTTGTTCAATGGTAGGAGGCGGTGTTACAAAATAGGTTTTAGGTGTAGCAGGGAAACCCCACGGAAGATCGTCAGTTTCTTGCTTTATCTCCGGTGTCAAATTTGGTGTATTTTTCCGAGTTTGACGATTATCTATTTTTATTTCTGTTCAAAATTATTTTCATTAACTCCATCGGTAATATATGCCTTGGGACACGCAGTACAGAAACCAATTGAATGTAAAAAAGATAAGGGAGATCCTAAATTACATAATTTACAATGATGATTGTTATCCTGATAGAAATCTTTCCATGAACATGTAGGACACTTGAAGTAAATATACAACACGTGCAATACTTTGACAGTGTTCACATTCTCCAGTAAGTTCTTCATTTCTCTCCGAGTCCTCTCCACTCCGTTGCTCCGCGTCCGACTCTTCTTGTTCAGTTTCGGAGTCAGTTTCTTCGTCTTCGCTTTCGGATTCCGGCTCTTGATGTTCGTGACGTGCCAGCATGGTCAAAACTTGAACATTTTCAATGAGACTTTTATCAATTTTCAAATTTGCTAGTCCTTTAACAAAAACATCTAAACCAAGGGGCTCGGGAATCTTGGCATCGTATTCTGTTAGACAATATTCTATCAAATCAGTGATATTTGTTCTTGATATAGTTTTTCCATTATATACTATTTCCCTCTTGAATTCCACGTGAGAAGATTATGGGATATCAGCAAACTGTTTAGCAGAGAAGACACTTTCTCTTCATCGATTTCGTAGTGTAAATGTGATATTATTTGTTGGACGCGATAATTAGCGAGACTTGTTTCTTCCATGATGTTCACGCTTAAACTGACTATCGTAGCAACTTTTAGTTCTTTTATACTATTTCTGCGAGTCCTTCTAAAACAGGACCAAGTAACAGGCTTAGAAATCCTTCACCGTTTTGAACCAGTGTTTTCTTTTTTCGTCTAAAACTTTGTCGGGGGTCAACCAAAATGTGTAGATCGTCCTGGTAAGGGCTAAGTGTTTCAATCACCTGACGAGGTAGTTGGTAGTGCATTTGCCATAAATTATGCGCACACTCGCATATACATCGAACCTGCTCAGGGCTCGCGGACTCCAAAACAGCTCGCTGTTGTACCGGTTTTGAAAGACAAACAAACTGAAGAAATGCTCTCTGTTCGTTGTTAAACATCACTCAATGAAAGTAAGGTTGCAAATGATTGAATTCCGCCAGAGCATACCTATATATTTTGAATTTGTGACAGATATCCTTGAGGGGTCTGGGACTGAAAATTGGGGAAATAAGGCCGGTAAGAGGAAGATAAGGAAGATAAGGGGAAGATAAGAGGAAGATAAGGAAGATAAAGGGAAGATAAAGGGAAGATATAGGGAAGATAAGAGGAAAATAAGGAAAATAAATGGGAAGATAAAGGGAAGATAAGGAAGATAAGAAGAAGATAAGGAAGATAAAAGGAAGATAAGAGGAAGATAAGGAAGATAAAGGGAAGATAAAGGGAAGATAAGAGGAAGATAAGAGGAAGATAAAAGGAAGATAAGGAAGATAAGAGGAAGATAAGTGGAAGATAAGAGGAAGATAAGAGGAAGCTAAGGAAGATAAGGGGAAGATAAGAGGAAGATAAGAGGAAGATAAGAGGAAGATAAGGAAGATAAGAGGAAGATAAGGAAGATAAGAGGAAGATTAGAGGAAGATAAGAGGAAGATAAGTGGAAGATAAGGAAGATAAGAGGAAGATAAGAGAAAGATAAGAGGAAGATAAGGAGGATAAGGGGAAGATAAAGGGAAGATAAGAGGAAGATAAGGAAGATAAGGAAGATAAGAGGAAGATAAGTGGAAGATAAGGAAGATAAAGGGGAGATAAGAGGAAGATAAGAGGAAGATTAGAGGAAGATAAGAGGAAGATAAGTGGAAGATAAGAGGAAGATAAGTGGAAGATAAGGAAGATAAGGGGAAGATAAGGAAGATAAGAGGAAGATAAGGAAGATAAGAGGAAGATAAGTGGAAGATAAGAGGAAGATAAGGAAGATATGGGGAAGATAAGAGGAAGATAAAAGGAAATAGAAATAGAAATAGGGAGAAAATTGAAATAAATTGTCCGAATATGCTTTGAAACAATCATTTTACTCCTAAACGTCAAAGAGTGAACATGTCGTACATCTGTAACACTTGTGAAAAAATGTTTTCGACAAGAGGCAATCTTCAACGCCATATTAAAAATTCCCATCAGGAAATTAATACAGGGCATGTTTCCTCAGTTATCAATGGAGCAACAGTCATGCAGCATCCATTTACTTGCATTGTCGCTGGATGCACACAGAGTGGTAAAACAGTATGGGTGAAAACGCTTCTGGAAAACGCCAAAACTACGATTAATCCTCCTCCCGAACGTATCATTTGGTGTTATGGACAATGGCAGCCCATGTATTTAGAAATGATCAAGACAATACCAGGCATCGAATTCTACGAGGGTCTACCTTCCGACATTGACTCTGATAATTTTCTTGAAGTCTCTCAACGTAACCTGATCGTCCTCGATGATCTTATGGCCCAATCTGGGGGAGATAAACGTATTGCTAGTCTATTTACTAAAGGTAGTCATCACAGGAATCTCTCCGTGATCTATATTGTTCAGAATATATTTCATCAAGGCAAAGAAACCAGAAACATCAGCCTCAACGCACACTATATCGTACTATTCAAGTCTCCAAGGGATAAGCAACAAATTTCTGTCTTGGCACGGCAGGTGAACCCAGGTCATGTCCATGAATTTATGAAGAGTTATGAGGAGGCCACAAGTCGCCCTCATGGTTATTTAATGCTTGATCTAAAGCCGACTACGGACGACGATCACCGCCTCAAGACCAATGTTCTACCTGGCGAAAATAGCTCCAGCCTGCAGCAACAGCTGGGTAGTTTCATACAAAAGCAATCCTATCAATTACCTCCGATCGTTAATGCCATGTACAATACAGAACAAAAAATGCAAGATATTGTACAAGCGTCACAGTTAACACCTGACGAAAAGAGCATACTTTACTCCAATCAGCTAGGACGTTTTCTGACGTTTCAAAACCAACTGCAAAATCAGTCTCAACCTCTGGCTAGTTTTCAAACTCGGAAAAATACACCAAATTTGACACCGGAGATAAAGCAAGAAACTGACGATCTTCCGTGGGGTTTCCCTGCTACATCTAAAACCTATTTTGTAACACCGCCTCCTACCGTTGAACAACCGACGCTTAAACATAATTTCTTTCATAACTGGGAAAGTTTGGGCGACCCGACAGAGAAAGACTTGGCAAAGATGACTCCGGATGAAAGAGTAGAGTATGAACACCATGTAATGATGACTAGATCAAAATATTTACCCATGACAAAAGAAGATGTATCACAATTATCACCAGAAGACAAGAAAGATTATCATGCTACTTTTAAAATAAAAACACCTAAATATAATCTAAGAAGCAGACCTTACTAAAACTTTTTATATGTAACCGTAATTTGTTTTGATATGTGTAAGTTTAAGCCAATGCCGAAATAAATATTTTAAACTGATTATTGTGAATTCTGTCTTATGCAAAATGCACGCTAATGACTTTCTCGCCTAGACCTGCCTAAGCGCTTAATCTCTTAATTGCCCCTAATGAGTTTTTCTTTTGTCTCCTGCACGTGCACTGAGGATAAATATTCAAATATCACTGCAGCTATGTGTGCACTGATCCATCCTGACGCCAAATAATATTTCGTTTATATACCGTCACTTAAAATGGCTCCTACGGCTTTTCGAATTGAATCCTCGTCTAAAATCTTAAGTTCTACTTACGATTTCTTCACTTATAAACAAAGGTATAGTTAGGAATGATTCTAGGGTGATTGAATATTTAGGTTCTATTATAATATTCATTATATGCTATTAATCTAAATCTATACGAGCTCTGCCAATTCAGACACTTAGGCTGCTCAAAACTCTCTATACTCATCGAGACAAGGTTTCAGATAAAAAAATATAAAGTGCCTCTATCAATTTCTCTTTAGTTCCTTGTAAAGAACGTCTATTTTGTTAAAGTTTAGTGTACGCATGCTCTGTACGTCTACGTGTCCCACAACTGTCGACTGTCAATAGGGTAAAGTGTTTAAATGAAAAGGTGATTACTATTACTTATAAAGATATAAGCCGAGTACGTTTTACGTAACTTCGGAAATCGGTCGGAGAGCTATCGCTTATGACGTATGAATACCAGGGGGGTTAGTATCAGCCAGGGTTTAGGGGTTAGGGTTAGACTATCCTAAAGGAGTCTGAGAATGAATAAATAATAAGTCGGTATGACGTAGTGAAAACCGGGGGGTTGAGTGAGATTAGGGTTAGGGGGTCATATAGGAGCACGAGACATAATGACGTAATGAGATTAGGGTTAGAGGGTCGCACGTAACTTCGGAAATCAGTCGGAGACCAATCGGGAATGACGGGGGGTTAAGTAACATCTAGGGTTAGGGGGGAAAGTTAGGGTTACTACGTCCCAAAGGAGTCTGAGAATGAATAAATAATAAGTCGGTATGACGTAGTGAAAACCAGGGGGTTGAGTGACAGCTAGGGTTAGGAAGTTAGGGTTAGGAGGTCCCAAAGGAGTCTGAGAATGAATAAATAATAAGTCGGTATGACGTAGTGGAAACCGGGGGGTTGAGTAACATCTAGGGTTAGGGGGAAAGTTAGGGTTACTACGTCCCAAAGGAGTCTGAGAATGAATAAATAATAAGTCGGTATGACGTAGTGAAAACCGGGGGGTTGAGTGACAGTTGGGGTTGGGGGGAAAAGTTAGGGTTAAAAGGGTCCTAAAGGAGTCTGAGAATGAATAAATAATAAGTCAGTATGACGTAGTGAAAACCGGGGGGTTGAGTGACAGCTAGGGTTAGGGGGGAAGTTAGGGTTAGAGTGTCCTATAGGAGCATGAGAATGAATGACGTAGTAAAAATCCCGGAGGGTTGGCTAAAAGCGGGGGTACGGGGGTGCCGGGACTAGGGTTAGAACTTAGTGACGTAACGCGACGCTATAAAATGAATAAATAAAAATTGAATATTTAATGAGGCGGGGGGGGGGGGTATTACTACTCATGACTATGACCATGACCATGACCATGACCACGACCATGACCATGACCATGACTATGACCATATTCATGACCATGACCATGACCATGACCATGACCATGACCATGACCATGACCATGACCATGACCATGATCATGACCACAAACATCGCCATCACCGTCACCATTACAATGATGACGATACAACAACAACAACACCACCAACACCCCACACAACACCACCAACCCCACAAACATCACCACCAACACCACCAGCAACAACACCACCACCACCACCACCAACAACAACAACAACAACAACAACAACAACAACAACAACAACAACAACAACAACACCACCACCAACAACAACAACAATAATAACGTTAAAGAAACACATACACATACACAGGAAATGTATGACGCGACGTTAAGTCGTTTCAAATGTACCACCCATAATCTCGTTAATCTAACCGTTTTTGACCCTAACTCAAAACTTTCAGAAGTCACCAAAATCGGTCAAAAAGTAAAGGCTAACCCCTTTACTTCTTTTTTTCCAGATTTTTTTCAAAAAATCGAAAAAAATACTTTTAGCCAAAATGCAGCTTTCTCCTTTTCACAGAAGGTTTAAAACGACTTAACTAGGCTTTCAAACATTCTATTATTAGACCTTGGTTTAAATAAACAACACATAGTTCAAAGCAAAGACACTTGCAGCAAAGGAAACCCATTTTCTTCAATTTGTAAATCTAACCTGTAGTTCCATCAATGGTAGTTTGGGGTTTTTCAACGACTTAGTTAAAACTTCAACATTCTTGTTCAAAAACTTGCTAAAGTAAGGTTCTTCCAGAGAATAACCCGACATAACATGCTGCAGATTTTCTGAAGCGGTTTGGAAAATCTGTAAAAAGATAAAGTCATCCAATAACCGTGCACAATTCTTCCACGTCTACAATTGATGATGACGATGGTGGTGTTGATGGTAGTGGTGATGATGGTGGTGGTGATGATGGTGGTGGCATGGTGGTCTTTGATCCTTTATGCTTGCTTTCGTGGCTGGTAGTGAATGGTAGTGGTGATGATGATGACGGTGGTGGTGATGATGGTGGTGGTAGTGAATGGTGGTCGTGATAATGCTGGTGGTGATGGTAATGGCGATGGTGGTGGTGGTGATGATAATGGTGGTGGTGATGGTAGTGGTGGCATGGTTGTGGTAGTGAATGGTAGTCGTGATGGTGGTGGTGGTGATAATGGTGGTGGTGATGGTAGTGGTGGTGATGGTGGTGGTAGTGAATGGTGGTGGTGATGATGGTGGTGGTGATGGTAGTGGTGATGATGGTGGTGGTAGTGAATGGTGGTGATGATGGTGGTGGTAGTGAATGGTAGTGGTGATGATGGTGGTGGTGATGATGGTGGTGGCATGGTAGTGGTAGTGAATAGTGGTCGTGATGATGGTGGTGGTGATGGTAATGGTGATGGTGGTGGTGGTGATGATAATGGTGGTGATGGTAATGGTGATGGTGGTGGTAATGATAATGGTGGTAGTGGTGATTATGGTGGTGGTAGTGAATGCTGGTGGTGATGATGGTGGTGGTGATGATGGTGGTGGTATGGTGGTGGTAGTGAATGGTGGTGGTGATGGTGATGATGATTGTGGTGGTGACGAATGGTGGTGGTGAATGGTGGTGGTGAATGGTGGTGGCGGTGATGATGGTGGTGGTGAATGGTGGTGGCGGTGAATGGTGGTGTTGGTGATGATGGTGGTGGTGAATGGTGGTGGCGGTGAATGGTGGTGTTGGTGGTGATGATGGTGGTGATGATGGTGGTGGTGAATGGTGGTGGTGGTGAATGGTGGTGTTGGTGGTGATGATGGTGGTGGTGAATGGTGGTGGTGGTGAATGGTGGTGTTGGTGGTGATGATGGTGGTGGTGAATGGTGGTGTTGGTGGTGGTGGTGAATGGTGGTGGTGGTGAATGGTGGTGTTGGTGGTGATGATGGTGGTGGTGAATGGTGGTGTTGGTGGTGATGATGGTGGTGGTGAATGGTGGTGTTGGTGGTGATGATGGTGGTGGTGAATGGTGGTGGCGGTGAATGATGATGGTGGTGGTGAATGGTGGTGGTGGTGAATGGTGGTGTTGGTGGTGAATGGTGGTGGCGGTGAATGGTGGTGTTGGTGGTGATGATGGTGGTGGTGAATGGTGGTGTTGGTGGTGATGATGGTGGTGGTGAATGGTGGTGTTGGTGGTGATGATGGTGGTGGTGAATGGTGGTGTTGGTGGTGAATGGTGGTGGTGGTGAATGGTGGTGTTGGTGGTGATGATGGTGGTGGTGAATGGTGGTGATGATGGTGGCGGTGAATGGTGGTGGAGGTGATGATGGTGGTAGTGATGGTGGTGGTGGTGGTAATGATGACGGTGATGACAATGATAATGATGATTAGGAAATTACCTGATGAAGCTTTTCACCTTTCACTGAAGGTCCTTTCAAAACTGGAAACGTACCGTTGTAAACTTGAGCCTAAAACAAAAACATTAAATATTTTGAAACTGAAGAAAGAACTAAAACAGAGAGTGTTTAAAACTACGGCACGAACTTCAGAATATATCATATATAAGCTCTCTTAAAGAGGAAAAGAAGTAAAGTGAGAGATGTTTAGTCTGATACATTTAATTTGTTATATCATTTGTTATATCAAAAATATTAGAAAAAGTTGTTATGGTTTAGATGAAATATTCAAAGCTGTTCAATCTTTGGTATTTCTCGACGTGGCTTCGAAATTGCGACGCTTCCGCCTCAATGTTTTAATAATCGTGCTTTAAAGTTGTTAAAGCACTGCTATTAAAGCATGGTTGAGCGTTGCCATCACATAAACCGGATCTCGCGTGATGTAAATTGCGCAATCAGAACTCACAAAATACGTTGGTGTACAAAAATAAAATATTAAAATAATCTATGGCAGATATACTTAGTGATGTTGTGGTAAATCTTAGTATACCAACCTGTGTGACTCTGCTAGGATCATCCACCTCAAAACTTGCCACAATTGTGCCTGGTTCAAGGACAGCATTCGGACATTTAATGAAATGAACACTAAAGTCAAGCAAGAACAAGATGCTGAGCATAATTGTTATAAGGAAGGAAGGAAGGAAGGAAGGAAGGAAGGAAGGAAGGAAGGAAGGAAGGAAGGAAGGAAGGAAGGAAGGAAGGAAGGAAGGAAGGAAGGAAGGAAGGAAGGAAGGAAGGAAAAAAAGGAAGGAAGGAAGGAAGGAAGTAACGAACGAAGGAAGGAGAAGAGGGAAGGACAGCTAGCAAGCAGGCAGAGAGGGAAGGAAAGAAGGAGGGAGAATAATCAACTTTGTACATACCAGCCACTCTCGCTCACAGTCAAAGGCATAACCATTTTCATAACCTAAAAATTAGCTTAGTAATCAGAATAAAATCATGCAAACTAAGGCCCGTTATTGTAAAGATCGGCCGCTCATATTTTTTTTACATAATAACCTCAATTTCGGCGTATGTCTCTCCCTGGAAGAGATGACCACCATCCTCCACAGTATAACAAATGAGTTTTCCAGCTGATGGAGACCTGAAAAAACAGTCTCAGTGAGTGACGCTTCGAAGCTACTAATTGTGAACAAATAATTAGCTCGTAGAAAACACATGTAAGGGAAGAGTGCTTTTAAAAAACTGTGCCAACTTTATATTGTAAATATTGAAAGTTCAAAGTTATGTATTCACACTATTTATATGTCATGGAAAAAAGACAGTTGTACATTATTATTTTACGAAAAATAGAAAGAGAGTTAATTCTAAATATATATATATATATATCTACAAGAAGATCGTTAACACAAACCTCAACTTTGAAGGATCATTTTGCTTTTGGAAAACGCACGTCTTGCCAGCAATTGTCATACGGTATCTAAATTAGCAAGAACACAAAACATAGAGTAGAACAGATTCGAAAGAACAAAGATAAATGAAGTACGACTAGAATAAGAATAATATATCAAGTAGGAAGAAGAGAGTTGACAGAAAACGGGGAAAGAGAACAAAAAAATAAATATAGAAATAAGAGAAAGAAATTGAAAAGTAAGGCTAAGAAGGAGTGGAGACAGATAAATAGAGATTAGAGAAGGGAGTGATGCTTCATCATTACGTAATGTTATTTTAGCATAAAGTGCCTATGAAGCGAAAATTATTATTGTCTTAAATGAAAGAACTCTTAAAACTACAACGTAACATCTTTTGCAGATCTTCGTTTCTGTGCTTCGTTGTTGAGATATTTCAGTTTCTTTGATATGCAAATTAAACACTTTGACATCACACGTGTATAATGAGTTATCGGAGAAAGTTCTATATCTTTGCTATTATCAAACGAAATCACTTAGAAGCCGATCCCGTGCGTCTATTTCGCATACAGCATTAGACATATAGTTTCGTTTGATAATAACAAAGATACTGAACCTTCTCTGATAACTCATTATACACGTGCAAAGTGTTTAATTTGCATATAAAAAAATTGAAATATCTCAACAACGAGGCACGGAAACGAAGACAGGCAAAAGATGTTACTTTGTCGTTTTGAGAGTTCTTTCATTTAAGACAATAATAATTTTCGCTTCATAGGCACTATGAAGCCTAATAATTTTCGCTTCATAGGCACTATATTTGCGTGCCCTAGCAAGTTTTCTTCGTCGTCAGCAACTGGATTAAAGCATCCCAAACAATCAAAAGCATGCAACTTTGCAGGGGCGTAGGAAGCAGGGGGGCGCCCCCCCCCCCCCCCCCCAATATTAGGGACCTTAAGCAAGCGCTGTTTTACGACGGGAACGCTCGACCGGAAGTAGCAAGGGGTCTGGACCCGATGTTTTGATTGTATTTCCTCCGTCGCCGTCGCTTTTTACAACGGGAGTTGATACTTTTTGCCGTCGTAGCAGAAGTGAGGAGGGAGCAATTGTTTTTTTTACGAAAATTGTGTTTTTAACCCAGGTAAGTTTTAGAAATGCTGTGTTATTTGCCAGAACATTAATTAGTTTGTTAAATGCAAGCCGGTTTTGTACTAATTTGCTCTTAATTAAAATTTGAACAAGGAGAAAGGTCAAGAAATGCAAGCCGTCACGGGACCAACACAAAAGGAGCCGACCAAGTGGGTGTTTACAATATTTACCTTTTAAATATCGTTTGAAACTTAACTTACATGTAAAACATTTTACTAATTTTGATAGTTTCTACCCAAACTATTAATATTTGGGAAAAATATAAACGTTTTGGTATTATTACGTAAATTTCAACCTTTAAACTTAGGAGTTCGCTGTTTTTATACTACTTGATATACTTCTTCGTTTGGAAAAAAACATATTTTTCAGGTCGTTTATACTCCCATTGTGTGTCTTTTCCAGAGCTGTTAAGTTGCCACATTGAAAAACTAAAATCCTAACCAAAATTACAGTGCTAAAATGCAACATGAAAGCCAGAACCAGACAACTAAAGCCCTGGTCAAACGAGCATGAGAGTCGTGCACTCTCAACTCTCATCTACTTTGAGCTGGCTCAAAGTACATGAAAAAAAAACGATAAATGAAAACATTTATATTTTAGTTAAATAGTATTAAACAAACATATTATTACATCTGTTGTATACATATAAAATTAAAATTTACTTGACGTACCGTTTATAATTTAAGTAATACATATATACAGCTTCTTTGCGCATTTTATTTTAAAACTTGTCTGAACTTAATAAAGAAATCTATATTTGAAGACCTTTGAACATATGATTTGAATTCATATATATTAGCATTTTATATATTTAATAATTAAGCAAACCTTTATCATTTTAGAGCTAATAAAGGAACTGCAATGGTCTGGACAGATCTGCACGATGAAATGCTCTGCCGAGAGATCATTGGAGTGGAGGTGTTTACAGGGACCAAGAAGGGGACCATCAACCGGAGTGCAAAATGGGGCAAGGTTGTGGAAAATTTAATGAATGTGGAGGCGTTGCATTTCAAAGTTGACAATCGGGCAGTACGGGACAGGTATAACCTACTATCGACCAACATCAGAAGAAAATTGAAGAAGGAGGTGAAAGAGAGCGGGATTGCAGTGGAGATGAGTGACGTAGAAAAGGCGATCGAGGAGATAATAGAAAAGGAAGATGCAGCGGAAGAACTTAGGCAGGAGGGGAAAATGAAGAGGACAGTGAGTGAGGCAAACAGATTGAGTGCAGAAGAAGTAAGGAAGAAAGCGATGGAAAGTCTTGGAGAAACACAGAAGAGGAAGAATGGAGAAAGTAGTAAAGCAGCAAAGAAGACAAGGAGTAATGGAAGGGATACAGTCAACTATTTGAAGGAGAAACAGGAGAAGATGTTGGAAATGGAAAAGAAAAAGCTAGAAATGGAGGAAAGAAAACTTGATATGGCAAACCAGAGGCACGAAGAACTTATGACAACATTGCAACAGCAACAACAGCAGCAAATGGAAAATTTCCAGGTAATGATGCTCCGACAACAGCAACAGATGCAAGTGCAGCAGGCCCAACAAAATGAGTTAATGCTCAAATTTTTTGGCATGATAAATAATAAATAAATAATGTTATTACGTACTGTAAATCCTCTATTAAGCCTTCCAAAGAATTTCAAAAGAAACACATTGTTTAATTAGTATCTGTATGTGTGTATATATGTATATATATATATATAAATTAGACTATATGATCTAATATAGAGAAATTAGATCATAGTCCTAAAATAATTGCTAAAATACATGGTGATTTTGATGCATGTATGTGTACATCAGAGAAAGAGGCTTAATAGAGGATTTACTGTAATTTATAATAACTGTAAACAATTCAAAAAAAATTCACAAACATTAACACTTTATATGTTTTTGACATTAAATGTTCCAAAAATGACATGTTATTTATAAAATTGTTACTTGACAAATGTTTCTATTTAATTTAACATAATTATTTAATTATTTACACAATTGTACAGAATTATATAATAATTGAAATTATATATATATACAGTATTAGACTTCAAAATTTCATAAGTACTGTACATCATGTACACATGTTTGTAAGATCAATCTTAAATTATTTTTTAATAAATTATTATATATTTATAACATTGTAAAAATCAATTCTTAAATTATTACATAATAAATTATGTAATCGTACAAAATTAGGAATTCAACAAGCAACAAGTGCTCAGTGGGCAAAACAACAGTGAAATGGCTATTTGGCACAGGAGCCCAGGCTCAAGCTTGTATTCATCCTACTGTGAGTTAACTGCAATACATGACTATACACTCTTTAGTAAGTAAGTTTAATGGTCACAACATATATTTAATAAAACATAAATACCATATATTGAACAAACTTGACCCTGGGCTCCTGTGGTGCCAATTTGAT
This sequence comes from Corallium rubrum, assembly GCA_964035015.1. NCBI lineage: Eukaryota > Metazoa > Cnidaria > Anthozoa > Scleralcyonacea > Coralliidae > Corallium > Corallium rubrum. The sequence continues at coordinate 7,970,196 of OZ036012.1, read as the reverse complement.
GATTATCAGTCATTTATTACATTATTTGTCAACTAATTGAAATATTCCTGCAAGGTTGGTGGCTCCAAGTTAAAATAAAGGGATGTTTGGTTCTTGTATAGACATGTCAGGGCATTTCGTAAAATAGCACAAACAATATACATCTTGCCAACAGCTGACAGACCAATCTTTAAATTCTTCTTGAAATCTATAAATTTGAAATAATTCACGATATCGCCAAACAGCCATTCCACTGATGTTCTGACAGCACTCATTGACCTGTTGAACTCCTGCATTTGTGGTGTCATGACAGCATTTCTGAAAGGTGCCTGCAAATGCACCCGAAGTGGGTATGCAGGATCCCCATAGATGCATAGTGGCTGGTTTGTTGTGGAGTATGCATATTGCTGTAGGCTGTCAAGTAGCCTGGACTCCACCAGCATAGCCGCATCATGTCGTTTTCCTTCTACAAAAATATTGAAAAATGACAATTGACTTGCATTAGGTCGGATGGAAAGGGCCATCCTTGCCTGGGAATGACATTAGATCGGTGTAATGATTAATAGTTAAATTAGCACAAAATGCACAACTTTTAATATGTGTATATTATATATGTTGGTACTGAGCAAATATACATTCATACCATTTAGGTAAAAATTAATGGTATTAATTAGTGATATTAATTAAATAAACATATATAGTTTCCTACCTACAGGACCATAAAAATTAGCAATTAATCCATTTGGAATTGTGACAGATTGGAATTTTAATGCATGGACCCTCTTGTGACCATTATAAAGTTGTCTTTGATTCTGGTTTGGGCGAGATATTGGCCGGACAGTACCATCGACAAAACCAAAACAATTATTCAATGCAGCACCTTTCGCGTGTATAGCTTCCGCATAACTCTCCAGACATGCGGGGTTTAATATGGTGTTGTTCCACTGTGTTACTCTGTAGCCATGGTTTTCAAATATGAAGTCTACCACTTTTGTAGATATCATGCACATCTCAGGTACAGGTCTGCCAAATCTGGGAATCAGATCGCTGTATCGACAGGGGTAAGCTAGTCGTCTTAGCAGCATACATAAACCCTCCATCCCATCACATTCGCTTCGTTGATCACACTTGAGAACTTGAGGAATCCGTAGAGCTTCTGCTAACTGAGGCAAATCACTTTTCTCGAAACGAAATTCAGCCTTGCACTCGGCTTCATCCATGTTTGCCAGCTCAAACCTTTCATAATTTGCGTAAGGAAACACCGGATTTTTCGACGTGTTTAGGTCGTAGAGCAAAACAAACTCGTCTTCATCGATTAAACCATCGCCATAGGCATCAAATAACATCATTCTAGCATCTCTGAATGATGCCATTTCGACTAGGAATGTTTTTTCTTTCAAACTTTAAAGTATAAATGTAAAGATAGTCTGAATTTCAGCCGCGCACTCGTCAGCAAGTGAGAGGCTGAAATTCAGACTACCATTACGTTCCCGTAGTAAAAAAAACAATTGCTTAATGTTTGTTTACACTTTTCTACGACGGGAGAAATTTTTCCTCGCCCCAGTTTTTCTCGTCTTTTTTGTCACGTCGCCGTACTAGAATTACGCTTTGCTTAAGGTCGCTATTTTATAAAGGGGGGCCGGAATAGCTTTCGGCCCCCCAAAAAATAATTGAATTTAAAAACATTGCATTATAAGTGCGACTTCGATTGCGCTGATCGGCCAATTAATAATAATAATCCATCCTGACTCACGGATAGCAAGAGACTCACAAATTATAATGAAAGAATTAATGAAAGTGCCTAACGAAAGAGGTAGAGGAGACTCTGAAAATGCCATTTCCGACGATCTAGAGACTCCAAATTTTCAAAATTTTTCGGCTCGGCACCAACCATGGTGGCGCCTCGTGGGAGTCGGCCCCCCTAACTTTATCAAGCTTCCTACGCCCCTGCAACTTTGTGCAAACGGTATATAACAATGTCATACTACCGCGTCTCTGGATCTATACCACCGTGTAGCTATTCTAGTCACAACTGACAACGTCAGATGCCTTCGATTGCTTCTTTAGCAAAGCTTAGCCGTGCCGTGATTCATTGTAGTGGGTTAACGTTGCAGTGCTTACCTATCAACATCTTCTTTCATGTACGTCGTATAACAACTTCCATCAAAACAAATCAACAAACCGCCATCACTCAACCTAAAACGACGAAAATATTCGTTGAATTACTTCAACAGTATGTCCGTATATATTATATCGCATGTCACCCTACTGATATACGTAACCTAAGCTCTGCTATTCAATTCAATTCAATTCAATTCAATTCAACTCAACTCAACTCAACTCAACTCAACTCAACTCAACTCAACTCAACTCAACTCAACTCAACTCAATTCAATTCAATTCAATTCAATTCAATTCAATTCAATTCAATTCAATTCAATTCAATTCAGTTCAATTCAATTCAATTCAATTATCAATTCAATTGATCAATTCAATTCAACTCAACTCAACTCAACTCAACTCAACTCAACTCAACTCAACTCAACTCAACTCAATTCAACTCAACTCAACTCAACTCAACTCAACTCAACTCAACTCAACTCAACTCAACTCAACTCGATTCAATTCAAGTATAGCTCAATGGTCAGAATACAAGCACGTTACTAATAATAAGGTGTTACTCCAAGTGACGAACCATACCAGACAAGTAGAGAAAACTCTACCTGGCTTGGCTGTGATTCGAACCGCAACCTTCGGTTTACTAGTCCAATGCTCTACCAACTGAGCTACAGGTCAAGTTGGGAGCTGAAGGTCGAATGATAGTACTTAGTCTATTTGATATTTCAAAACAGACTAGTTTCTTCAATATCTACACAATAGTCTTCATACATGAAGATTTCGGGGAAAAAGTACGTTATTGTTAGGCTCGTTTCAAACGTCCCAACTTCTGCTATGTCGGATTCACTCCAATTCGTATTCAATCTCGACGTACCTGTGTACATCAGCTTCAACGGTGGATTTATTCATTTCAAGAAAATAAAGATTTGGAGCCATTTTAGATACCTAAAAAATAAATAAAATTTCAGTGACAAACATAGCTGTACTCGAACTTAGGAAGGTAAAGCACGAATGTCATTACCTTCACACAATATTTATCGTGTTCGTAGATAAGCTCAACGCATTCCGTGTTTGTCAACATTTGAGCAGAAAGAATCTGACCTCTGTAAATATAAACTAGTAGATAAATTGTTTTATACGCAAACAAACAAACAAACAAACAAACAAACAAACAAACAAACAAACAAACAAACAAACAAACAAACAAACAAACAAACAAACAAACAAACAAACAAACAAACAAACAAACAAACAAACAAACAAACAAACAAACAAACAAACAAACAAACAAACAAACAAACAAACAAACAAACAAACAAACAAACAAACAAACAAACAAACAAACAAACAAACAGCTACGAACACGAACACGAACACGAACACGAACACGAACACGAACACGAACACGAACACGAACACGAACACGAACACGAACACGAACACGAACACGAACACGAACACGAACACGAACACGAACACGAACACGAACACGAACACGAACACGAACACGAACACGAACACGAACACGAACACGAACACGAACACGAACACGAACACGAACACGAACACAAAACTCGAACACGAACACAAACACCATTAAGTTCAGAAATTCAACAGCAAAATTCAAAAGTGTTCCTACCTTTCCAAACCACTTTGAAAACTTGAGAATCGTTTGTTGATACGAGAATCAGCCACATGAATAGTTCCACAAATCACTGCCAGCATGGTGTCCGGTTTTTCTGCCTGTAATTGAAATAGTATCAGAGCATTAGGAAGGACAGAAGGGAGGAAAGAAAGAAAAAAGGAAGGAAGGAAGGAAGGAAGGAAGGAAGGAAGGAAGGAAGGAAGGAAGGAAGGAAGGAAGGAAGGAAGGAAGGAAGGAAGGAAATAAAAAATACGAACAACACACCTGGACGTTTTCGGCGATTAAATGGTCTAGCCATGTTGTGTCAAACGTATTCGTGTGAAAACATTCCTCTTCTAATAATTTGACTAAGTATTCCACAGTTGTTCGAAAATCACCACGTATAGAGATCTCTTTCAAAGCGATCACCATGTTTCTGAAAAATTACAAGATAGTTTCGATCAGCTATTACAAAATAACAGTTTGAAAACGTAATCGGCGACTGGTTAAATGCTGTGTTTCTACAACTACGAAAACACGGAAAATGTTTTCTATTTCTTAAAGATTGCCTTTTAGATCATGTTACATCACATTAAGTGTACTGAGTTAAAGAAACAGTTATTCCTATATGTTCTAAATAGCTATAAAAACATCTTCTTTTTAAGTTAGTCTGATCCGCCGCCATTTTGGGTTTTTTCCCCAAAATTTCCTGCCGTGATCCTATAACTAAATTTAAACACGAAATATGTTTCCTATTTGCCTTCGTCGCTTATACACATCCCTCAAAAGGCGGGTTCAGGTATTTATCACCAGTCTCCCTTACCTTCTTGCTCGATCTCGATCCTCGCCCCAGGCAAAGCAATGTCCAAACTGCGAGTCTGCGTATTCATGCAGTGCTCCTTCAGGCGCTACGCTAAAGTAACCCCACACAGACGAACTACTTCGGAAGTTCAATTCCTGAACAGTCCCACTGCTCGGCTTAAAACCCTAAAACAAATATAAGTAAGTAAATAAATAAAGTAAATAAGTAAGTAAGTAAGTAAGTAAGTAAGTAAGTAAGTAAGTAAGTAAGTAAGTAAGTAAGTAAGTAAGTAAGTAAGTAAGTAAGTAAGTAAGTAAGTAAGTTAGTTAGTTAGCTAGTTAGTTAGTTAGTTAGTTAGTTAGTTAGTTAGTTAGTTAGTTAGTTAGTTAGTTAGTTAGTTAGTTAGTTAGTTAGTTAGTTAGTTAGTTAGTTAGTTAGTTAGTTAGTTAGTTAGTTAGTTAGTTAGTTAGTTAGTTATAGTTAGTTAGTTAGTTATAGTTAGTTAGTTAGTTATAGTTAGTTAGTTAGTTAGTTAGTTAGTTAGTTAGTTAGTTAGTTAGTTAGTTAGTTAGTTAGTTAGTTAGTTAGTTAGTTAGTTAGTTAGTTAGTTAGTTAGTTAGTTAGTTAGTTAGTTAGTACGTAAGTAAGTAAGTAAGTGAGTGAGTGAGTGAGTGAGTGAGTGAGTGAGTGAGTGAGTGAGTGAGTGAGTGAGTGAGTGAGTGAGTGAGTGAGTGAGTGAGTGAGTGAGTGAGTGAGTGAGTGAGTGAGTGAGTGAGTGAGTGAGTGAGTGAGTGAGTGAGGGAGGGAGGGAGGGAGGGAGGGAGGGAGGGAGGGAGGGAGGGAGTGAGTGAGTGAGTGAGTGAGTGAGTGAGTGAGTGAGTGAGTGAGTGAGTGAGTGAGTGAGTGAGTGAGTGAGTGAGTGAGTGAGTGAGTGAGTGAGTGAGTGAGTGAGTGAGTTAGTTAGTTCGTTAGTAAGTAAGTAAGTAAGTAAGTAAGTAAGTAAGTAAGTAAGTAAGTAAGTAAGTAAGTAAGTAAGTAAGTAAGTAAGTTAGTAAGTAAATAAGTAAGTAAGTAGGTAGGTAGGCAAGTAAGTAAGTAAGTAAATAAGTAAGTAAGTAAGTAAGTGAGTGAGTGAGTGAGTGAGTGAGTGAGTGAGTGAGTGAGTGAGTGAGTGAGTGAGTGAGTGAGTGAGTGAGTGAGTGAGTGAGTGAGTGAGTGAGTGAGTGAGTGAGTGAGTGAGTGAGTGAGTGAGTGAGTGAGTGAGTGAGTGAGTGAGTGAGTGAGTGAGTGAGTGAGTGAGTTAGTTAGTTCGTTAGTACGTAAGTAAGTAAGTAAGTAAGTAAGTAAGTAAGTAAGTAAGTAAGTAAGTAAGTAAGTAAGTAAGTAAGTTAGTAAGTAAATAAGTAAGTAAGTAGGTAGGCAAGTAAGTAAGTAAGTAAATAAGTAAGTAAGTAAGTAAGTGAGTGAGTGAGTGAGTGAGTGAGTGAGTGAGTGAGTGAGTGAGTGAGTGAGTGAGTGAGTGAGTGAGTGAGTGAGTGAGTGAGTGAGTGAGTGAGTGAGTGAGTGAGTGAGTGAGTGAGTGAGTGAGTGAGTGAGTAAGTAAGGGAGGGAGGAAGGGAGGAAGGGAGGAAGGGAGGAAGGGAGGAAGGGAGGAAGGGAGGAAGGGAGGAAGGGAGGAAGGGAGGAAGGGAGGAAGGGAGGAAGGGAGGAAGGGAGGAAGGGAGGAAGGGAGGAAGGGAGGAAGGGAGGAAGGGAGGAAGGGAGGAAGGGAGGAAGGGAGGAAGGGAGGAAGGGAGGAAGGGAGGAAGGGAGGAAGGGAGGAAGGGAGGAAGGGAGGAAGGGAGGAAGGGAGGAAGGGAGGAAGGGAGGAAGGGAGGAAGGGAGGAAGGGAGGAAGGGAGGAAGGGAGGAAGGGAGGAAGGGAGGAAGGGAGGAAGGGAGGAAGGGAGGAAGGGAGGAAGGGAGGAAGGGAGGAAGGGAGGAAGGGAGGAAGGAAGGAAGGAAGGAAGGAAGGAAGGAAGGAAGGAAGGAAGGAAGGAAGGAAGGAAGGAAGGAAGGAAGGAAGGAAGGAAGGAAGGAATCACCGTGTTACAGTGTACGAACCTCATCAGGATTTTCGGCCGTGATACGGGCTGCAATAACATGACCTTTTGGTTTCGGTTGTACGGAAGGTCTATGTTAAAAGAAAATGTTTAAAAAAGGAAAGAGAACAACATTAAGAAGAAGAATAACGTTAAGTTGCTTTTGGATGTAAAGTGTGGCTATTTTCCCTTCTTACTTGCTGAAGTTTATCTTGGTAGTTTCGTAGTCTCGTTTACCATAAAGATTACGAATGTCTTTGATCTGGTCCATAGGAATTCCCATCGCAATCTAGAAGATCAGAGCACATACGGAAAGAAAAACAGACATTTGGTGAATGAAGTTTCAATACTTAGAAAATCTTTCGCATGGTTTCCAGATTTTAGCTCCAATTCTCCCGCCCGACAGTTTTATTTATAATCCCTGTGATATAATCTATATACATAAGAATTCAACTAACTTGTAACTGAGCCGCAGGTAAGTTGATATCAGCAATCATTTCAGTACATGGATGTTCGACCTGCAACGACAAATGCAGCCTGATTACGTCTAGTCGTGAACCGGGGGGATATATGGTCTGGAATCTCAGCGAAAGTCTTTGTTTTTTCTTTTTGTTAAAGTATCACTTGTGGGGTTTTAACGTATTTGAATAGAGCAAAAAATGTTAGTTAATAAATTATTTTGCCGTTTTTGATTTAGTCAAATAATTCCGGACATATTGGCTTCTGAACATGCCAATTCTCAAAAATTTCCGTCGTTCATTTTAACACCTTGGGGGCCTGGGACCCAGGAACGAGTCAATCCAAAACAACTACGTTACGGCTTATTGATTCAATAATATGTCAGGAACTATTTGACTAAATAAAAAACGGCAAAATAACTTATTAACTGATTTTTTCTGCTCTATTTAAATACGTTAAAACCCCACAAGTGATAGAAGCACTTTAATCTTTTAACAATTTTTACTTTAAAACGAGGTCATAAAGGCTAATTTATATGCACATAAAAGAATTCTAATTCGGCGGCCATTTTTGAATAAGGACTATATTATATAAAAATAAATCCACTATAGTCAACAGTTTTACTACCTGTAGGCGAGGATTGAGTTCTAAGAAATAATATTTCTGGTCTTCAGGAGTATAAAGATATTCGACAGTACCAGCACTGACGTATTTCACTAATTTGGCCAACTTTACTGCATCCTATAGACAGAAAAATAATAAAAATGTCAGCAGAGACGATGTTAAAATGCTTATAAACCCAAATATGATATTAAAGACTTATTAACCGAGTGGGAGGTCTGTACGGGAAAGTATTTGCCTGAGGTCTCCGTACAGACCGAGCGACGAAGGAGCGAGGTTTGTGCGATAAAACCGAGGGCAAATACTTTCCCGTACAGACTGAGCAAACGAGGTTAATAAGGAATTTATTATATGGCTATTGGTTCATTTTATTTTTAAGTTTCGAGCGTTGTTTTCGCCTTCGGAGTATGCTGTTTACCTATCATACCTATTAACTTTTGTACGTGTCGCTTCTTGGCCTTCTTATTTACACCAGTTCGGCTTTTATTTGTCGTATTTTTAGATAAACAGCTTTAAAGAAAACCAGCAGTAATGTTCCAAGACATTTTATTGTCCAGAATATTTGAATAAAGATACCCAGCACTCTTTTATTTGTATTCAAATCAACTCAGAAATCTTCCCGCCAAAACTTACAGGGTCGAGAAAAAAGCGTATTGACCCCGATGTCAATATCGTAAAATCCCAACCTCTCGGGAACCAATCAGCGTGCGTTTTGCGTACGGAACTGAAATCAAACCCAGCCATATAATAATACTGCATATGAATTCCATTTAATGTTTATTTTGTTGAATGCCAAAATATGTTTTGATTTGAACTTTTAATTGTTGTTATATTGAGGTTTGTATCTCCAAAATGGTAATGAGCATGACGTCTATGTAGGCATAATTTGCATAGGCAGTGTTCCGTTACAGCAGAAATATTTCCCAATTCACATGTTAAAGTGCTAATATCACTTAGAGCAAAAAAAGTTAGTTAATAAGTTATTTTGGCGTTTTTGATTTATTTTAATAGTTTCTGTGATATAAGCCTTTAAACATGCCAATTTCGGCTTTTCGCCCAAAATTTCCGTCGTTCATTTTTAAGCACGGGGGCCTGGGGCTCAGGAACCTAAGCCGACTGTCTTCTTAGTTGGAACACTCGTGCGTACTGGAAAACGAGTGTGAGCTCGACATTTCGATTTTTCAGTCAAATATGTGTTTTTGTGAATCAATACCCCGAAACGTAGTAGTTTTGGATTGACTCGTTCCTGAGTCCCAGGCCCCCAAGGTGTTAAAATGAACGATGGAAATTTTTGAGAACAAGACGCCTGCTTAGGCGTTCACTCGGGCTACTGATTTCTGCAACCTTGGTGTAGCCCCCTTGCACATATAGAAAACCTGCCGTGCGAAACAGTGCAAAATTTTTGACAAACCGAGCGAGGTCTTCTATATTGCCAAACAAGCTGCAGTCCCCCCCGCGTAACTCCCCCACCCCACACACCCCCGTGGAGAAATGCATGTAAATTGTAAACAAAGCAATGGGCAATATTGGCTTTCAACAGGCAATGTCGTATTTGTAAATTACAGGCAGCGATTATACACCAGCTGTTTTTCGAAGCCTACAATTAGTACAATAATGAGTTTAGGAAAGATAAACCCGAATCAGGAGAGATATTATAATAAGATGACAACAGTCAACAGATGACTTGTAAAGGCTGTCTAAAGGTGTGTATTAAAACTCAGGTTTTTCTGCTCCAGCTTCGGTTCTGGTATAAAAGCGTCGATTCCGCAGGGCCTTCTGTCCGCTAAAGTGTGAATCTCTTTCACAAGTCATAACTGTAAAGTTTACACGGCATTTTCAAACATATCAGACGTTTGCGAGAACGAAGTCAACGCTGAACTGAACGCAGACAGATCAAATTACACGCTACGCATTCATGAAGATTCACAAAGCGACATCTCGGCTAGGCCGCTGGCGGACTGCCTCGGTTCTCATATAAACGCAAGATGAAAATTAACAAGAAATTAAATAGTCACAAACGCACGATCTCGGCAAAGCGGGTAGTCCGGGTACCTAGTGTTGTACGGCCCGTCTACCGCAATCGGTGCAATTGTAAGAATTGTGCGCGTATATAAGATCAGGATACTTGCCAGCGACATTACTGATCAAGAATTAAGTATATTTCAGTGAACAAGAAAGAACTCATGAAGATTAGCATTTTAGCACGCCTCAGTTTCGCAAAGCCTGACGGGATGACGTAATGTTTGCCATTTCGAAACATTGACAAAGTGAAAAACGGAGCCGAAACCTAGACTCGGTCTACCATAGGTAGCCCGAGTAATTAAATAGTCACAAACGCACGATCTCGGCAAAGCGGGTAGTCCGGGTACCTAGTGTTGTACGGCCCGTCTACCGCAATCGGTGCAATTGTAAGAATTGTGAGCGTATATAAGATCAGGATACTTGCCAGCGACATTACTGATCAAGAATTAAGTATATTTCAGTGAACAGCTCCAAGCACATCAGGAAAGCCAAGAAAGAACTCCCGAAGATTAGCATTTTAGCACGCCTCAGTTTCGCAAAGCCTGACGGGATGACGTAATGTTTGCCATTTCGAAACATCGACAAAACGGAGCCGAAACCTAGACTCGGTCATAGTAGCCCGAGTAATTAGCATGTTCGGAAGCCAATATGTCAGGAACTATTTGACGAAATCAAAAACGGCAAAATAACTTATTAACTGATCTTTTCTGCTCTATTTAAATATGTTAAAACCCCACAAGTGATATAAGCACTTTCAGACAATCAAAAACTGTTACCGAATAAATAGCAACAGTTGTTGCTATGACAACAATGACGTTTCAAAATGGCTGCCAATTACCCTTCAAACTAATTTAATTCGAAAAAAACTCTGGTAACCCCCATTTTTTTTTTTCATTAGAAATTTTCTTCAAGTACGAGTAATCATTAGGCCGATTTAAAAAACTTCTGTAGAACGAATAATTTTTTCCCCCGGAAATATCATGTTTGTTAATTTTTAAAAAAAACTCGTTCCACAGAATTTTTTAAAAATCGGCGTATTGATTACTCATACTTCAAGAAAAGTTTTAAAGTAAAAAAAATTGGGGGTAACCAAAGTTTTTTTCGAATTAAACTAGTTTGAAGGGTAACTGGCAGCCATTTTGAAACGTCATTGTTGCCATAGCAACAACTGTTGCTATTTATTTGGTAACAGTTTTTGATTGTCAGACTGTTTAACTATGCATAACATTTAGTTTTGTTCTTTTTCCGAATTGTGTAATCACGTGTTTTGGACCCTCAAACTTTGTATTTTCCATTTTTCAAGAAACTGTATGGAGCCACCTTAACTTACGACAGACTTGCTGTACACAGCAAAAACATACGGCGAAAAAATGTCAGATAAATTAACTTTGTTTACTCTGATTATTATACATAACCTTTTCCATTCGCTGTAGGATTTCCGAAGGACAAACAACAACAGGCGCCTCTTCAATAATCTTTTGATGTCTTCGCTGAACAGAACAGTCCCGCCCAAATAACGAGATTACTTCCCCTGAACGATCAGCTAAAATCTGAACCTCCAAATGTCGGGCGCTGGTACAAAGTAACAAAAGAAGAATGAATCGACATATGTGTGTTAGTTAACTCTCTTAAAGTGTCAATGAAGTGAGAAATACGTTGGCATTTTTGTTGTTTTATTGTACAGAGGAGCATGACAGGAGCACTCACTGAAAATTTCAAGAGAATCTGATGCGCAGTTTTCGCGCTATCAACTCTCAAAATTTGCCGTGGATAGTTTGTTTTGGGGAAATTTGGGCTTCTTGGTAACAATGGCTTATGACGTACGCAGATGGATCATTAATAGTGAAATCTATTGTTCTTATGCATAGTTGTCCATTTGCGTACATCATAAGCATTGTTACCGAAAGCCCACTCCAAGTCTGAGGTTTACCTTGTCGCTACTTTCATTACAAATATTGGTGAACCAGGAACTTCGGTTTGCACCTGTAAAAATAAAATAAACGATATAGCAGACATTCAAAATACTACATAAAAGTGTTAGAACCTGACAATTAGAACCTCAGACAAGCGGTTCAAACAAGCTGGCATGTAATAAGCGGTTTACGTAGCAATTACCTGTCTAAAGAAGTTACTGAATTCATCATTGCTATGTGTCTTTCGTATTCCTTTTCCACCTCCGCCTTCTGAAGCTTTAATCATCACAGGATAACCAATCTCTTGAGCAACCTAAAGAAAACACGCAAAGTATCCAGGTTGATTCGTTGGTTGGATGGATGGATGGATGGATGGATGGATGGATGGATGGATGGATGGATGGATGGATGGATGGATGGATGGATGGATGGATGGATGGATGGATGGATGGATGGATGGATGGATGGATGGATGGATGGATGGATGGATGGATTTGATTTGATTTGATATCTTTATTTAAACACGGTTCTTTTATCAAGTATTAACACAATAGTATAAATACAATAAATATTATATACTTGCTCTTCCTAAAAGCCGTGTGCTAATTAGAAAATATATATTCAAATACTTATAGTTGCTTATAAATAAATAAAGAACATTTCAGTTGGCACAGATAATATGGTCAGTTGATTGAAATCTTTTTATAAAGCTTTTTAATGATGGTGCCTCTTTTACTTGATCGGGTAAAGAGGATGGATAGATGGATGGATAGATGGATGGATAGATAGATAGATAGATGGATGGATGGATGGATAGGTGGCTGAGTGGTTGGTGGGATCATTTAGTTGGTTGGTTGGTTAGTTGGTTGGTTGGTGGGTGGGTGGGTGGGTGGGTGGGTGGGTGGGTGGGTGAGTGAGTGAGTGAGTGAGTGAGTGAGTGAGTGCGTGCGTGCGTGCGTGCGTGCGTGCGTGCGTGCGCGTGCGTGCGCGCGCGCGCGAGCGAGTGAGTGAGTTGGTTGGTTGGTTGGTTGATTGATTGATTGATTGATTGATTGATTGATTGATTGATTGATTGATTGACTGATTGATTGATTGATTGTTTGGTTAGTTACTTGGTTTGTGGTTAGTTGGTTGGATCGTTGATTGGTTGGTTGGTTGGTTGGTTGGTTGGTTGGTTGGTTGGTTGGTTCCTGAATGGTAGGTGAGTAGTTGGTTGGTTGAATGGTTAGTTGCGTGCATGGCTGGTTGATTGGATGAATGGTTAGACGGATGGCTAAGTGGATTTGGGTGAGTGGGTAGATGGATGGGTTGGTAGCTGGGTAAGTGGGTGGGTGAGTAGGTGGTGGGTGTATGGTGAGTGCATGTGAGTCGGTAAGTAGATTGGATAGTTGGTTGGTACGTTGGTAGCCTGGTGCTGGTGTTTACCTTCACTCCTGCAGTGGCGTCATTAATACAACAGTTGCCATACAGTTCTTCGCTTACGAGCTCCACACAATCTGGATCCAAAGTCTGCTGGGTTAAATCAATTTTAACGCCTGTGGTCAATAGAATCAGACGAAGAAAAAAAACCAAAGATTGATCATTTACATATAACCAGACATAGTCCTAAAGAGCAGTGCCCTGTTTAGTGCAAAAAAGGCGCTTGTATTCTCGTTCCCAGAGCCCACGTTTCTGTGTCCATGGCGGACGGTTTCCACGGTCTGTCCGCAGGCTACGTACGGTTGCCACAAAAAAGTGACACCCCGAATATAAAGTTACCTAACGTGAGCTGGTCTGCGGCTCACGATAGGGCACTGCAATAGCACGTTGGTGATATTGTGATAAAAACTTGATTTTTTAACAAGCAAAAAAACCTCACATATCTTGCAAACTTATCTTGCATACCTGAACCACTCCAATCTAGGGTCGGGATGCCTAAAGATTGCGCCACAATGGACGAAGCAATTTTATCTCCTAACGCCCACATCGCACCAGCAGGCGGACCTAGGAGTTGCAAAAATTAAAAAAAAAGAAGTTGCTTTTAGCTTGTATAGCAAAAACAAACGCGACTGACTGCCATACTCACCCATAAACATGATATTATTTTTACTCAGTACGTCAGGAAGCAAAGGATTTTCTGAGGCGTGTCCCCATCCAGCCCAAACGGCCTTTAACACAGAAAACACATTTGTTTATTTTTCTATGCTACTACAATATCGTCTGACATAACCATTTACTTATCAAAACGTTTCATGCACAATTACGTAACCACCACACACTGAAATAATAATAAAAAAAGTTACAGTGCGACTACCGTAACCGGGGGCACTAAGATAACAAGAACAAATCGCATTAGGCCTACATGATGAAAACAATGAAATGTATGCAATTCGAAAGTTTGAGGTAAGTTGAGCCACTCTATTTTTTGCATAAATTTTGTTGCATAAAGTTTGATTTATTGGAAAATACTTTTACGTTGTATTTCGCCTTTTAATAAAAAAATTTGATTTCTTTGATTTTTTTAATAAAATCGTCAACCCTGTACTTCATACGTTATTTCACTCTACCTGGACAGGTATTCGTTTAGCAATATCCAAGATGACGTCAACGTTGGCATAATTATTATTGTTAGGTCCTCCAGGGGCATGCACGTAATGATCAGCAAGTTTGATGTATTCAGCGTTGGCCTAAGTAAGAAAAACATTAAATTACATTATCAAGATATGAGTCGTTTGCTGTACGTTATATAGTACCGTATACACGAGAGATAAGATGCGACTTACACAGGACGCGCTTTACATATAAGATGCGAAACACTCGTATAAAAAGTACACACTTAAGCCGTGTTCACACGGCCAAAATTTAAGCACGCTTATGCTTAAAATGCGCCACCTTGGTGCGTTTACACGGTCATTTAATAATCCCTTACTAAAACACGTACACCATTATTCAACATGGCGGACGAGCTATAATTTTGGTTTGGGAAGCTTCGTATGGGTAGCGTGCGTCAAAGAACAACGGAAGACATCGGTACACGAGAAGGAGTAATAGCAAAACAAACAAACAAACAAACAAAACAAAACAAAACAAAACAAAACAAAACAAAACAAAACAAAACAAAACAAAACAAAACAAAACAAAACAAAACAAAACAAAACAAAACAAAACAAAACAAAACAAAACAAAACAAAACAAAACAAAACAAAACAAAAAACAAAACAAAACAAAACAAAACAAAACAAAACAAAACAAAACAAAACAAAACAAAACAAAACAAAACAAAACAAAACAAAACAAAACAAAACAAAACAAAACAAACAAACAAACAAACAAACAAACAAAGAATAGCGAGATGGAAGCTTCTACAGCAGGGCAAAAAAATGCATTTTATCGTATTAATAACACCGTATTAATAGCAAGCGTTTTTCAATCCCGTTGCGTTTACGCGGCCAAGTTAAGCGCGATTAACTGATCGTGCTCAGTTTAATCCACTTCCTTGAGGTGGTGCAAACTAGTCGCGATTAATTTGTAAAAACTGTTTTGTCGACAAATATCGAGTACGCCAAGTGCCGTTTATAGTGCCCAAGTTGCTAGCGGTTCTTGTATAAAATACCGAAAAATATAAGAATGTTAAAGTTGTTATTTCATTATTACTCACATTCGCCATCTCACCAACACATCCTCCTTCCATATAACTATGTCTATACTATTTGACTTGTACTGTGTAGAAAAATTAAAAAAACAAAGTCATGCAAGAACCTTTAGGTCTTCTGGTGTCACCATGGCAACAAATCGTATGGCTCGCTCGTTGCCGAACAACTCGTAGCACCATCGTCGAATGGAGCGCATACATTTGACAGCTGCTATGCCATTATTTGCAATGAGAACCTTTAAGAAATATAAACAACAGTCAGTTACAAATAATGTAACGAAATATCATATGTTAAACTATATCCACGGTAACGCAGTTGTAACGCAACGGCAACACAACAGTAAGCAGGAGTAACACAACGGTACTGAACGCAAGGGAAACGCAACAGAAACACAACAGTAAGCAGGACTAACACAACGGTAACGCAAGAGTAACGCAACAGCAACACAAGAGTAACGCAGGAGTAACACAACGGTAACGCAAGAGAAAGGCAACAGCAACACAACAGTAAGCAAGAGTAACACAACTGTACTGAACGCAAGAGAAACGCAACAGCAACACAACATGCAGTAACGCATGAGTAACACAACGGTAACGCAAGAGAAAAGCAACAGCAACACAACAGGAAGCAAGAGTAACACAACTGTACTGAACGCAAGAGCCGGAAAGGCAACAGCAACGCAACAGTAAGCAAGAGTAACACAACTGTACTGAACGCAAGAGAAACGCAACAGCAACACAACAGTAACGCAGGAGTAACACAACGGTAACGCAAAAGTAACACGACGGTAACGCAAAAGTAACGCGAAAGTAAGGTGACGCGAGAGTAACGTGACGGTGGCAACGGAAATGTCATGGTAACGCGACGAGAACGCGGTCGGAGCAAGACGAAAACGCTCATTCGGTTGATTTAGAGGGCATGCATGTCAGTGCACTTTTTAGTGTATGCTGTACAAAAGCGGTAACTTATTTACCAAACACACATAACAACAACAAAACTAAAACGCAGGTTACTTTATCATCAAACCTTTTCGATAACTGTGTCTCCTCCAAAACGTTTGACAAACTCAGCCGGGGTTGCAACCTGTATAAATGTATTGAAACATAAGTATAAATATAAAAAAACAACTTCGGTCTACCATCTGAGTTCCAGTGGCTCAATGGTGAGAGCGTCTGGCTTGGCTGTCGGAAGGTTGTGGGTACGAGTCCCATCTGGAGCTCAGAGTTTTTCTCTGAGTATAATTTTCGACAGCTTGTACAGCAAAAACATACGAAAAAACTTTACCAACTCAAGCTGAAAGCACTAATAACGTACAAAAAACATTTACTAAAAATAAACTGACACAATGCGACTTGTAGCCCAACAAGTACTTGTGACACACGTATGGATTGACTAGTTCCCAGGCGTATAAATATCGAAAACAACCTCGGTCTACCATCTGAGTTCCAGTAGCTCAATAGTGAGAGCGTCCAGCTGGCATTCGGAAGGTTGTGGGTTCGAGTCCCGTCTTAGCTCAGAGCATGGTTTTCTCTGACTCTGAGTTTAACGAGAGCTTGTACAGTAAAAAACCCCGAAAAAACTAGTTTTTCGTGCAGCAACCCTTGCACGAGAACCAAAATCTATTTTTACAACGACCGCAGCAACGCATAACATGCATTATGGCTAATACCCTCCTTCAACTTGTCTCGCATTGATTTATGCAAGAAAACAATCAGATTTCGAAACACACATACAGACAAATCTGAGACACAAAATCTGACAATCTGACAACAATATAATACTTTCCTTATATTTAACTTATTCATTGTTAACCATATTTTACTTCACTCTGATGATATTGCGCGAATACCATCTGTTAAGCTCTCTAGATTAGGCTATTCCAAAATATTTCAGAAATTCTCCTTATTCACGAATAGCCATACGAATTCAACCTAAAGTTCGTTTAGACATGCATGCAGGCGATTGGACTATTTGTTCGAAGCAAAATGGTAAAATAATTTCCTATGTCATGCACTCAATGGCATGCATCAGGATGACTTAACTCGCAGTAAAGCTCCACACGCAAATGCGACTTACACCGCCTTTAGCCGTTTACCAAAGTCAATCAAATTATGGTCTGGAAACTCGGCAAACTACAAAGCGCTTTTAATGAGCTGTGATTTTATGTTGAGACGGTCGGCACCGTGCACAAACCTTTTGTTCTTCGCTTTAAATAACTCGGTTACGCGATTGAACCTAAACCGCTGTTGGATTAGTGCTTCATTATACCAAAAATACAGTTCTCCTCACCGTGCACAAGTTTGCATAAACGTGAACAAAAAAGTTAGGGGCCGTTTACATAATAATCAGTCAGTCTTTATTTTCAGAGGATAAAAATACATATCCTATGTTACGAAGTTATTTACATTATACATATAATAAATTATGTAAAAATATACAACTATAAAAAATTATATTTAAAAATTAATCAATTTACAAATGTAGTCTTAAAACGTTGGGTATTGACTATAGGGTACAGACATCCCTTCTTACGTAAATTATACGTTGTCTCCTTTTTTTCAGGTATAACTCAGTGTAATGGATGATTATCTAAAGCAGTATAGTCTCCTTCGCAGACCTTCTTATGGCTCACGTTTATTCCCGTGAGTATTCCCGTGGGAGGGAGGGAGGGAGGGAGGGAGGGAGGGAGGGAGGGAGGGAGGGAGGGAGGGAGGGAGGGAATAAGGGAGGGAATAAGGGAGGGAGGGAATAAGGAAGGGAGCGAGGGAGTAATATTTACGGATTTCAGATTTTATGCGGATTTCAATAAAGAAACCCAATTCTCATGTATACACGGATTGACTTCGCATTTCAATCCAGATTGAAACTCAATCCGGATTCATGTAAACGGCCCATTAGAACAAAGACTTTTGCTGAGTTTCCAAGCCAGCTCTGAATAGACTATAATATGGTCTTTACACTCGTCGTGTATTCTTCTAAAGCAATTATAACTACCTTGTCTAAACTGCACTCATGTATATATATTACCTTCTGTAAGATCTCATTATTATTACCGTCGCTTGTCAGTTGGTTCAGATGAAATATCTCGAAGCCTTTCTGATTAGAAATTTCTACATCCATATTTCCCCGAAACTTGATATCTCGTCACAAACGAAAGCTAGCTGATGTTTCTGCAGTGGTATAGCCTTAATGGAGATTTTCCACTAGGTTTCCGTGCAGTAAGCAGCTTGAAATATATACGTCACTGAAAGAACTGCTTGTCTTAACAAATACATCGTTGTCCGACTATTGTTTGAATACGAAGTGACGTAAAGAGCTTTGGTCAGTCAAGTGTTTTGTCTGGCCTGTCAAAATTCGGAAGAAATATTTTGACCTCGAATTAAAAATTGCGCAAGAAGTTAAGCCTGATTCAACACTTGCGAAACAAGCAGAAACACAGAGAAAAAACTTGCAAAAATAATTTATAATTCGATTGGTATATCGATCGACTTAAATATACACTCGTTTTTATACACAAGTCAGACAGTTAGGCGTAAAAAAAACGTGTTACACGAAACGCATAAACTTAAATGCAAAGTAATACTTCAAATCCGAGTTAGTGTTTCATTTCTTTGTGCGTGAAATCTGTTACCACGGAACAAAGTTACTACCGGCTACATGCAATTAGTCTTCTTTTATATTAGGTCGAAAGAAATATAGGCCATTTTTTATATTGCAATGGTAAAATCATGATAAATCAAATGTGTTCTTTTAGTCATCCAATATCAAATAGAAGCTAGGAACTATCTACACTACTCGCCAATGTGAACAACTTCTTAACTTTTCAAGACAGATAAGCACCGAATCAATCGAAATTGTATTAAATAAACATCGAACAATGCCTCAAGACGAATGACACTTGGTTTGCTCTTCGCGATTTAATATATTATTTCTTGTCTAGGGAAATAATGGAATAATGATTGAAAGACTGGAGTCTATAGGAAATTACACCAATGGAGCATGTCCAGGGTAACAGATTTCACAGGTAACACATTTCACTGTGACAGCGCAGTGAAATGTGTTACCTGTGAAATCTGTTACCCGGGTATAATTCCCCTATAGAATCCAGTCTTTCACTCTTTCGATTCCTTGATCCAAACAGACAACCGTTTGCTCATCACTGCAGTATTATTTTAATAGTGAACTACAGTATTAACCCTTTTTTTTTCTTCCTCTACCTTTATGACAATACGCCCTTTGGACTGGTTCACTTCTTTCCCGATATGTGTGTTTATAGAGACCTGGGAATTTCGCCCTCCCCCTTTTAGTCGCAAAACATAAATCGCCCAAATTGGCAAACATTTATATTGCCAGCAACACATGCATTCTGGAAGCCAGTCGAGATAAAACTACTACGGCAACGTGTTTGAACACTAGAATTTTATGTCATATACAAAGAACGTTTGCAAACGACCTCGGTTCCCAAGAGTAATTTTCACGCCGTCGTGACTCTGTTGACAACGTGAAAAAGCATTTTCACGTGACAACGTGAAAAAGCATTTTCACGTTGCATAGATAACGCGGAACCCGAGTCACTACAGAAGCCTTGGGAAAGTTTAACCTTACTTTCGCGACTAACATAGATTGAACAAGTGTTTTTCCTCAAGAATTTAAGAACAGAACGAGTCCGTGCGATTATGAATGTATAAATACAACACTATTTAATACCACTCTTAAACTTCCTGCCGTAGCCGTAGTCCGTTGTCAGGATCTTAAAGTCCCTTCAGAATCGAAAGCACTTCTATCTTTCATAAGCTAACCCATTGAGCTATATAGTCAACTAGTATAATTTTTATAAGATATTAAATTTACTAAACAATGTTCTTGTCATGTTTTGAATTTAAATCGAAATCGAGAAGGGGGGAGGGGGGCGAATTTACAGGGAGGGCGAATTTCCTGTGACACCGGCCGCGGGTAACAGATTTCACGGAGAGGAAGGACGGTGTAACTGTTGAGCAGAGCTAAACCATTGTAAGTTTGTGAACATGCATTTATATACGGTATACGAGATCTAAACGTGCAATGACCGCACAAATTGACGAATGTATATTTATGTAGCATATGCCAGCCGCCATTTTTTTATTTCCACGCTATTAAAATAAAGAGCCTTTGTGAAGCTATTTTTAACCAAAACTGCCTTCATGTGTCCAAATTCTGAGCTGCAAATTTCAAAACTATAAGGCTGTACATCGATTCAATTATTTTATTTTATTAGCTTTGCCAGTTACACATTACAATTACAAACAATTATGCAACAGCAAAAGCCTGTGCGGGCCCAACATACTTAAAACAAAATAGAATAGATAGATATTACATAATCAATGCCAGCGAATCAAGATTAGAAGCAACATTCTAATAATCCTGACACCTAATCAGGGCCGGCGCGACCGGGGGGGTAGGGGGGTATTTACCCCCCCCCCCCAATAATTTGGCGAAGAAGTGCCCTTTTTTAGCCAAGCCCTGAATATTAAACGAAACGCGTGCGCGCAGAGCATGCATGCCTTTTTCAACTGTGGGAATGTTCATTAGAAGAGTACACTGATACCGAAACAAAAGCTCGTGTTCAAGGTGTAAGTTCTCAGATGGAGAAATTCGACTTCTTTTTTGGCTTGTTATTGGGTGCTCGAATCTTGAAGCACGCAGATGCGCTAAGCACCACTCTCCAGATGAAGAATCTATCAGCATGTGAGGCTCAGGAAATTGCCGATATGACTGTGAAGACTCTCGATAGCATACGGAACGATGATTCATTCCATCTATTTTGGCAGAGAGTCGTCGCAGAGAGTGAGAGCAAAGGAGTGAATGAGCCACAACTACCACGAAGAAGAAAAGCCCCACGTAGAATAGAAGAATGTCTATGTACCCATCTAGAAATCCTGCGCACCAATTACGATGGGGAAGGTCAAGCCAACATTCATGACGTGTTTACGTATTGCCGTAACCTTACACCTGCAAAGAAAGCTTTGATGGGCGAGGTTATAAAACTGGTCAAGCTACTAATGACCATACCGCCAACGAATGCTTCGAGCGAAAGGGCGTTCAGCACACTGAGGTATATAAAGAATTATCTCCGCACTACAATGTTCCAGGAACGTCTTAACAACCTAATGGTGTTGTATGTTTACAAAAACAGACCCGACCTTTTGGATCTTACCTCCATTGCTCAGGATTTTGTGAATGGTCGTGAAGGCAGAATGTCCTTATTTGGTTCTTTTAACTAGCTATCGAATTTGTGTTTTTTATGCTAACAAACTCCAGCTAGCGGACATGATGTTGTTTTCCTTTACTGTAATTTATAGTGAGTGACTGTATTATATTTCAGGGATATAGGTAGTTAATGTTTTCTTTGCAACATATTGAATCTCATAATTTTCATTTTGTCATATTACTTTATATATTATTGCATGTAGGAATCTGTAATAACTTCTAAATAACGATTTAGTAGAATAAACGTACTGTTTTGCTTTTTTTGTTTCGATATACACCAAAAGTTAAAAACCCTGATCAAA
The DNA here is from genome assembly GCA_964035015.1 of Corallium rubrum. Lineage (NCBI taxonomy): Eukaryota > Metazoa > Cnidaria > Anthozoa > Scleralcyonacea > Coralliidae > Corallium > Corallium rubrum. Next base: position 7,948,398 of record OZ036012.1, on the reverse strand, counting down.
TGGCCTCTTCTTGAAACTGGTTTTACGCGGTGTGATTGCGCAATCCACGTAATGTGCCCTTCGGAAATCGTACCCTCCCAACTCCTAGAAGCTCGCGCCGGCCCTGGACACATTGCGAGCAGTATTGCATGAAGGGCAAAACAAAGGAGTTGACATCTGGAATGACACCAAAGTAGATCTTAAAGATATTAGATGTTATAATATCTTTAAAAAAAATCCAAAAAATACTACCTAGAACAAACCTGAAAATCTTGTTTACCAAACAAGGTTTATCTAGTCTAATACTTGTAATTATTAGTAATTATTAATTATAAGTATTTCTTCTTTCAACGTTTCATTTTAATATATCCGGCTTACTACATAATTGTAGTCCTATAGTTACCTTGTATCAAGAGAGTATAAATTTCACCTTTTATACTCTCTTGCTTGTATACCTCTATAATATGTTTTATTTTATTTTATATTAAGTAATTATACATTTCTTAAAATCATTATGTAAAAGTATACAATGTATGACTATATAATATTGAACTGACTTAATATGTAAATATGTTAATTACTGAACTAAACTAGGGGTCTTTAACTAAAAGCCTGTAAAGGTTTCAAATAGACCTCTAGCCCAAAAACTGCAGAACACTTAATTTACTTTATTTCTTTTTTGTTTGTAAAATATGGGCGAATCAATAATAATAAAAAAAAAATTGTTCTCCATGAACGAGGATCTTCAAGGTCATAGGAATGTACAAGTGCGTTATTATAATACTTAATCCATATCTTTGGCGTTACACGCAACGGGAGATATCACTATGACAATATGGTAATTTAACTCCTATTGCCATAGTGATATCGACTTAATTGCAAAAGTCGGACACTGTGGCCCAGAGTTAGATTACAACGTCTGTCATTTGATTTTAGTTTTGTGGCCAAGTTGTTCGCATTTGTGATAGCACAGTTAAGTAAAAGCAGGGTTCTGCCCACGGTGGGCGGCGCCCGACACTCAGCAGTGCCGCCCAGCACTCATGCCAAAACGGACCCTTCCACCCGGTGTCACAGCGGATTTGGACCCCCCGGTCCAAATCTCCTAGTAGTCTTGGACCGGGGGGTCCAAATCTACTAGTAAATATGGACCCCCGTTGGAGGATTTGAACCCACCCAAAGCCCAGAAAACGATGAATATGTTACATTCATTAATTTTCATATCCAAAGCCAGATATCAAACCTCATATAGTCGAGCTTATTGTGTTGCAATAGCGAATAAAAAACATTGTTGGGCTCGAAAATTTGGTTCGTTGACGTACATGCATGAAATAAAATTCTATTGCCAGTAACATTATCTAAATTCAAAAATCTTAACACTCTTATTAAGGTTACTGTAGACCTTCAAACCAAGTTTTTTTTGTTTTGTTTTTTTTTGATTCGCTGAAAGTGAAGCATTTTATGAGGGCTGTCAGATTCTGGAAAGGAAATCATGTTTTTTTTATTTCTAAACAAGGAAAAAGCGCATTATTTACTTTCACTTATAGGCCGGAAGTGACAAGAGGTTTCTTTCACACGGCTTTTTCTCAAAGAAATGTTTTGAGCTAAAGTAAGAACTTTAAAAAGCAATAAGCGAACACGAATTTATCAGAATCATCTAAAAATTGATATTCGAGTAAATTAATATTGTGGTGACAAAATGGTGTCTGGAAATTGTAAAACTTTCAATATTTATCGTTTTACGGCCTTTTATGCAAGCCCATTCAACCTCCTGTGAGAGCTGTAATAGTAAAAATTCGATAACTCTAAAAGTATTTGGAATTTTTACAAACCCAGACACGTTTTTTTCCCTGTGATATTTATCTACCAAACTGCCAATTTTCAGAGCATTATAGTAAATATTTGTTCGCTTATAGCATTTCGAATTGGAATGAAATCTTTAATGAACAGAAGCGCTATTTTTGTTTGCGTTCATAAAATGACCAACTGTTTTGCTGCAGTCTTGTAGCCAGTAAAATCAGCTTTCGAATAATGTATAGGTTTTGGTATATGCAATAAACGTAATCTACAGTAAACGTAATCTACAGTAACCTTAAACTGAGTAAGTACTACAAAAAACTCGAAAGTTACCAAATGGAAAATATGTATACAACTACAAGGATAAATAAACATCGCTAAAAATGGAGAGCGTGGAGATCGCTTTTTCTAACTCTGGTAGTGGGTTTCTATTTTACGGTTTGTGTTCTTCATCACTAATATAAAGTGACAAAAAAACTTCAGACTGTTCGCTATTATGAATTTCGTTTATATTATTGTGTTTACAATACATATATTTAACTTTTGGAGGGGGGTCCAAATCCGCCAACGGCGGTCCATATTTACTGGTAGATTTGGAACCCCCGGGGGTTCAAATCTACTAGTGGATTTGGCCCGGGGGGTCGATATCTACTAGTGGATTTGGACTGGGGGTCCAAATTTAGGGGGGTCCAAATTAACTGGGACACCGGGACTCGAAATGTGCAATAAAAAAACCCCTCATGTGTTGTATTTTTTATATATCTTTGAATTAATATACATCATTTTGTATTTTTTTGTCCTTGGTGAAATTTTTTTTATTGAAACAATATTATTTGGTGAAATTCAGCACCACAACGCACACAATATTAGCTACCAGACTTGTGATTCGGCGAATTACAATATTCCTTCAAAGCCAGATTGGATTGTCTGATACTTGGGTAAGGCGCTAATCACGTTGCACTTTGTTTATTAATGCCTGTAAGATGATACACCGGCGTTGGTAGTTGTAGAACGTAGGCAGGAAACCTCGTGTATATTCTAGCATGCCGTAGCATATATATAAATATATAATAAGTACTTTAGTCTGACAAAATTGTGAGACACCACATGGAAAATATCAATTTCAGATTACTGAATTTTCACATATTCTCGGCGGGGGGGGAGGGGAGGGGGGGGGGGTTGAGCCCCCGGGCCTGTAGGTACCCGGCACTCACATGCTCCTGGTAAAAGACGATATTTCGGAATCTTGAGCTAAAGTTGTAATTTACTACAGTATCTAATAAAAACCACGTCCAATAGCGCGCACGACTACGATAACAACGATGTCGAACGCAAATGTTGTGCCTTCGATTTGCCGTGGCGCGCAACCTAAATCTGCTCAAATACCCGATTCCCGGTCACAAAAAACAATTCTTATCAACAAGCAAAACATATAATTGTTCTTCTAAATATACTGCCTTCAATGATGGAAACGGGAACTTCCAACGCACAAAAAAAAAAAAAAACGTTGCTCTTTGTACTCGATCTGTCCTACTTTCTTCATTAATTTCCATGGTGATATCTCCCGTTGCGTTTAACGCCAAAGATATGGATTAAAAGCGTTTTAAAAGTTGTGAGTTTAAAAGAAAGAGAAAACTGTAGATCGTTAGACAAACCATTCCATATTCGAGTTGTTCTCGAACAAACAAAAGGTTTGTGCACGGCATATTCGAACACAGTAAGTGACTACAATTTGAGGGATTAATAAAAAGCCCAGTCGAGGAAACCCAGGCCTCAATCTCGAGCCCATAGTCACCCCCTTTTTGGTCAGTGGGAGAGCGCGGGGGAGCAATGCGGGGGAGACTCTGGGGAAATTGGATTGATTCTCCATTTTGATTGGTTCATTTAAATTTATTGATTCAAAATCAACAGATTGCAAAATGATGAAATTCATATTGCTTTATTCAATAAATATAAATATCTTCAAATCTAGGCCCCTCATTTACATCTCCTCTTCTCTTCTCTTCTCTCAAAGTCTCAGTGACACAAACAATTGAAACAAACTTCATAAACAAAGTAAAGACAAATTTCGAATAGCAAATAATCGCAATAAATGAAACAAACCTTGCTGTCATTTGTCGCTATACTTGATGTATAAATAAAACAATTTAAACAACGAAAAAGCATATATTTAAAACAATTAAAGAAGGAATCAGCCTTCGCAACTCGTAAAGGACTAAAGGTTTTTGATCGAGGATGATATTGGTGTCGTGAATTGATATTTTACCTTGGATTTCAAGGATGTTTATATCGAGTGCCACAACCAGCAGTGTCAGTCTCTTTCCGACAATTCAAACATGCATTTGACTGCATGGACGGTTCTCACTTCTCAGAAATATAGTATTTTCAAACAAAATTGAAACGAACTCATGATCTGAACACACGGCAATTCGCAAATTCTGCACAGCAGCTCAGGCTACGAACATGTGTATAACCACTGGAACCCCTCATTTCAGGGTTAATTAAATCCAATTTCCCCAGAGTCTCCCCCATGCTCTCCCACTGACCAAAAAAGGGGTGACTATGGGCTCGAGATTGCCCAGGCCTAGGACAGAATTCCTAAAAAAGCATAGGTAGCCCAAGCATACTGTGTGAGTATATAATACTATATTCTATTTTATAATTGATTTATTTTATATGGCATAGAAATGCATACTGTTTAATACCATTTAACTGTTCATATCCTCTTTCATAAAATCAATATGTATCTATATGACTTGTTCATTGACCATAAAATTGAGAAGTGTTTTAATAATATTAATAAATATACAGCTACTCTACATTACCCTCTGCTGTCCTCACCTCGCTTAACCGTCAGATAGGCATTGTTATATTACTATTTTTACTGTAAAATATACAAGAAAATCAAATTTACTGTTCAGACTAACTGCTTACTTAATATACCATGTAAGAGGGAAAATTCACACATATACTTACAACTAGATGACTTTACATCACGATTTAAAGGTAAAAATAGTAATATAATAGAAATGGAGCACGAAGAAAAGAAGGATACAACCTGTTTAATATATCTTGAAGAGAAACCAGAGAACTTGAAGAAGCCAAATGCCGTATGGTAAACAAAAACTCAATCTGGATTGCAGTGTTTGTAGTCACTCTGTGGTCAAATCGTTTTAAAGTTAACGGTAGGATTCTTGTTGTTTTCAAGTTTTCGCTTAACCTAAACAATATACTGCTTCACATTTTCATGCTTTCCCTTTGCTCATCCAAACCATAAATCAGCTTAACTAAAGCTAACTTAAAACACTACCTTTATAAGCTTATGTAGACGTGATGCTTTTCATTGGCATTGCATGCACCTTAAATCCTTAATAGTCCTTTTATTATTAAATACTCATGGGCTTTGGTGATTTTTTTGGCTGTATTTCCAAATTTTCAACTGAAACGTTGTCTGTTTAATACTTCTTTCTAGAATCCAATTCTACCGAATTGTTTTTACCTCGGACTCTATTATAAATGTAATTTTTGAGCTGTTGACTTTTAATTCTGCCTTTGCAAAACATGTATGTATAGGGAAGCCATTTAAAGCTTGTTAAAAATAATCCCTTCTGAAATGTCCTAAGAACATATTTTGTACAACCAGAATTTAATAATGAAATCTAAGTTTTGCTTTGATATGTTAAATCAGTTTAGTCATCTTATCCATAAATTATAGAATTATCTTGAGGATTATCATTTGTTTTTATATCTGTTTGTTTTTATATTGGCTGTATATCAGGTGTGCTTATTCTAATCAGGGTGGGCGTGTGGGGGGTGTTTCAAGAAAGCATTTAATAAAAGTGGGTGAGGGGTTGTTGCATTCATGTACTGTATTTCTAGTATTTTTATATTGTATAACTTTTTCTGGTCATCATCTGACTCTGAAGTCTTGTGTTATCATTATTATTATTATTATTTATTGACTTATTAACGAGAAAAAAATTTAAAGAATTTTGAATAACCTTGACAAACCTTACTTTTGACAAAGTCCATATATAATACACGTAATGCTTCGTATTATTATAAAAACACCTTCAAGTCAAGTCAAGTCAATTTATTTTGCCACAGGAATCACATAATTGTTTATACACATCATTAAAATATAAAATATAGTGGCGAAGCTTATGAATTCACCTCGTGTTATTTACTATTCTAATAAATTACACATTGATCACGTCAATTCAGTTAACAAGAAATTTCATTCTAGAAAAGATTTTTACATTATAAGAAATTCAGAAGGACTTACGCTTGTATCCTTTGAGCCTTTGTCTATCTTCATCTCAATAAATTCATCCTCTGTATCAGAAGCCGAAGAAGTCATCTTTGGTGATCTTGGCAACTAGAAAATATTGTCCGTCTGTTCAGATTTTCAACCGATATAAAACAATTCCACTCATATTCCAGCGATGTTGGAAGTCAGATATATGTCGTCTGACGCCGACTGCAAATGCAGATCTCTCCTTGGTGTGTAGATCACGCTTTTATTCCAAGTTCCTTGGAGAAAAATAAAAGCAACTGAAGGAAGTCCGAAGGGATTTGAAAGCAAAGTTCTTAACTTCTTGGATTTCGCAACGAGGCTCATTCTCCCGCGAGGTTTCCCCGAGAGGTAAACACCCTGCACCTCGGGGTCGGTGTCTCGAAGGCCGAATGGCGGATGTTTTATTTTGTTGCCGTTAAATGTTGCCGTCTTTTAAGTAACTCACTGAAGAGAACATGAGAGACGAACTCTCAAAATGCTTGTTTTATTGATTTACGGAACTGTAAGTTAAAATACGGCAATTTGTTCAAATTCCTAAGTTTATATTTAACAATTGTCACACAACTGCAAACTAACTAACTAACTATTAAACTATAACTGACTAACTAACTAACTAACTAACCAACTAACCAATTAACCAACCAACCAACCAACCAACCAACCAACCAACCAACCAACCAACCAACCAACCAACCAACCAACCAACCAACCAACCAACTAACTAAGTACTAACTAACTAACTAACTAACTAACTAACTAACTAACTAACTAACTAACTAACTAACTAACTAACTAACTAACTAACTAACTAACTAACTAACAACCAACCAACTAACTAAGTACTAACTAACTAACTAACTAACTAACTAACTAACTAACTAACTAACTAACTAACTAACTAACTAACTGACTGACTAACTAACTAACTAACTAACTAACTAACTAATTAACTAACTAACTAACTAACTAACTAACTAACTAACTAACTAATTAACTAACTAACTAACTAACTAACTAACTAATTAACTAACTAACTAACTAACTAATTAACCAACTAACTAACTAACTAATTAATTAACTAACTAACTAACTAACTAATTAACTCATTAACTAACTAACTAACTAACTAACTAACCAAACAATTATTCAACTTTATTTTACATTTATTTATAATAAATAAATAAATAAATAAATAATTAATTAAATAAATAAATAAACAAACAAATAAATAAATAAATAAATAAATAATTAATTAAATAAATAAATAAATAAATAAATAAATAATAAATATTAAATAAATAAATAATTGCGCGTGTGTTGATTTTAACCACGTGATGTGTTTTGATCACGTGGTTCTTTTCTTCTGGTTTCCAGTTTCCACTTGTTTTTCAAAATGGCGTCAAAACTTCAAAAGTCTCCAAGCAAAAAACGAAAAAAGAAACACGTTATTCACAACCTGAAAGACTGTTGTCTTCTCAAAAAGAGAAAGAGAATGTATAATAAAGGTAAGGAGTATTTTATTTAGAAAAAATTCCGCTTTTAAATATGTTTTAACTAAATATAAACTTCGAACAAAAAATTCGGTTATTCGGATATGAGAGAAGTGGATAACTGCTTTAAACGGTTAAATCTATGGTTCGGGGGGATTTGAAATTTAGATAAAGTAATTTACGTTGTCTGTTTATATTTATTTCAAACAGCATCAATTATCACTGTTTAAACTGGGGTGCAACTCCGCTTTGAGTAAATATTTAAACAAAAAATATTTGTATTTAATGTCTTCAATTCTATTTTATTTTGAAAGCATGTGTTTTCTTCTAAAACTGCATTCAAAATGTAGAAAATAACATTTCCGAGCTTTGGAAAATCAACAACCCCCTTGTTTAACAACTCCACCCACCATATTTTTAAAAAAGCTGGATCTACCACTGTTAAAGGTATTGGCAATAAAAATTAAGTTTATCTCATTTGAAAGAACTCATCAAATGGTATAAGAAGACCTTTTACAATTTTTTCCATATCTGTTTTGGTTTTGGAAATATTTTGACTAAAGACAGCGTGCTGTCCGCCATCTTGGAATTATTTTTGATATGCAAAATTATGCATGTGATGGCATAACCAGGGTAAAGTGAAATTTTTATCTTGCCAACCTTACGACATTATGAGCTAGAAACTCGATTTTTTGTTGTGCTATTTCCATTTTAAATTGACCCACAACGTTTAAAAAGCCTTCTGTGGAAATTTGGTCACCCAAGGAGTAGTTTCATCAGGTTTACCCTGGTTGTGATGTCACCAATTTCCTAGTTAATTAGACCCAATATTACAACAAGATGGTGGACAGCACGCTGTCTTTGGTCGAAATATTTCCAAAACCAAAACAAATACGGAAAAATTGTAAAAAGTCTTCTTATACCATTTAATGAGTTCTTTCAAATGAGACAAACTTATTTTTTATTGCCAATACCCTTTAAACATTGATATATTTTCTAGAGTTGTAGCGAGAAATTTGATTATTACTGGGAGAAGGGGAGAGCATTACTGAAAGTGCAAAAAATCTCCAGGGGGGTTGGGGTCATGTTCTACCAGGAAATTCAGAAATCTAGAATCTCTGAAATGCCATTTTCTGTATATTGAGGGAAGATTTTACAGAAAGGTCAGAGAATGTCATATGAAATACTCAAAAAACAACACTTGTTTTAAAATTAGTAAGTTTTTACTGTAATTAATTTAGTAAAATAGAGAAGGGACTGGGAAAGAGCCTCTGGTTTTGGGGTCTTCAAACTTCACTTTCATGAGTTCAAGATCTTAACTTGGTTTTTGGTTGGCCTTAAGTTCAATATTATAATATATATATATATATATATATATATATATATATATATATATATATTTCAATATATATATATATAATAGAAATATAGTAAGGTTAGATATACTGCCGAAAACAGAGAACATAGGAGTCTAACATTTTGAGTGAAGGCCCTTTGTCACGTTTGTCACTTTGTCCCTCTGACAAAGGGCCTTTGCTCGAAACGTTAGACTCCTACATTCTCTGTTTCAGCAGTATATCTAACCTTACTATATTTTGATTGTTGTTTCTACACTGCCTACGCAGCACGCTACTTTTATTACACTATATATATATATATATATGTATATATATATATATATATATATATATATATATATATATGTATAAATATGTATATGTATATGTATATGTATATGTATATGTATATGTAATATTTAAAAACCGAGTCAGAGTGCTTTATCGTTGTATATAGACGCGAGCCGAAGGCGAGCGTCAATATACAATGATAAAGCACGATGATGAGGTTTTTAAATAACTTCCAAACCATCATCATAAAGTACCTAAGGTTATAACAAAGGAAGTCAATCACCGAATGTGGGAGGCTATAAATTATCATATTGGTGATTGGAGCATGCGCTGTGATACAAAAGAGTCCCACATTTTGTATTCAAGGCAAAGAGGAATAAAGTTCTCATCTAAGAAACAGCTTGTTTGCAACTAAAAGTTGCCTCTCCCTCTTGTATTGGGTCGCTACCAGCGTACCCTTGTCGAGATTGTTGAGGGACAAGTGTCTATATATGTGATATAGACCACATGTGTCTATATATGTGATATAGACCTGATTAATAAAACATCAGTGTCTATATCACATTTATATACAGGTTAATGGGTTTATATCATACTATAAAGGCACTGATTAAAGATTAATTTCTTTTGAATTTTCCTCATGAATTATTAATGAGGTTTAGAAGTATATGTATATGTATATGTATATGTATATGTATATGTATATGTATATGTATATGTATATGTATATGTATATGTATATGCATATGCATATGCATATGTATATATATATATATATAACTGGACTGCAGTTAGGCCTCATCGAAAAAGTGCCCAAACAAAGATGGTGGAAATATTGGTTCTTTTCACTCATGGTAGTGACCGCTGACCTTATTCTACCCAATATATTTGTTTGACTGTGGGCTCAGCCAGATCCATAGTCCATTCAATTGAGTTAAAAATTCATTTGTCAGAGAAAGGTCAGCACTTACTACTATCATACTATGGCCAAGGTCAATTGTGATACTGATCATGAATAAAAATAAAGCCTTGAGTGATGATGATATCATCAAAGTATCAACTTCAAGAGAAGCACTGACTTACAAATTAGTTAAAGAAATTAGATGCTACAAAGTTGTCAAATTTGTGAAAGGCTTCTAAAAGATTGATCCAGTCAAGACCAGACTAAGACCAATGTTAAATAAGATATTGAACATTGAGTTGAAGAACTTTCAATCAAGAGAAAGCTCTTTAAATATTCAACCAAGACCAGAGAAAGACTAATGTTAAATAAGATCCAACCAAGACCAAACTAAGACCAATGTTAAATAAGACTGCTATTACATTGTCATTGAGTTGAAGAACTTGCAATCAAGAGAAAGCTGTCTAAAGATCCAACCGAGACCAGACTAAGACCAATGTTAAATAAGATGCTGAACATTTAGGTGAATAACTTGTAATCAAGAGAAAGCTCTCTAAAGATCCAACCAAGACATGACTAAGACTAATGTTAAATAAGACTGCTATTACATTGAGTTGAAGAACTTGCAATCACGAGAAAGCTGTATAAAAATTCAACCAAGACATCACTAAGACCAATGTTAAATAAGACTGCTATTACATTGAGTTGAAGAACTTGCAGTCAAGAGAAAGCTTTTTAAAGATCCAACCAAGACCAGACTAAGACCAATGTTAAATAAGACTGCTATTACATTGAGTTGAAGAACTTGCAGTCAAGAGAAAGCTGTCTAAAGACCCAACGAAGACCAGACTAAGACCAATGTTAAATAAGACTGCTATTACATTGAGTTGAAGAACTTGCAATCAAGAGAAAGCTGTCTAAAGATCCAACCAAGACCAGACTAAGACCAATGTTAAATAAGACTGCTATTACATTGAGTTGAAGAACTTGCAATCAAGAGAAAGCTCTCTAAAGATCCAACCAAGATCAGACTAAGACCAATGTTAAAGAAGACTGCTATTACATTGAGTTGAAAAACTTGCAATCAAGAGAAAGCTATCTAAAGATCCAACCAAGACCAGACTAAGACCAATGTTAAATAAGATTGTTATTACATTGAGTTGAAGAACTTGCAATCAAGAGAAAGCTGTCTAAAGATCCAAGCAAGACATGACTAAGACCAATGTTAAATAAGACTGCTATTACATTGAGTTAAAGAACTTGTAATCAAGAGAAAGCTCTCTAAAGATCCAGCCAAGACATGACTAAGACCAATGTTAAGGCTGTGAGCGACACTGCTGACTCCTGAGATGACTGTCGTGTACGATCCTAGATCTGCAGACCTTCCCGCGTATACGCGGCAAAGCTGCAGTCAGCGTCAACAGGTGGTGGGCGAGCAAAACACGACTTCATGTCTGCAGGTCGGGTGCGTCGCATCTTGGCGGCAAGATTGAAAACATCCTTGAAGTGCCACAAGCCAGCCTTACAAGTACTTCACCAGGTGTTTTTGTCTGCTGCTTAAGTGTCCAGGTGCTCGAATGGGATATTGCACTCCTCAAGACCAACACAAAGCAATGTGGAAAGATAGTAAACTGTCGCGATTATAAATTTGAATAACGAAATACTGACATTTCAAGCCAAAGTTTACTCTGATGAAAAGCTCCGCTCAACATTTTCACTTTGCTCTCTATCGAAAACATTACCTACGCAACACTGAGCACTCTACACTCTTTTCACTTTAATTTGCACTTCTCAAGACAGCATTGAGATGGTCAAATATGATAAACATAAGATCCCCACGTGTCGTCGGAAGCTTGGTTTTCAATGATCCAATTTTGAAGGCTCGTTTACACAGGCGATCTAAATTTTATGAGCACTTTAAAAAACTTTTTAAAAAGCTGGTAATCTTGAAAAAGCTCTCAATTGAATATTTGTTTGACGTAAGTCAAATGAAATACTCAAAAAATGTTTTGGAACCTCAGACAGGAATCCTGAATCAACCTGGAATGTTCTAACAATCATTGAGCTACTGAGACGCGTATGGGGAGTCATACAAGGTTGCAAATTGATATTCATAGTCATATGATTCCTAAACGGTAGCGTTTGCATGTAAAAAGTAATAAATATATTCAGGATAAGTTTTGTGGAAACACCACGTTTAAAATTTGTTTGTAAGCTTTCGGCCTGTTGACTCAGCCCTTCATCAGAGGCAGAGCAGCAATATAACAGCAGCCCCAATCTAATTTTGGTTCATTTTCACAACATTCTAGTTCTGATACCACACAAAAAGTTCAAACTGAATTTGGTGTATTCTCAAAGAATTCCAATTCAAACACAGCACGCAACTACCCCAAGCTGATTTTGGTGCGTTTTCAAACAAGTTTGATTCTAACACTACACACAGCGACCTCAAATTGATTTTGGTTCATTTTCACAATACACTATTACTATTATTTATGAATACTATTATCGCCATGCAAACTTTCAAATATATGCTGGACATTGGGTTGAAGGAATTACAAGAACGAGAAGTAATTGAGAAAATATCTTCCAAGGTTCCAACTTAGACCAGACTAAGATTAATGTCACAAATAAGATGCTGATTGTTGAGTTAATTTGCAAAAATGAATGCTTTTTAATAGGCGCTCGTCAAGCTCAAAGACTCAAGAATATTCCTGAACCCCAGACAGGAATGCAGGAATCCGCAATCAACCTGGAACCTTCTAATGACAATTGAGCTACTGAGACTAGAATAGAATAGAATAGAATAGAATAGAATAGAATAGAATAGAATAGAATAGAATAGAATAGAATAGAATAGAATAGAATAGAATAATTTATTTAAGCGCGTTTCGCCTATGAGCTATTAAAGCTCGTTCAAAATACGATCGTGAGAATTACATTACATTACATTACATTACATTACATTACATTACATTACATTACATTACATTACATTACATTACATTACATATAATAAATGTTAAAAAAAATCAAAAATATATAGGTATTTCTAAAATACAATATTGTTGAGCTTGCTTCTAAATTCATTAAAGTTTACGGATTGACGAACATCCAGAGGAAGATTATTCCAATACTTAGTAACTACATAAGAATAAGACTTTTTGATCCACATTAAGTTAAAATGAGGCTGGCTAAGAATTGTACCATTACCTCTTACATTATAATCAGATATTCTGAAATTAAAGAAATCACTAATATACCGAGGTCCATTTAAGTAAATACACTTATAAAGTAACATTAAAGATTGGTGTATTATACGGTCTTTCAAAGTTGACATGTTAGCAATAGTTAATAGGATGGAGAGCCGTGCAAGCTTGTGTATTCGTAGTCATGTGATTCCTATAAGCGGTATGTAGCGTTTGCATATAACTAAATGTAAGTAATAGATAAATCATGAGCGGCCGATCTGTATGGGGATTTACAAGGCGAGTTATCGTACTTGTGAAATCAGAATGAACCTAATTAGTATTCATAACTTTTGATAAAGATCACTTTGTCCAAAAGATGATCTTTATTGGGATTTACAGACGTATACATGTGACTTGAATGTTTCGTTTCGATTGCTTTTTTACTCATTAATTATTCATGAATTTGACAATTATGATCTGGGCATTGAGTTGAAGAACTTTATGAACGAGAAAAATAATGAGAAAGCTCTCCATTGGACATTTGTTAGATGTTCGTTAAGCTCGTGCAATACTCAAAAAATAGGTACGCAATGCGTACATGTGACTACCGCTGTTAAGTACAGAACGAGATATAGACTTGAAATGCATGAAAATGTGTGAAAAGCACAGACACACACAAAAAAATGGTGGATAAATCCTAGCTAGAGAACCACTCTAGTGGTGCTTTGAACAACCCAATTTAACTTTTATCCACTGTGGATAAAATTTTATCAGTGGATAAAATTTTATATTAGGTTGTTCAAAGCATGATTAGTGCTGTTCTTTAGCTAGAACTTATCAACTAGATAAGCTATCTTGGCTTTGTACAACTCACCCCAGATCATATACATATAGATTATTTTTGTGGAAACACCGTAAAATATTTGTTTGCTAAGCTTTCAGCCTGTTGACTCAGGCCGAAACTGTTAGCAAATAAATAATTTTCATTGCGGTGTTTCCACAAAAATAATCTATATACATTATCGCCTTGAAAACTTTCAAAGAATTAATCACTCGAGATAATCAACATTGTGTTTCAAAACAACATTTTACCTGCCATAAATATGCTGTCAGTGGCATTCACGTGTAATGCACATCACTGATATTTTGTGATTCTGCTAGTATTTTAAATAACACAGAACAACAATACTCAGTATTGTAGTTTCAACAGATATATTTCTTCATTTCAAGGCTTTCAACATATTCAAGGCTTTAAGTTTCCCAGCACTTCACAATAGCTTTACAACAATTTCAGTATCAAAATATACAATTGGTGGCATGTAGATTATAGAATGTTTCAGTGCTTTCACAAGAGTTAGACTTCTGGTGTATCTACTATTCTGTGGACGGATCACTGTAGCAGCTCTGGTGTCCACAAACGTTGATTTCTTAATTTCATTATACAAGATATTGAACAACACCTAAAACAAGTAAACAAAGCACCAAGTCAAGGTTTTGTAATGTCTATGTAACAGCCAACATATTTTGCTTAAACTAAATTAATCTAACCTTATTTATACTGGATAACTCTATCAGTTATATCTAAACAGTTATCCTCAGAGCTCCAGTAAGGGCCCACCCTCATTGGTCCAGTGTTACTACAGGAGGAAACCTGAGTACCCGGAGGAAACCTGTGGTGTTTGGTAGAGTCAAACTGGAAGCACTGTTCTCACATGTGGCCAAGGTGAATTATTTTAATCAGATAACTGCACCGTGCAGGTATTGAACCCAGCTCGCAGAGGTGAAAGGCACGTGCACTAACCACTATGCCACCAACACCACCTAGCATAAATTTCTTATATACAATGTATATAGTGTAAATACAGGGCACTGTGATATATACTTCTCGAACTCATTAATAATTCACAAACCAAACAGATAGGAAAATCATAAGCGAGACAAAGGTTTGGTATGTGATCAAACAATTAATTTCCTGATTTGTTTGATCACGAAACAATGAAAGTTGTGTTTGCTCTAATATCAAAACATCTAGCTCGAAGTTGGTTAAAACACACTTCTCACTCTTAGTGTATGCACTGGTGTATGATATATACATGTGTACATGCAGTATAAACATGAGTCACTGACCAGTGAGCACAACACACAATTCAACCAAAATTAAACTTATAAAGCGATTTTATCATTATAAATAATTTAGGTATATAGCAGTTTCTTCGATAAAAGAAGGTTGAAGGCCCAACTTCTAGCAAAAGCTGAATATTTCTAGTACTGCTATAAGTACAGTACCCTGTTTCCGACCAAGTACTTATAGATTTTGTATATAGTATATAAGATAAACAACGTCACAGTTTTGAAACTATTTCTTACCTTGTATAAACTGATCAATGTGGACAGAAACCGTTCCAAGAAGAAAAGATTTGCAAAGTAATAATTAACACTTTCAAAAATCAAAACTGTCATCGAGAGAGCAACCAAAATGCAAAGACTTGATTCACTTTAGTTTATTCCCCGCGAGGCCACGAAAACAACTCGAGTACTTCCCGAATACTTGGCGATCAATGGCGATCTTCTTGACTATATGACGAGTACTTCCCGAATACTTGGCGATCAATGGCGATCTTCTTGACTATATGGCGATGGCTGCACGAGTATGACGTAAGTGCGGTTGAAGACACTCGCGCAAGCAAGCAACACGCCGACATTATGGCTACCGCTGACAGGTCAGCGGTAGTCACAAAAATGATTCTGAGCTCCAGATAGGTTTGCAGGAATTCTGGACTTCGATTCTTCTGTCGACCATTGAGCTATTGAGAGCTATGGTTGCATGCAAATTCATAGCTATATGTGCTTCTTGTGTAAGTGGTTGTGTTTGCATATGATATGTATAGTTAAAGTGTATAGTTAAGTATACGATGCAAGTAAACATTGAGTTGAAGAACCTAACAGACAAGTGTTTCTGAGCCCCAGACAAGGATCGAACGTGCAACCTTCTAATGACCGGTTAGACACTCTAACCATTTAGTTTATACTAAGGCTCGGATAGAGAGGTAAGGTTGCAAATTCATAATCATCTGTGCTTCTTGGTACCGTTTACTTATGAATGTGGTTGAAGAGCGAATAATCGAGAGAAAGGTCTCTACTAAGACTCAGATGAAGAGCTAAGGTTACAAATGTGTACAATTTGGAACCTTCTGATGACCAGTGAGATCAGTGTTCTAACCATTGAGCTACTGAGACTCAGATGAAGAGCTAAGGTTACAAATGTGTACAATTTGGAACCTTCTGATGACCAGTGAGATCAGTGTTCTAACCATTGAGCTACTGAGACTCAGATGAAGAGCTAAGGTTACAAATGTGTACAATTTGGAACCTTCTGATGACCAGTGAGATCAGTGTTCTAACCATTGAGCTACTGAGACTCAGATGAAGAGCTAAGATTACAAATGTGTACAATTTGGAACCTTCTGATGACCAGTGAGATCAGTGTTCTAACCATTGAGCTACTGAGACTCAGTTGGAGAGCTAAAGTTACAAATGTGTACAATTTGGAACCTTCTGATGACCAGTGAGATCAGTGTTCTAACCATTGAGCTACTGAGACTCAGATGGAGGGCTAAAGTTACAAATGTGTACAATTTATAACCTGATGACTAGTGAGATGTTCTAACCATTGAGCTACTGAGACTCAGATGAAGAGCTAAAGTTACAAATGTGTACAACTTATAACCTTCTGATGACCAGTGAGGTGAGATGTTTTAACCATTGAGCTACTGAAACTCAGATGGAGAACTAAGGTTACAAGTCTGTACAACCCGTAACCTTCTGATGACCAATGAGATGTTCTAACCATTGAGCTACTGAGACTCAGATGCAGAGCTAAGGTTACAAATCTGTACAACCCGTAACTTTCTGATGACCAATGAGATGTTCCAACCATTGAGCTACTGAGACTCGGATGGAGACAGCTATAAGGTTCCAAATTCATAGTCGTCACCTTTCCTTCCTAAGCCGTAGTGTTTACATACGAAAAGCAGACGAGTCTTGTTTATTCAAGTCATTTATTAAAATTTGGGTAACCGCTACATGTTCAGTGATAACCTCGCTGGCCAATTACAATCGACATGTATAGTTGTTTAAAAATCAACACACAGAACAGCTGGGGGGGGGGGGGGGGTGTTTCTAAAACACACCTCTGGAAAAGTGTGATTTCAATGCACGCCACGGCAAAGCAATCGATCATTTCATCAAAATACCTCCGACGCAGCACGCCCAGACAACGATCTTGGTTCTACATCAAGCGCTATACATTCAGTACCGAAACACTTTTCTGGGTTTTCAGAATCACTTTTTTAGCTGGGGTCGAGTGCAGATAAACAAGCTTCAATCAATCAAATAACAAATTTATCCTGACTAATGAAAACAAAAGAGACGCATCAAATGCGGCCCCTCGACGTGACGTGGCACCGAATCGGGGCGTTTTGAGGAGGGGTCGAAACTGAATCAGACTAATTTTGTGATGAGTCGAACACGCTAGGTCATTTACCGTCATTATTGTTCCTGCCTTGAAGAACACCAGTGCTG
Organism: Corallium rubrum; assembly: GCA_964035015.1. Taxonomy (NCBI): domain Eukaryota; kingdom Metazoa; phylum Cnidaria; class Anthozoa; order Scleralcyonacea; family Coralliidae; genus Corallium; species Corallium rubrum. The sequence continues at coordinate 7,930,537 of OZ036012.1, read as the reverse complement.
CAATTTCAAGCGACCTGCCTTGACGTGAATCCCTTGAAGATAACTGTTTGCTTCACAAAGGTAGGAGTGTTTGTATATCTTGTATACTTTGTATTGTAAAACACGGAATCACTCTAGGCTAATATTAAAACCATACGATAGTTAATAGATAGATTTAGGAGTTAACTTGGAGGGTGCACTTGCCGCTAATTACAAATTTTTACACGACGAAAAATAAAACCGTTCCCTTTCCCTATCTGTTAAGTCTATAACTGTTTCTTATTTTACCATTTGTTGACTAACAACTTTACTAAGACTAAAGGGTACGGAACTGTTGCTGATATAGAAACCTATATATGAGGTTGTGACTATACTACATATTAATACATATATCAACGGCTTAACACCAATCGACACACTGAGAATTCCCCTTAAGAAATGTCAACCTGACCGATCTCATCGACTCACCAGATTACAAAAGTACGTTTTGCTACACTGACGACTACGAATCACAAACAGGAAAGGTTCTTATTAACCAAAATTAGATACGTCAATATGACAAGCGTATATATAAGGAATCAAATCGTATAGTCTAGACACGCGTTTAGAGAGGGCTCACCACAAACCAGAGTCCGTCCTAAATGTATGTTGAGTTATCATTGATACAAATTGTCAGTTTAGATCAATAACTCCAGTTTACATACGGTCCGCAGAATACACAAACTGCTGTCACAGTTTCCACAGTAGTAAAGGAAGTTACTCCTCAGTTTAATAAGTTCCGGTGCAATTCCCTTTCCTTGTATCTATTTCTATTATGATATTCATTTGCTCTTGTGTAGTCATGGTTGAATTTGTTTACGTTCAGTGAGGGGCTTGTATCGAAATGGCTGCATGGAATGCTTAACTTATATCACGGGTGTCCACTCACCTAATTAAGCTTTTTGGTCGGGTCAAAACGTGTTCTGAATCAACTCTTTCCGAACTGAGTGGAGCATGTCAATATACATGACAATACTCTTCATAAGACTTGGTGTGTGTTTAACGACATTAAATACAGTCTTAGATATATCAAGCGACCATAGTCACTCAACTAATATGTTCTTAAAGCAAGATATACTCAAGTCGTCTATTGCAAGCCAGTCTTGTATATATATATATATATATATATATATATATATATATATATATATATATTCAGCTTCGTTTTTATAGCAACACGTAGTACAGTAACAATGACTACAAAGCTTATTCAAACTACACAAATTAACGTTCAATCTGAGTGAAGATTCATTTCTGTACATTTTTTGAACATTCGGATAAGTTTCTAATATAATATACTTTAGCGTCTTTGCAAATCTCGACTCTGAATCAAAATTTTGACTTCGGGACGTTTTGTGTGTGATAAACGGACTTTCTATATGGTCTCTGGCATGCTTTCGTTATAGTTTTACCAAATGTTTTGTCAATTCGCTCTTTCATTCACTCTTTAAATTGCAATTAGGCGCACCAGAATTCGGTAACGATCGAGGCCGCTCCAGACACAGAAAAACAGAAACGAAGAAATCGCTTTTCAAGAGGCTTAACGATTTAATGACACTCATATCCGGCCAACGTATATGGCAAGATTAATGTTGACAGCTTGGAAAATTGCTCTTCTGACACATTCCACTTGAAACCACTTAAAAAACACCCATATTATCCCCCCAAAAAACACTTGATAACTGTAAGTAACCCTTGGTATCGCGCTTGAAATCTGAGTATTAAGCCCGCTTAGTTGAACCTCAAAGAGAAACTTGACGCGTGGTGAGCGCGTTCGAGAAAGTCTTCTTTTGCCGCTTATCCCATTACTGATGCTGCTAGCAAATTATGAAGAAAAAAAATCGTCATGAATAATGAACAAACAACATACAAACACATCTAAGTTCCTTAAACATCGAGCTCGCTATCAAATTTAGGGACGTGTCGTCGTTGGAACTATAAGGGATACCTGTTTGTGAAATTTTAAAGACATTTGTAAAAGTCATCAGCAATAAAAACTGGGAAATTACTGTGTCGGTTTTCGGGGAGGCGGTCTTTCACATCAGGTGGTAACGGCTTCTCGCTTTTACCTCTAAGCAGATGAAATTAGCCTGGAGACTTCTTAATTGAGGCTTTCTTTTGTTCGGCCGAAATATACGCGAGATCTGCCGATCTAACATTGTAGCGGCTGTGTTTCGTCTGCTACCCTGGTTTTTTCTCCCACTGTGCCCGAATTAGGAGTTACAACAACGGTATACAGTACCTTCCCTAGCCAGAGGTTACGGTTCGGCATCTCGGACAATGACGTCCATGGCAATCGGTTACAAAGAAGCAATTAACACGGGAGGGACTTAATTGCTGTTCTTGGTGTGCTACAGAGAAAACCGGATTTTCCAAAAAGGAAATAAGTGCGGAACGCCAACGTATCCCCGTTATCATATTCAACTTCCCGCCTTCAAACGGACAAAGCCGCGTCAGCCTGAATCGGTGATACACCGAATCGCTTGCAAAACACGCGGTCGGTCCTATACCCGACACGTGCAACCCGCAGGCGGGCGAAGGGCCGTGTATGTCAACAGGCCTATTTCTTTTTCTGTCAAAGGGACGGAGAGCGTTAGCATACACGAAAGCACCGGGGCGCACTTTTCAAAAATAGTGTCGGCGAGCCTTCAAAGCGCATCGCCGGGTCAGAGCAATAATTTTCGTAATAAGTTAATTAGTTTGGGATAATTAATCGAGCCACGACAACAATTTTGTAGTGAAAGGGCAGTAACAATGCATTAGCATAACGTCTTGGTTCAGATCACTGTTATTAAAACGAGCTCTCGGGGTGCGCTTGGTGAACGGGGCGAGCGAATGTTCCAGGGGTCTTGGAGTCGTATGAAGAAAGGTCTGAAAGGAGTGTAGTCTACCGGTGGTTTTAGGACTATAATACGAGGTGGATAGGGACACGTTTTGGCCTCCTTGGACGCTGACACATCCTTCCTAGGCCAGATGGTGTTGGTTAATACTTGTCAACACTTAAAGTCGATAGAACCTGCATTTATCACCTTCAACCTTGTCTCTGCGTTGAATCAGGTTAGTTTTTAGATCCCTAATCATCGCCATCAGTATGGCCCAACCATGTGTGTAAGATGGTGTGTGTATAAGAAACCGACGTCGTACGCGCACATAGGATATTATCCTCTTCCTGTTCTCTGCCGCTACACAGGCACAGCAACTGTCATATAGTGCCACTGTGCCAGTAACAGAAAACAACCACTTGTAATCCACTTCGCTCAAGGACGCTACACAAAGAGCTTACAGATAAGAGTGTTTGGCGAGATCCGGAAAACGCTCAGCATTGGGGTCGTTCGTCGCGACAGACAATAAGCTATGCCTATGCTAGGCTTGGCAAAGTCGGTAAGCAATGTAGAAGTTAGATGGAATTTTAGGGTATTTGCTTCTGGGGGAAAGAGCGTTTTTATTGTTTTGACGTTCTGAATGATGATAAGCGATGCGTATGATTATCCCTTGTCGGGCAGGTCGTTCTATTCAAGGGAGGTATGTTTGGTTCTTTTCAATTCGTGTTCGCTCGCAACAAAAGACAAATTGAAAGCTTCTTTCGTAGCATGACCACACACAAGCAAACTGTTTTGCATTTTTAATCTATTCTTGCGGCGCCGTGTTATGAACTACCCGCGGAATGTTTATACTTCGTTTAATTTCCCTTAACGATTACAAACAAAGAACGAACGGGGACAAACATCGAAGACTTCGCCGAGCGACGAGTTTAGCGAGGGGCGATTTCGATCGACAGATGAGTGACTACGCCGTCGAGGAACCCTTCGTCTTTGAGAGTGAAGTGTGCGAGTCGATTGACGTTTTAAAAGGTAACGATTGGTTGCGATCTTAGTCAGGGCAATTATAATTTGAATGATAGCTGAAAATAAGTGGTTATTTTTACAAGGACATTGTGATATTCCAAGATAAGCCCAAAGCGATAAGCTGCGAAGCGATGAAGTGTTCGGCCAAGCGTCAGCTGTAACCCCGAGACTCCGAGAGGTTAATCGATTTTTGTCGCATTTCGATAATTACACGCTGGAATTTAGCTAAACCCTGCTGGAGCGATAGGAGAGTCACGCGAGATTTCGGCTCCGTCGATCGGCTCCGAAATCTCCCAGCGAATTCGCCAAGAAGCGAACAGGTCTGTGTTTTTCGTGATCGCCACACGAAGCCTTGTGTTGTGTTCGGCAATTTGTCAACAATCACAAGCTCGGAAATGTATGTTCTCTGATGGCTCCTACAGCTGGAGAATCAGCGTTGGTTTCCGTGGTATCTCGTGTAACCCAACTCCTTCGAAAGTGTTCGTCATCGGTTGTTCAATAACACTAGAGCTTAAGTGCTGGATTAGGGGTATATCTGGAGTGTAGTGAATATCGGGTTCTAACACGTTGTAAACCTGAGTACCTCACTGACAAGTTTTGATTGTTTGAGATTTCAAAGAAGGGCACTACGAAAACATGTGTTTTTCCCGTTCGCTTGGCCATCGCGTTTGGGCTATTATTAAAACCAGATTAAAACGTAAGTAATTATTACACTGCTTTAACGTTCCCCAAAGAGCGATCTGGTGACTTAAATATATTATTATTATCATTTAATTTACGCCTGGGTTTTACTCAAACGACTATAGCGGAAAGAAAAAGCGTTCGTATAAATGAAATTAGAAGGACTAGAGGCTTTGGTTTGTCGAAGGGAACGAAGGCCTAGTCGAAGCCGTGGACGGGTTATCGGCAATCCGTCCTTTGTGTTCATTTGTTTTTTCAAAACAAAGATGTCGATAGGCTGAAGGGACTTAATATTAATAAAGGATTCCAAGTGCAGCGTGGCGGTGCTGTAAAGGCAAACGAAAATCTCATAGCGTTGGGTTTTTGTGTAGCTTATTAACACGTTCGCTTTGAAGTTGCCCCCATTGAAATAAATAATTAAGATAGCGTCATGACGGGAACACAGAGGCCAACGAACAAGTCAACAGATTTAGCGTTACCGATAGCCAAAACCTCTAGCTTGTAACATGACCGGTCAAGATGCACACATCTGGTAAACATTTTAGCGATGAACAAACATGGGGTAGACCACGCGTTGAGATCTATAGACAAGCTTGTACTAGCTTGATTATATATATGTATATATACAAGTATACCGAACCATATAAGCTGCCAGCCCGTAATTAAACTGTCTTGACTCTTGAGAGGGCCTAATTTACGAGGGTATAGTTACATGCTCTTCGAGGACACTGTAAACGCGATGACATACTGTATAAGGGCCGCGATATGTACATGTCGCGAACCAGATGTGCTCAGATGGGCAGTTATAGCTTCATGATTGTTTATTTAGACATTAGGTGGGCCTTAGAATGGGTTCTTCTGAAATCTAGTCATAGAGAGAACCAAGGACACGAAAACCACTTTCTCAAAAGTAACTGTCACGATAGTCAATTGTACGTTGCTACTGCATGTACATAGCTTGCTCTAGGCCTCTAGCAAACGTAAAGGAAATCATTAAGATCAATGGTCTTCAAGCTTTGCTAAAAGGTGTATGTATCATCGTTGCTAAATCATCTTAAACGAGCTTCATGCAAGGGGTTTCATTTGGCGTTTCATTAATTCTTCTGTGTTTGCTCTTAAAGTTTACAATAATTGTTGAAAACTACCGTCGTTTATCGATTCGGCTGTGGTTTACGGGGATCGAATTTCGAGTGGCCATTTGTATAAAGATTTGTTTGAACTTAGAGAACAAGGCTCCGTATATTTCGACATGATTTTGGTATACATGTTTAAATTTAATACTCGACGCCATAAGATACGAAACTGCTATTGAAATGTTTGATATCATTCCGACCAAACCGAAACGGCATTATTTCGAAACTATCCATAGCTCAGTATAAAACGCATGCATTACTCATATACAGTATTACACGAATTTGGGAAGATTTTTGTGCTAGAGGCAACTCCAGATAATTCGTGTGCTTCTACCAATCTATCTTTATCTAGCCCAGTCTCGTAGTCGGCATCTAAACGAGGCGGAAGATTTGATCAGAACGTAATAACAAACCTTAACAAGATCAAATTTTCGCTAAAGATAACTGCCAAGACGACTTATCCGCCATTCTGGCGTTTTCTAAATAATTTAGAATTCAAATTAAGCTCAAGAAAGCTGTTAGCATTAAAGATTATTATAATACTCTGGCGACAAATTTTCTACTTGATTTAATCATGGTATATTTATTTCTCCTCATGCAATATGAAGCAACCGAGTTGGTTCAGCCGACTGAAATTAAATGGATAGAATAGGCTCGATATTGAGGACACAGCGCAATCCTTTGCCATAAGATTACAGTACACAATCTGTGTTTCTTGTAATTACGTAAGAGCCCACGCCAACGCATGATTAAGGTTTTCGTAGCCGAGTTCCATTATTAAATGTCGAAGAAAGTTTTTATTTATCTTATTTAGTCAAAAAGAAATGAGCGTTTAGCAGAACAAGCAGATGTTTAATTATCACTAGCTGGGAGGCCTGAAGTTATTATAGCGTTAAAGTGATGTGTATAAGCAGTGTGTTATGCTGCATAGAAAATCTGAAAGGTGGTGAACTGTCGAGATTTTAGAGAACGAAATACTGACGTTTCAAGCCAACGTCCCTTCGTCAGAGTAATATAGAAGTGAAGTGTTGTGTACATATTGTGTTACGATGTATAGAAAATCGTAAAGGTGGTGAACTGTCGAGATTTTAGAGAACGAAATACTGACGTTTCAAGCCAACGTCCCTTCGTCAGAGTAATATAGAAGTGAAGTGTTGTGTACATATTGTGTTACGATGTATAGAAAATCTTAAAGGTGGTGAACTGTCGAGAATTTAGAGAACGAAATACTGACGTTTCAAGCCAAAGTCCCTTCGTCAGAGTAATATAGAAGTGAAGTGTTGTGTACATATTCGGTGTTACGATGTATAGAAAATCTGAAAGGTGGTGAACTGTCGAGATTTTAGAGAACGAAATACTGACGTTTCAAGCCAAAGTCCCTTCGTCAGAGTAATATAGAAGTAGAGTGCTGTGTACATATTGTGTTACGATGCATAGAAAATCTTAAAGGTGGTGAACTGTCGAGAATTTAGAGAACGAAATACTGACGTTTCAAGCCAAAGTCCCTTCGTCAGAGTAATATAGAAGTGAAGTGATGTGTACATATTGTGTTAGGATGTATAGAAAATCTGAAAGGTGGCGAACTGTCGAGATTTTTGAGAACGAAATACTGACGTTTTAAGTCAAAGAAAGACTTCATCTAGTCTAATTAAGGACTGTGGTTAGTTCTTCATTCTCCAAAATCTCGCCAGTTCCCCCCTTTAACATTTTCTATACATCGTAACGTACTGCCTACACAGCACTCTACTTTCATATTACTCTGATGAAAGACTTTAGTTTGAAAAAAATAAATACTTAAACTTTTACTCTAAAAGTAAAACAGAAATTTCACTTTGTACGATAGTAGCAGTAAAATAAATAGAAAAAATTCTATAGCAATCGTGTAAGTATTTCATTAGTAAACTTGTCATGATGCATAAAACAAGCAATTTATCAAAACTATGCTTATTTAAAAAGACTTTTTCGATCATATGTACTGTATACATGTTTATAAATAACGATACCTTTTGCTTAAAAAAACCGTTTCTGTTTATCTTGCAATAAAACTGTTGGCGCCTCTCGAGACGTCTGGATAAATACTTGTCATCGATTGCTAAGGCAGTCAAACCGCAAAGAAATATCCGTATATACATGCATAATTTTCGCAAACTTGTTGTCTGTTTTTTGCCATTGCTGGCTGTAGCAGTAGAAATTTTAATGTTGTTTTCATTCAGTATCATGAATGGGCTGTCTGTTGCTTTTGTTTTTTGGAAAACAATTTTTCTTGTGGTGTTTTTGTTCAGCTGGTATCATGTTGTTGCCTATCTTTTTCCTATCGTATACGTTACAAACTATATAGTTTGTTGAAGCAGGGAACAAATCCAGGGCCGTCCTCAGAAAATTTTGCAGGAGGTTGTACGCTTAATTTTGCCGACTTCCAGATAATCATCACTCGTCAGTACTCGTACTCGCCGAGTCTGGCCGCTGGCGAGTGCCGAGTGCCGACTGAAATCTCTTGTCTGCCGACTATAGAACAAATAAAGCAATTCTTAGCTCTGGCCCTGAACAAATCTCTATAGTCCTATATATATTTGCTTTCATTTTTTAGTTGGCTGTCTTGCTTTTGTTTTACTTTGATTCTTGTGGTGTTTTCGTTCAGTATACATAGTTTATGTTGGCTGTCTTTTTCTTTCGCTTTCTGAACCAGGAATAGCTAACTCTTGTCTATGCGACGCTGTTTAGAAACTAAATTTCTGTAGTGTTTTTGTTTATCTCGTGGCTATCTTTTGCCTTCGCTAAAGCAAGGGAATAGATCCCTACTCTTATATCTGCCGACATGTTATACCATAGTCAATCGAGATATGGTCTGGCAACTCAGCAAACTTCAAAGCGCCTATAATGAGCTGTGATTTTATGTTGAACCGTACCTTACACCGTGCACATCCTTTGTTTTAGGTTTATTAATATTTAAATGGCACGGTTGAATGATTGAACTGAAACGTTGCTATTGGACAATTCGTTCATTATACTAAAATACAATGTGTTCAGTGACCGTGCACCGTGCACAAAAATGCATAAAGGCGAACAAAAAGATAGACCAAAGACTTTAGCTGAGTTTCCAGACCATATCTCGATTGACTATGGTTATACTTTGGAACTAAATTTCTTTGGTGTTTCTGTGTTACATCTTTTGTCGTTGTCTGTCTTTTCCACTTGTTTGCTGAAGAAGCTATAGGGATAGATCCCAACTCTTATAACTGATATACTGTATAGTATTACTTTGTCTTTGAAACTGAATTGCTTCCGTTTGCTGTCTTCTACTTTCGATTGCTGGACCAGGGATAGATTCTAATTATACTCTAAACTTAGCGAACCTCTTATACTGCATGACTCATTTCGAATTCAGTGGTTAATTCTTTCCTGTTGAAACTAATTTTTGTTGTTGTTTTCATTCCTACTATCTTATGTCCTTGACTGTCTTTCGATTTCGTTTTTTGGATCAGGCATAGTCGTATATTCTATAATTATTCTATAAACTCTGCGAACCTGCTGTTGACTGTCTTAACGTGCTGTTACACGATGCGATTTTTCTTGCAACTTGCAACAAATTTACATATGGAAAAAAAATCGCAAGTTGAAAGAAGGGTGTTACACGTTCAGCAACTTGCGATTTTTGTTGTAAGTTGCAGCAAAAAGTAGAACCCATCCAACTTTTCGTGCAACTTACAACACGGCAAAAATAACAAAATCACAAGTTGCTACGGGGTGTTACAGGGTGCGATTTTTTATACGACTTGCAACATTCAGTGAGTTGTTGCAAGTTGCAATGAAAAATCGCATCGTATATACAGCACCTTTACGAGTTTCGTGCAGGTTAATTCTTGTTTGTTGGAACTAAATGTTTTTGTGGTTTACACTACTTATGTCCTTGGCTCCCTTTCGTCAGTTTTTTATTTGCTGAATAAGGAATAGATCTCAACTCTTAGTTCCTATAATGTCATCAGCTGTTAGTCGATCCCTACAGCAAAATACCATGAATTTTACTTTCAAAGAGATTTTAAGATAACACAACGACTATACCACAAGGTGTTTCAACAGCAGAATTTTATGTCAAACAGTATGGAGTATTTACAAAGGCAAATTGACAACGCAGATAAAAGCATTTTTACGTTTCAACCGGCTTTCCCGTCACCACATTGTTGCGTTGCAAGTTGTAATGTACAACTTGTTCTGCAACAAGTTGTAAAACAAATTTTCTTGTCGCCGCTTACAGCGTCGAAATGTTGCGAGAAGTTTAAATATTTATTTTTTAGAAGGAAAAACAACCTTTTCAGACAAGGCGTAAACATCTGATTATGCATATATTCTTGTCATATATTATATAAAATAGAGTGGTTTATTGATTTTTCCGCCGCTATAATAAAATCCATGATCTCACATGTGTGATTATTCATAATAATCTTACATGTGTTTTTCTTACTCGTGAGATACCGTGGCCAACAGTCGAAATAAATTTCATCAGTATTACAACACATCTATTCCATGTATTATTCTCTCGTTCTTTCAGTCTCTCTCAGACTCAGTCTCTCTCTGACTCAGTCTCTCTCTCTCTCAAACATAAATTCTGAACATCCAAGATATATATCTATATACATAGCTGTATTCTTTTTATATAAAAAAAGTTATGGGCGGGAGCTTTTTTCGTCATACAACAGATCTTTAGGACACTATTCTATCTGTATTGTGTACAGCAGTTAAAATACAATATACACATGTATATACATAAAAAATTGGTTTTGTTCAGAATTTTTTTCAACAAGTATATTATATATGAAGTATGGAAACAAATCACGCTTACGGGTGATGCATGTGTCATGTGGATATAAAGGTAGATAACTCGGTTGAATTATGGTCTCCTGCCAAAACTGTTTATTCAAAGTTAGACCACTTGTGGATTTGTAATCGTTTTATGCATTTGGACTTTCCTGTTAGCTACTTTGTTGACGAAAGCTTGTAATGGAAATCTTTGTTGACAAACTTACACAGCAGGCTTTTTCGAGGCCAGAATTTGGCAGTGTTAACTCTATTGTGTATAGCTTTGCTATAATCCTCCTCTCAGTCACTCCTCCCTCGCTCGCTCACTCACTCACTCACTCACTCACTCACTCACTCACTCACTCACTCACTCACTCACTCACTCACTCACTCACTCACTCACTCACTCACTCACTCACTCACTCCTCGCTCGCTCGCTCGCTCACTCTGTCTGTCTCTCGCTCGTGCACTCACTTTGTCTGTCTGTCTGTCAGTCGCTCACACACGCACTCGCTCATTCACTAGCTCTGTCACCCGCTCTCTCCCTCACTCTCTTGTACACACACACACAGAGTTTTCGAAGAAGCCGTTTGCTTATAAAGGTGTAACACACTGCCTACATATAAGCAGTCTACTTTTATATTACTCTGATGACGGACTTTGGCTTGAAACATCAGTTTTTCATTCTCTAAAATCTTGACCGCGTTCACCATCTTTATAAAATTTTCTGTACATCCTAATCAAATTAATATAGTCATAAAGTATATATAAGTTTTTTATGAATAATTTCAGCTTTCTTGTAAACTACGCAGTTTATAACTGAAGAAATCCCGAGTCTAAATTTTATACTATTCATTTTATAAACTACAGGATATTGTCATATCTTTTTTGCCTTAGGTGCCGAAATATACGAAAAACTGTTTTGTTGTTATATATGTAAATATGTAGTTCTTCACATCTCAAGATTATTTGATTCTTATTAATTCTACAACGAAATCACGAAACCTTAATTTGTATTATATGATACCAGCTACACAAACTCGCTAAATTTAATAGTGTCGCAAAATATTGCTATTCGAAATTCGCGAAATAAACACGTGGCGAAAGTTTCCTATGATAATTGAGCTTTTCACCTGTCCTTACTGAATTTCCTTTCACTATTTCCCCCGTAATATATTTGACTATATGTAATTTACCGGACTTGTGTATAAAAGTGAACTTCGTGATTATAATTTTAAGCATTTCGTGTTTCTACAAAAATAATTCTGAAACAGAATTGAAATATTGTACATCTATCACAGTACAAGTATACGGAACTTAATTACAAAAGCAATGGAGAGGATAGAGTTGTTGTGAATAAAGGAAATACACAAGTTACAAAACAGAAACACGACTTGTTTCTTGTCAACTCGCTTCATGTCTTCTAATCCGGGACAAAGAATATATGTATAGGTAATAGCATGGTTTCGAGTGCAATTTGGAAAAAACATGCACGAGTGAGTTTTTCAAAGACTATCAAAATGGCACGAGTCCGAAGGACGAGTGCTATTTGAGGTCTTTGAAAAACTCACGAGTGCGTGTTTTTTCCAAATTGCACTCGAAACCATGCTATTACTTATTAATAATATACATGAATAAAATTTATCATAAAGAGAATCTTCTAATCAAAATGTTTTGTTCAAATAACATACATGAAAAAAAATTAACAGGAAGAGCTTTTTTCTAGTAAAAAATGATTTTTGTGCAAATTAAAAAAATTACAAAATTTGCACTGTGTTTCATTTTTCTGCACTGAATTACACTAAAATTGCACTCCTCTCAGCCAATCAGAATTGAGAAATTTTTTCATGTATATTATGAAGGGGTACACAAAACGTTTCCTAAACAGGGGTTGAAACGGTATTTCATTCTCTAAAATCTCGACAGTTCACCAATTTGAAGATTTTCTGTACATCGTAAAACACTGCCCACATGCCAGCACTGTATTTTATTCTGATGAAGAAATTTGGCTTGATGAAACGTCAGTATTTGGTCCTCTAAAATCTCAGCAGTTTACCATCGTAACACGTTGTCTGCACAACACTATTCCACAAAACCTATTTATATACAACACTATATACTTTTATATTACTCTGATAAAGACTTTGGCTTGAAACGTCAGTATTTCGATTTTCGTTCCAAACTCTCAGCAGTTGATTATCTTTTCGCAGTGTATTCATTGCCTACACAGGTCTCTATATTTTTTATTTCTAGAACACACTTTTTTCGCGCATTAGAAGTAAAAAAGAGCTATTTCTTCAAGAGCTGCGTTAGGTTATGTGGAGTGTTTATGTAGAGTGAGAAAAACTGATAATTTTAGAGATGATGAAATAGACTCTAATGAATTTAGCGTTGTCATTAGCCCCGAAAATTCTAGCTGCAATTCGCAGAATGATTGTGTTTCTTTGTATAACGTATTGATGAGGACGATTTGACCGCATAAACGGATAGTGTGTCGTATATATCATCACAGTACATAAGCTTTTCAAATCAATGATATATATAGAGAGAGAGAACTAGAAAAACGTCTCATCAGATCGCGATATGCCCACTGCGAACAATATTGAGGAAAAATTTCAAAAGAATTTTAATTTCCGTGCTGTTCTAGATCTCTTTGGCTTCTGTGGAATATCGATTTAATCTTCATTAATAATTATAAAGCCGTTGGAATACACTTTGCATGATACACTCTCAGATTGTGGTATTCGTGTCAGTGTTTCTATGCAGTGGGTAACTAATTTCGCATCTTTTTCCAGCTTTGTTCTGTTCTCTTCGCGTATTACGAATAGGGAAAATGAGAGGAGAAATAGGACGAGAGGAAATAAGCTAATATATACAAGCTTGAATTTGTGGAAACACCACGTTTATTATTTACTGCTATGAGCTTGTGAGAAAATAAGCTGCGGGTAAATATAAGCTAAAGCGCCGCACAGGCGATCAAGTTTTCCTTGACAAGTTTTTCCTTGACAAGTTTTATTTGTTCGTGTATACGACACAAATTAACAAGTTTTTCCTTGACAGGGAGCCTTGTTCAAAAGCTGGTCATGCCAGCTTTTGAACAAGGAAAATTGTTCGTGTGTATAGTCGTCAAGGAAAATTTGAGAAGATCATCTCCAAAGTTTATTACGCGACCATTGCCGTCAAGCAATTATAAATTGTCAAGGAAAATGTTTGGGGGGGAAATGTTCATCGTACACACGAGCAAGGAAAGCTGAGGAACTTGTCAAGGAAAACTTGGTCGTCTCTGCGGGGCTTAAGGCTTATTAAATAAGTTACGGTGAGAAATGTTCAATATATAGGGACCTTAAGATCTTCGATGCGGCACTGAGCTCGACAACGCGGCCTTCAAACTGTTAAAATGAAGTGTGAATCCTTTCTGTTCCACTCGCCTTATTCTAATTATATCAATCAACAATAGAGAGCGCATTAGAAAGTAGAATGCTGCGTGGGAAGTGTTTTGATATATGCAAAGCGAAAAGGTGCATGGTAAACTGCTGAGATTTTAGAGAATGAAATACTGACGTTTCAAGCCAAAGTCTTTCATCAGAGTAATATAAAAGTAGAGTACTGTGTAGGCAGTGTGTTACGATGTATAGAAAATCCTAAAGGTGGTGAACTGTCGAGATTTTAGAGAATGAAATACTGACGTTTCAAACCAAAGTTCTTCACCATGCCATAATAACATTAAAATAGAGTGCTGTGTAAGCAGTGTGTTCTGATGTATATAGAAAATCTTAAACTGAAAGTTAGACAGTGGTATATTTTAGAGAACGAAATACTGACGTTTCAAGTCAAAGTTCTTCATCAGAGTAATATAAAAGTAGAGTGTTGTGTAGGCAGTGTGTTACGATTTATAGAAAATCTTAAAGGCGGTAAGCTGTCGAGAGTTTTTGGGACGAAATACTGACATTTCGAGCGAGGAGCCCTATAATTACTATGGATATGTCTGCATTTCGTTCTTTAAATTTCTATACATCGTAAAACACTGCCTATACACAGCATTTTAATGGAGTGTGAACTTATATAACTCTGATGAAGGGCTTCGCTCGAAACGATAGTGTTTCGTTACTAAAAATCTCTGTATTTCATCTCTGCTCTTTCATCATACACTTAGCCATAATTTAGTAACTTTTATTTTATTATTCTTTCTTTTCTAATTCTATAACACTTTATGCAGTTTAACCATGGTTAAAACTTTTTTCCAAACTATATTCAACTTTACTACCAAATTGGCTATTCCATTTATTATTCGCTTACATTCCCCTATACCTATACATTTCCCTGTGGTGTTTACCGCAAATCTTGCTGTAAATATAATATTAAAAATCGTTATCCCACGCCCGTGTTGTTATCCACATAATGCTTTTATAATTAAGACGTGCGTCTGTTTAGTTTTTAACGGTGTACCTCAAAGGCCTAAATTGAGCGACAAACGGAGGCAAACGTCTTAATGACAATTCGTGCTTTTTACCGACTTTCTTTTCATTCTTTGAATGTTTTCACGGTGACAAATTGTACAGTATAACAGCAAGAATTTGCGGATCGAAAGGCCACATTTTCTGGACTATAAGTGGCGCACCGTTGTATAAACCTCTGTGCCAGTTTTTCAGTGATTGAATGAATGAATGAATGCATGATAATAATATTTATTCAGGAAAACCTACATCACAAGTAGTGTTTTTCAGAAGGTTCCTGAGAAACAAAAATACAAAGTATGAAATTATAAAAGAGAAATAATATAGAATACATCGTAAAATTATGAAGTAAGAGTATATGTGTTAATGATTATATAGTATATTACAAAGATAAAAAAAGTGAACTATAATGTAATATTATGGGTATGGTATTTTGAGAAGTCCATGTTTAAAGGCAGCCAATTGTTCTGTCGATCTTAAATTAAATTGAATGCCTATTCTTTAGATGCTTGGTAGAGAAGTTTTTGCTTTCCCCAATCTGTTTTGGGTTTACTAAGGTAGATATTGTCTTTGCGTCTAGTATTATAAGTATGGTTAATATTAGTCAGTTTGAAATCAAAATCTAGTGAATTATATTTACACTTGAAGATTGTTGAAACTCGGTGTAAATAACGCCGGTAGATAAGTGGATGCCAGTGTAGTTTATTGAGAGCTTCAGTTGAGGAAGTGAAAAGAGGAACATCGAGGATAGTTTTAGTAACTAAAACTATCTCTTCATTGTCTTCTCTCAACATAAGTACGTCTATGTTAGTCTGTTATTCGGAAGGTTGTGGGTTCCCGTCTGGAGCTCAGAGATTTTCTATGAGTTTACCTACAGCTTGTACAGCAAAAACCAACGAGAAAAATAAGTACAGCTCTTATTCAGAACTATACTTTTAAACACTTTCAACAATTAGAAACAGCTTTGACATTTTTCTCTCATTCTTTGTAATGCTTAGTGTACATGTCGCTCTTTTACCTCTGGGGATGCTCTTGGAGACAGCAATGAGTTAATAACTATATCTGTCTTACTCTTTCCTGTCTAATTAAATTGGTAAAAAAATCTTGGCAGTTCATCACCTTTATGGAAAACACTATGCCTGCATGGCACTCTATACTTTTATATTACTTTGATGAAGGACTTTGGCTTGAAACGTCAGTATTTCGTTCTCTAAAATCTCAGCATTTCACCATCTTTAAGATTTTCTATACATCGTAACACACTGCCTACACAGCACACTCTACTTTTATATTACTTTGATGAAGGACTTTGGCTTGAAACGTCAGTATTTCGTTCTCTAAAATCTCAGCATTTCACCATCTTTAAGATTTTCTATACATCGTAACACACACTGCCTACATACTTTTATATCACTCTGTTGAAAGACTTTGGCTTGAAACGTCAGTATTTCGTTCTCTAAAATCTCGACAGTTCACCAGATTTTCTATATACATCGTAACACACTGCCCACACAGCACTCTACTTTTATATTACTCTGATGAAGAGCCTTCCTTGGATTGAAACGTCAGTATTTCGTTCTCTAAAATCTCAGCATTTCACCATCTTTAAGATTTTCTATACATCGTAACACACTGCCTACACAGCACTCTACTTTTATATTACTCTGATGAAAGACTTTGGCTTGAAACGTCAGTATTTCGTTCTCTAAAATCTGACAGTTACTATCTTTAATATTTTCTATACATCGTAACACACTGCCTACACAGCACTCTACTTTTATATTACTCTGATGAAGAACTTTGGCTTGAAACGTCAGTATTTCGTTCTCTAAAATCTCGACAGTTCACCATACCTTTAAGATTTTCTATACATCGTAACACACTGCCTACACAGCACTCTACTTTTATGTTACTCTGATGAAAGACTTTGGCTTGAAACGTCAGTATTTCGTTCTCTAAAATCTCGACAGTTCACCATACCTTTAAGATTTTCTATACATCGTAACACACTGCCTACACAGCACTCTACTTTTATATTACTCTGATGAAGAACTTTGGCTTGAAACGTCAGTATTTCGTTCTCTAAAATCTGACAGTTCACCATCTTTAATATTTTCTATACATCGTAACACACTGCCCACACAGCACTCTACTTTTATATTTCTCTGATGAAGGACTTTGGCTTGAAACGTCAGTATTTCGTTCTCTATTAAATCTCGACAGTTCACCATCTTTAAGATTTTCTATACATCGTAACACACTGCCCACACAGCACTCTACTTTTATGTTACTCTGATGAAGAACTTTGGCTTGAAACGTCAGTATTTCGTTCTCTAAAATCTTGACAGTTCACCAGATTTTCTATATACATCGTAACACACTGCCCACACAGCACTCTACTTTCATATTTCTCTGATGAAGAACTTTGGCTTGAAACGTCAGTATTTCGTTCTCTAAAATCTGACAGTTACTATCTTTAATATTTTCTATACATCGTAACACACTGCCTACACAGCACTCTACTTTTATATTACTCTGATGAAAGACTTTGGCTTGAAACGTCACTATTTCGTTCTCTACTAAATCTCGACAGTTCACCATACCTTTAAGATTTTCTATACATCGTAACACACTGCCTACACAGCACTCTACTTTTATATTTCTCTGATGAAGGACTTTGGCTTGAAACGTCAGTATTTCGTTCTCTAAAATCTTGACAGTTCACCAGATTTTCTATATACATCGTAACACACTGCCTACACAGCACTCTACTTTTATATTACTCTGATGAAAGACTTTGGCTTGAAACGTCAGTATTTCGTTCTCTACTAAATCTCGACAGTTCACCATCTTTAAGATTTTCTATACATCGTAACACACTGCCCACACAGCACTCTACTTTTATGTTACTCTGATGAAGAACTTTGGCTTGAAACGTCAGTATTTCGTTCTCTAAAATCTCGACAGTTCACCATACCTTTAAGATTTTCTATACATCGTAACACACTGCCTACACAGCACTCTACTTTCATATTACTCTGTTGATGAACTTTGCCTTGAAACGTCAGTATTTCGTTCTTTAAAATCTCGACAGTTCACCACCTTTAAGATTTCTATACATCATAACACACTGTCTACACAACATTCTACTTTCATATTACTCTGATGATGAACTTTGGCTTGAAACGTCAGTATTTCGTTCTCTAAAATCTCGACAGTTCACCACCTTTAAGATTTTCTATACATCATAACACACTGTCTACACAACATTCTACTTTTATATTAATCTGACGAAGAACTTTGAGTCTCGTATTCGATTTTCGTTCTAAAACGCTGCCCACGGAACCCTCTAATTCTTTTATATTTCTAGAACACATTCTCTTTGCGTGACTTAGAGCAAATGAGTCTATTTTATTCACTTCTGGGGAAGCCCTCGGACAGGAATGATCGACTAAGACCAATTCCTGCATATTTGACGTCTGAAATCATCATATGCGTCACATCCTTGTCGGAACCCTAAGTTCCGAAATGTTTCCGACAATTAGAGGCGGTTTTTTCATGTTTCCATTCTCTGTATAATGAATTACCCTTTTGCTGGGCAATTTGTAAGTTCAAGACAGCGCTAGTCATCGCGGGGGCCTGTTTTTGTCTCGCGACAAAAGCAAGCGAAAATTTAGGCCACAGCATGACTGTGTTCCCCGGCCTGCTGTGTGGAACTTAATGATCAACCATCATGGGATAAACACAACAGATATTAGCAACAATGCATTCCCTTCTCGGGACATGCAGTGCGGTTTTGTTTGCAACTCTGTGGCTAAATTACCGGGTGACGGTGTATGGCCTAACAACTAATAAATAAACCGAACTATATCCGAAACTGTCGCACTATTCAGAAAGATTTCGTTGGACTTTGATTCGTCTAAGCGCATTAATGGGTAGGATATACTGTATTATTTAACTGTAATATAAATTCTTTGACGTTCTTTGGTTCTTCGGGAAGTTTTTGAAGGAATTCCAATCTGGTTAATTGCATTACCTTTTGGTCCATTAGCCGTGGATGAAAAACAATTAGGCGTTTGTTCTTTGATGGACGAGAGCGAATATGAGGGAAATGGAGAGCCGTGTAGGAAAGGGAAGATGATTTAGCAATGTGGGCTTTAAACGTTAGAGCCGACTATAAATGGGATAAAATACTCTAGTTCCCTCTATCAACTGAGCTGCAAGATAGTTCAACACTCTATTAAATGAGATACAATACCATTCAACTCGCAACTTTTGATACTCTGTAGTTCAACACACTATTAACTGAGATACAAGACCAACTCACAACCTTCACACTACCAACTGAGCTACAAGATCATCCAATTCACAATCTTTGACACTTTAGTCCAACACTCTATCAACTGAGCTACAAGAGCATCCAATTCAAATCTTTGATACTCCAGTCCAACACTGAGCTACAAGACTATCCAACTCACAATCTTCAATAATCTAGTCCAACACTCTATCAACTGAGCTACAAGATCATCCAATTCACAATCTTTGATACTCCAATCCAACACTGAGCTACAAGACTATATACAACTCACAATCTTCAATAATCTAGTCCAACACTCTATCAACTGAGCTACAAGATCATCCAACTCACAATCTTTGATACTCTAGTTCAACACTATATCAACTGAACTACAAGATCATCCAATTCACAATCTTTGATACTCTAGTTCAACACTCTATCAACTGAGCTACAAGATCATCCAACTCACAATCCTTGATACTCTGGTTCAACATTCTATCAACTGAGCTACAAGATCATCCAACTCACAATCTTTGATACTCCAGTCCAACACTCTATCAACTGAGCTACAAGACTATCCAACTCACAATCTTCAATACTCTAGTTCAACACTCTATCAACTGAAATACAAGATCATCCAACTCACAATCTTTGATACTCTAGTTCAACACTATATCAACTGAACTACAAGATCATCTAATTCACAATCTTTGATACTCTAGTTCAACACTCTATCAACTGAACTACAAGATCATCCAACTCACAATCTTTGATACTCTAGTTCAACACTCTATCAGCTGAGCTACAAGATCATCCAATTCACAATCTTTGATACTCCAGTCCAACACTCTATCAACTGAGCTACAAGACTATCCAACTCACAATCTTCAATACTCTAGTTCAACACTCTATCAACTGAACTACAAGATCATCCAACTCACAATCTTTGATACTCTAGTTCAACACTCTACCAACTCAGCTACAAGATCATCCAATTCACAATCTTCAATAATCTAGTCCAACACTCTATCAACTGAAATACAAGATCATCCAATTCACAATCTTTGATACTCCAGTCCAACACTCTATCAACTGAGCTACAGGACTATCCAACTCACAATCTTCAATAATCTAGTTCAACACTCTATCAAATGAACTACAAAATCATTCAACTCACAATCTTCAATACTCTAGTTCAACACTCTATCAACTGAACTACAAGATCATCCAATTCACAATCTTTGATACTCTAGTCCAACACTCTATTAACTGAGCTACAAGATCATCCAATTCACAATCTTTGATACTCTAGTTCAACACTGTACCAACTGAACTACAAGATCATTCAACTCACAATCTTCAATAATCTAGTCCAACACTCTATCAACTGAGCTACAAGATCATCCAACTCACAATCTTTGATACTCTAGTTCAACACTCTATTAACTGAACTACAAGATCATTCAACTCACAATCTTTTATACTCTGGTTCAACACGCTATCAACTGAACTACAAGATCACCCAACTCACAACTTTTGATACTCTAGTTCAACACTCTACCAACTGAACTACAAGACCATCAACTCACAACTTTTGATACTCTAGTTTAACACTCTACCAACTGAACTACAAGACCATCAACTCACAACTTTTGATGCTCTAGTTCAACACTCTACCAACTGAACTACAAGACCATCAACTCACAACTTTTGATACTCTAGTTCAACACTCTACCAACTGAGCTACAAGACCATCCAACTCACAACTTTTGATTCTCTAGTTCAACACTTTATCAACTGAGCTACAAGATCATCCAACTCACAACTTTTGATTTTCTAGTTCAACACTTTATCAACTGAGCTACAAGATCATCCAACTCACAACTTTTGATTTTCTAGTTCAACGCTTTATCAACTGAGCTACAGGACCATCTAACTCACACTCTATCAACTATTTGTATTAGTTAGTTAAAAATTCCATTGACCACCTCTTAATTTCTAACTTTTTTTTCTTTTATTATAGAATTTTAAATGAGTGTAGCTGGCAGGAAAGCCTTTCACTGCTTTCTTCTGCTCGTCGTGTCCGCTTCGCTATGTGTCGTGACGGTCCGTTCCCTAGTTACGTCGTGTAACCTCAACGCGGAAAACAAGGAATGCGTGCAGCATTGTGAACGATCCGAAAATGGCGACGACGACTGCGCGTTGTCGTGCAAACGTAATTCTACATCCAGTCTATTGTACTGCACTCAACTGTGCGACCCGAAGGACGGCAACGGCAAGAAATGTTCGTTCCACTGTGACGTCAAAGACGAGTGCGTACAGCAATGCACGCCGGGACATTGCCGCCATTTGAAGTGCCCGAAGAACGTTGAGAACTGTGAACAGGTATGCACAGCGGGCAACTGCAAAAACATGGTCTGCGACTCCCGCAAGTGTTTTCAGAACTGTCGAAGCGGAGGCTGTAACATGAAGTGTGGTCCGAACGTTGAATACTGCGAGCAAATATGCCCGGGGGGCAATTGCCGCATGACGTGCGAAGGAAAAACGTGCCGTGCTTACTGTCCCCTGGGGACGTGCCATACCCGAGGACCAAACTCCGCTATCTTGACCTCATGTACAATCCGAGGCAAACACCGATGCGCGCAGTCGTGTCCTGCGAACGGGTGTTACTGCAAGGCCGCGGGCAGATTGAGGAGTTGCAAACAGGCGTGTACGTCGGAATCGTGTCGGTCGATCACGTGTCACGCTCGGGTGTGCCAACAGAACTGCGGCTCGAATTGCTCGTTGACGTGCAGCGCCGACCACTGTACACAGGAATGTTCGGGCAGCGGTTGTCATTTCCAGTGCTCCGAGAAGGTTCAGTCGTGTAAACAGACCTGCTTGAAAGGAAACTGCGTCTTCAACTGCGCTGCGAAGAAATGCGAGGACTATTGCCCGGGTGGGAATTGTATTTTCAACAAAGTCGGCGACGCCGTGGGTATGCTTTTGGACGCCAAGTGCGACTACAGACACAATGGTCAGTGCGAACCGCTGTGCAAGGAGTGCGTCTTCGGCGGATACGACTTGAAGTGCGCGGGCTCGAACAAGGGCGTATGCAACCAGAACTGCATTGGGGGTTCGTGCAAGAACGTCAAGTGCTCGGCCGAGAAACAATGCCATCAGTTCTGTGCCGGGGGGAGATGCGACACGATGGATTGCAAGAGCAAGAAATGTATGCAGAGATGCCCTGGGGGCAAGTGTCTTGAGATGAAGTGCACCGCTGACAAATGCACGCAGACGTGCCTGGGCAATTGCGAGAAGATGACGTGTGATTCGAAGGTTTGCGAACAGGATTGCTTCTTGGGAGGCTGCAGTCTGGAGTGTTCGAAGAACGTCTCCACGTGTATCCAGAAATGCCACACTGGACACTGTAATTTCAATTGTGAGGCTCAGGAGTGCAGGAAACTTTGCCCGGACGGCAAATGTATCCAGAATTTGGTCGGCGGCATGGGACGAACGCTCGCCGATGTCTATTTGCTACTGCTGACCAGTGTCAGCGGTCTGCTGTTCCTGTATATAAACATGTAGTTATAATATGTATACTAGTAGTTATTTATACGCGCTGAGACGCTCAGAAATAGGACTATAACCCGCGAGGAGATTTTGGCGCCAAAAATAAATGCACTTGACCAAGTCTAGCTCTTTTTTTATAGACGCGCGTGGAAAACGCGAGGAACGCGCGCATGTCACACGCTTGTCAGACGCAAGGGACGTGCCTACGTCAGAAAGACGCGAGAAAGGCGCGCGCGTCAAGGCCGAGACACACTGGACGCGAAACCGTAACGCGACGCGATTTTTGTAATTTTGGAAGCGAATAAATTCGTCCCTCATGAGAAGCTTGGTAAAATAACAATGACCGGATAACTTGTTCATTCTAGTCCATACAAAACCTCCAAATGTTCATTTCTAGGCGGGTAATTTTATTTGCTTTTAAAAACTGGAAAATCGCGTCGCGTTACGGTTTCGCGTCCGGTGTGTCTCGGCCTTCAGACGCGAGAAATGACGCGCCTCAGATGCGTGGGACGCACGCGGAAAACGCGAGGGACACGCGCGCGTGTATTGCTGGAGGAAGGCTGAGTCCGCGATAGATCAGCGGTTTAACACACAAGAGTTGATCAAAATGAAAACACCCAAACCCCGTGCCAGTTTGTAATTTCGACTGCGCGACGACGCGTTGTGCGTCGGGATAAAACTTAATTCACTTCACGACATCATGCTGTGGAATTCAGTATAACGAACTCTGAAGTGTAAATGGAAATGAATCCTACAGTCTTAGCTTGATGTTATAAAGCGTTATAAAATAAGGTGCCCTCTACGCACGCTCTGATTGGCTGGGTTCCGTGTAAGCTGAATGCGAGATACACTTCTTTCGTGTTCAAATGACGTCAAATATACCTTTGTAAGATTACATATATGCACAAGAACGGTATGTTTTATTTCTTTTATAAACTAAGGAGAAAAATCAAGCTAAAAGTGAGGTCGTTTTAGAATTCTCGGGCTTTTTCGGTCACCCTACGGTATTTTACGTCATTCATGATCTCTGTTTCTTTCGTGTTCAAATGACGTCAAACGTGCCTTTATATATAAGAGTACACATGCACGGAGCTTATGTTTTATTTGTTAAATATAAGTTTCATTCCGACGTAGAACGCGTCATTTTGATGCGCAGTAGTTGAGATTACGAATTGGTTTATTGTGTAAATTCGCCAGTGGGTTGTTTTAAAGTATATGTTTAGTCGTAAACATGGTTATATACGAATTAGGGTTAGTTTTTTTTAGGGCGGGGGGGGGGGGGGGGGATGATTTTGAATCTTTAAAGTGCTCAAAAACTCATTAATAATTCATGAGTAAACACAAAGGAAATCAGTACCATGTCCGTGGTTTTATACCTGATAAAATTTCTTGACGTCAGAAAGAATACTAATGAGCATACAATTTTATATAAAGAATACTAATGAACATACAATTTTATATAAAGAATACTAATGAACATAACATCCAATAACGAATCGTTTTTGAAGCCATTCAAAACACTTGCATCACGTGTTTAAATGTGATAAAACACTCCTGCTCGTGTTTTCAATATTACTTCACGACAATTCTTTTCTCCGTCTAATCAACCGCGTTATCGAGAGGATTCGGAGAGGTATAGCATAGGTTTAACAGATTAATTTTTAATTCTCTGAAAGTTTGCTTGGCGGTAATAGTATTCAGGATAACTAAGTTTTGTGGAAACACGACCTTTAATATTTATTTGCTAAGCTTTCGGCCTGTTAACTCAGGCCTTCATCAGAGCAATATAACTAATTAAGAAGTAATATTGGGCATTTCACTCGATTACATAGCATGTTCTAGGGATTTTGGTGAAGGAAAATTCGAGTGTGGAATGTATACATTTTAAGACCAAACCGGGACCAGTTGTGAAAAATGCAACTACACAGGCCTTCCAGCAGGAATTGAACCCACGACCTTGCGATTCTAGTGCAATGCTCTGACCACTGAGCCACGGAGGCCGTTGCCGAGAGCTTGATCGCGAGTTCTGTATATATGATAAGGTGATAATGCCAGGAGAGAATTGGGTATATTATAAGTAATATTGGGCATTTCACTCGATTACATAGCATGTTCTAGGGATTCTGGTGAAGGAAAATTCGAGTGTGGAATGTATACATTTTAAGACCAAACCGGGACCAGTTGTGAAAAATGCAACTACACAGGCCTTCCAGCAGGAATTGAACCCACGACCTTGCGATTCTAGTGCAATGCTCTGACCACTGAGTCACACTCGAATTTTCCTTCACCAGAATCCCTAGAACATGCTATGTAATCGAGTGAAATGCCCAATATTACTTATAATATACCCAATTCTCTCCTGGCATTATCACCTTATCATATATACAGAACTCGCGATCAAGCTCTCGGCAACGGCCTCCGTGGCTCAGTGGTCAGAGCATTGCACTAGAATCGCAAGGTTGTAGGTTCAATTCCTGCCGGAAGGCCTGTGTAGTTGCATTTTTCGCAACTGGTCCCGGTTTGGTCTTAAAATGTGTACATTCCACACTCGAATTTTCCCTAACTAATTAAGACCCCGTTTACACGATGCCGGTACAATTACACGATACCAGCACAAAAATGACATGAAAACGACACAAAATGAAGATGGGTTCCTTGACGACATGAAATGAAAACGGAACACTAACTGGTATCGTGTAAACGCCCGTGCCGTAACAGTTTGATGACGGTAATCACGATATATACGACCACAGTATTCGGGTCAGCGGTATTCACAAAGTCTTTCCAATTCTCATTGGAAGAGAATAGTCACATGCTAATCCGTCATTATATTATACCGGCATCGTGTAAACGGGGTCTAAGAAATGGTTCATGATTTGATTAAGTTTTAGTATACACCCAACCATCGTCTATTACAAATCCTGCATTCTGATTGGCTACTCAACCGTTGTCTATTCGTGATGGACAACGTTTGAGAAAAATGAAAACAAACTGAAAAAATATGGCAGTAATCTCTCGTTTTGTAGACGTTTCGGCGGAATTTTTTGAGAGTTTGATAGAAAATTCTATCCCTGAGAAAACTAAAAACGCCACAAAATATGGCATGAAGATTTTTAATGGTAAGGAACGAAATACAATTAAACCGTATTTTATTAATAAATCTGCTTTTACTTGCCGCTCACGAGTGGTTAAATAACAGAATATGTTCGTCAGTTTGCACTAGAAAAACTGTATTTTTTAGAGTAGGTACAGGGTGTATACTAAAACAATTAGACAACTCGGACTCGTTGTCTAATTGTTAAATGGATGCACTTATTGGGAAGTTGGGAGATCGCCGGAAAAGAGTAAGAGTTGGTCGAGACGATAGCCGAGAACAACTCTAGATTTTTTAGTGCTCTCACAACTTCCCAAGTGCATCCATAACTTAAAGTGCTTATATCACTTGTGGGGTTTTAACATACTTAGATAGAGCAGAGGGAAAAACAGTTAATAAGTTATTTTGCCGTTTTTGATTTGGCCAAATAGTTCCTGACATATTGGCTTCTGGACATGCCAATTCTCAAAAATTTCCGTCGTTCATTTTAACACCTTGGGGGCCTGGGACTCAGGAACGAGTCAATCCAAAACAACTACGTTTCGGTTTATTGATTCACAAAAACACATATATTTGACTGAAAAATCGAAATGTAGAGCTCACACCCGTTTTACAGTACGCACGAGAGTTCACTAAGAAGACGGTCGGCTTCATTCTCGTACCCAGACCCTCGCGCTCCCCGCTGGCGAAGGCTCTGGGAAACTCTGGATCTCTGCGTCGGATTCCCGACGCAGTGACGTCAGGCTCATTCCAAACATTCCAAATTCTCGTGCCCGACTCGTGGTATAAACGGCTTGTCGTTTCCCCTCCTTTCAACAAATCTCGTGTATAAATGTCGTGTAAATCGTATCGTATCCATCATGAATCGCGAAGTAAACGAAGCTATGCGTTTGGAAAGAACGGGAAATCTAGTTTAGTGCTAGAGAAAGGACAGAAAGATGCCATAACAGCCATCGTTCGACGTACGTGGAGTCGAGGACATCACAGCTGTAGAGCTATCATTTCCTTCAAATTATGAAGCTTAACCAACTACTAAAACCACCATCTGATTAGACAACCTTTTTAAACGAAACCTCACCCCCATACCCCCCCGGAAACCCTAAACCTAATCACACCCCCCGGAAACCCTAAACCTAATCACACACCCCGGAAACCCTAAACCTAATCACACCCCCCGGAAACCCTAAACCTAATCACACGGAAACCCTAAACCTAATCACACCCCCCGGAAACCCTAAACCTAACCACAACCCCCCGGAAAAATGTCCCGCCTCTCATACCCCGACCACAACACCCCTATAGAGTTTTTACCTTTATGTGTTCAAGTTTAACATCCCGCTTGTGGGATGGTTTTATTGGATGGTTAAGCTTCATAATTTGAAACCGATGATACCTCCAGCTGTATTGCCAAGCGGATTTGGCAAATTCAATATTTATCAATTTCTTCCCCTGGTGTTTGACTAGTCTACAATCTAAAACGAGGAACATCAGCCCACTCTGGGAAGAAAGTGTTTTGGTCAACTCAGTTTTAAACGTACTCATCGAAGACCAACTGGCGAAACGAAGAATATGGGATTGAAGGCTTAGGCTGTTGATTTGAGAGACGATCGCAACATGATAAATATTAGTTTATAGTATTATATATTCGAATTTAAATGTGGTGTATTACTGTTATTTGATTTGTCAAATTATATCAAACGTACGTTTATGGCAAACAGAGTGTAGATTGTGAAATTCTTATTTTGTTGAATTTGTTTGAATTCTTTTCATTGTTTCGTAAAGCCAATCAGAACGCTCATATTTCCAGAGATTCCCAGAGCCACTTCACGCATCAGCGCGTGGGTCTGGGTACGAGAATGGGTCGGCTTAGGTTCCTGAGTCCCAGGCCCCTGTGCTTAAAAAGCCGAAATTGGCATGTTTAAAGGCTTATAGCTCAGAAACTATTAAAGTAAATCAAAAACGGCAAAATAACTTTTAACTAACTTTTGATTCTCTATTCAAATACGTTAAAACCACTATGAACAATTAAAAGCACTATGAACAATTTCGAGAATCCGACGCAAAACAACAATGTTTATTTCGCTGATTAAGAATGAGTTTCTCACTACGTTTGAAATTACCGTACTGCATCGAGTTATAGAGCACGCACGGTAGCCAATCAGAAACGCCGTTATATCACATCTATGGTATAAAGGCTGTTGTAGTCTACTCTACTCCACTCCACTCCACTCCACTCCACTCCACTCCACTCCACTCCACTCCACTCCACTCCACTCTACTCTACTCTACTCTACTCTACTCTACTCTACTCTACTCTACTCTACTATATTCCACTCCACTCCACTCCACTCCACTCCACTCCACTCCACTCCACGCCACTCCACTCCACTCCACTCCACTCCACTCCACTCCACTCTACTCTACTCTACTCTACTCTACTCTACTCTACTCTACTCTATTCCACTCCACTCTACTCCACTCCACTCTATTCCACTCCACGCTACTCCACTCCACTCCACTCTCTTCCAGACTTCCACTCCACTCCACTCTACTCTACTCCACTCTACTCCCCTCCACTCCACTCCACTCCACTCCACTTCACTTCTACTCTACTGCATCACATTACGTCACAGTCTATTAGATAAAGCTGTTCTGGCTCTTCAAATTCACTCTTAAATCACCCTTTTTTCGAAGGAAGATTTTGCATTCTTCCGCTTTGCAGAGAATTCAACTTTTTTGGCTAGTAATGGTGGCTTATCTCTCTACAGAAAATCTACAGAGACTTTCGATCACTTCCCAAATTTTTTCGCCGAAAATAGTAAAATTGAACAATCTGGAAGTCCTGAAAAAACTGGGGGGGAAACTGTACTCTTTAACTTGCGAATGAGCTGTTCGGGCGTTGTCGCCGTCGAGGTATGCCGAAGATGTGTCGACGAATCACGACACGGAAAATTGTCGCAATTAATATATATTCAAAGGTCGCATTTTTCTGTTTTTATAGAGAGCATCTTGTATTGTTTGTATATTGGCCTGTTTCGACGTCAATACAGATAAAACTACTCACTATTTTCTACCAAAGATTACTTCTACACCAGACAAGGGCTAAGAAAAGAGTTTTCTCACTCAACTGGGTAATAAAGCTAAGGAGTGTTCGAACTTCTAATCGAGCAATCGTAGAATAATGGCCGACCGAAGCCGCATTATGAAATGGGTTCTCTTCGCTTTTACAGTCGTATTTTGGGTAAGTCTTTCGTCTTTAGATCTCTTCTACATTCATTTTGTCTTTCACCGTTTTCTTAAACCTAGTTTGTTAAAGAGAGATGAATATATTTATATCTACTATAACATGTAGCTGTTCTAATATTCGCGAGATGCTTTGTTTTGAGTATGATAATTTTTAAAAAGACTGTTGACGTACAACGAAGTGGTATTTAAAATCTATCGATTTGAATGCTCTTTCTTGACTCTTCGAAACAATACAAGACTTAATGTGAACCAGAATCATTTATTATCCTTCATTCTTTAAAATATCTCAAAATGGCCCGAATTTCACGTCAAAAGTGTAAGTTATGTAAACCAAGCTCTGTCATTCGAGAAATTATGAATTAAGCGACCTTTTGTGATAAATCCCCGGTCCGAATGGAATGTGAGTAAGTTATAAACTATTAATTGCCAAAACTCGAATTTCTTTACTGTAACGTCATAAAAACATGTCAGCTCTTCTATTTTGTCTAAACTAGGCTACATCGGGTTTAATAAAAGTAGCGCGCTGCGTAGGCAGTGTAGAAACAACAATCGAAAAATAGTAAGGTTAGGTATACTGCCCAAACAGGAGCCTAACGTTCCGACGAAGGGCCTTCGCTCGAAACGTTAGACTCCTACGTTCTCTGTTTCGGCAGTATATCTAACCTTACTATATTTCGATTGTTACGTCGGGTTTAAATTGTTTAACAATAATTCCCGTACTGATGCAATATAAGTTAATTGTTGCAATTATAAGTTAAAGTACCAAATATTTTTTTTATAAAAAAGGGCAAATGTCAGGCCAAATGGAAAGTGGTTGGACATGTAGAAGTTCTGGCTGTTTGTTAGATTTTTAAACTGTCTCACCAGGGTGCTTAAAATATTGGAAAACCTGGTTGCCCTTCGGGCAGTTACCTGACTATCAATCTAATTGCCTGAAAAAAAAGTTAGTTGCCCTAAATAATGATTAAACTTAGCAGAGTCGCAATAGTTATAAAACATAAATCTAATTTTAACTAACATTAAAACAACTTTGACCTTCGCCTTGAGAGACGCATGAGTGCAGGCCTTGAATTTCATCGAGGACATGTCCTCCAATAATTGTCATTTGGCCACCAATAGGGATTTTTTCCCCATAATATGTAGGACACTTTTGTCCACCGATGGAGTTTGGAGTTTTTAAATTTTCCTGATCAATCGAACATATGATCGTAAGAAAATGTTCGGCAATAGAATATCCCAGCCAATGACTGAATGATCAGTGTGTAAATGTTTTGGCAGCCATTGCGGGATCAGCCTGGAAATTCACCCTGGAAATGCAGGCACAACTGTGCTAACCACATGTTCAAACACTGGTGGCCACGATTGTGCATTGACATTAAAGTATGTAGAGGACATTGTTCAGTGTTGGAGTGAAGCAATCCGCATGTCCAAGCGAAGAAGACAGTGCCGAGAAACGTCCTACTCCTGAACCTAACCAAGTAGCCATTCTAGTGGTAGTTTAGAGTAGAGATGAGCCGATTAATCGGTTAAGCCGATTAATCGGTCGATAATCGGCCGTTTTTCAATAATCGGTAATCGGCCGATTATTAATCCATAATCGGCCGATTGCCGATTATTACCGAGTTTTCATATTTCTGATAAAAATACGTGAAGATATGTGTCGTCTTCTTGTTTTCGAAGTTTGGGTGCACCTAACGCAATCAGTGAAATCTCAATCTCACCTTTCTCGCTGTCGGAACTCGACATTCGAGTGATTCGACAATAACAACTGACAAAAATAGATGCCAAGATGGCGATAAGGCGTTCAGTGACAAGTGTACACGTGTTAGCGTTTGGACTCGAATGTTTAAGTTTCAAAACTCAAAAGTGCATGTTTCAGGCCCTTTTTCATTTTTCACAGATTTTAAGGTTGGGGGCAGGCTTCATCTATTGTATTGGGTGTGGGAACTGTAAAATATTCGACTGGAAAGCAGTAAAAATTAAATGAATTATAAAAAATGCTTATCGAACTTAATTGAAAAATAAATTGTACTAAAGTTGCATATTATGGCACATAGTTGAAAACTTAACGAAGCGACACAATGTGATAAATTAGCGACTGCGCTTTCCAGTTGAATATGGATCGCGCCGTTGTTCGTTTGAACAAGCATGTTATGATGTAATACAAAACATGAGTTCTTTCTTCTGTATTTACTATTTTAATATTATTTAACACAACGCCTTCACAACATATTTCGTATTACATGATAACATGCTTGTTCAAACGAACAAACTTCGTGACAAAACTAAAGGCGATCACTGGTAAGTGCAGTAAATCGAGACAAAGTATAATAGTTTTTATCATTCATTTCGTTTCTATCCGGCATTCTGATTGGTTAATTTACCTGCAAATAACTGAGTGCAAATAATTTTCTGCTGCAAATAATTTTATGAGCATGCGCACTAGCGGTAACACTGCTGACGGCAAATAATTTTCGTAAACATGGCGGCTAGTTCTTCAGCTATCCGAGGAAATAATCGAGATTATTTGGAAGCATCTTTAACGACAATGTACTTCAGAAAAGAAATAGTGAAAAGGAAGTTTTAGTGAGATAAAAAGCAAGACTCGTGCCAACATAAAGTAAGTTTTACGAAGATTTTAGTATGCCGAAGACAGAGAGTAGAGTGGCGATCTCTTACTTCAGGCATTTCAAATTTTTAACTATTTTATGAATGATAAATCAATTATTGAACTCGTCTATCGCAAAATATCATGATTTGTCAGTGTCTCGCTACTAGTTATTTGCCTCTGCCTTCGGCATCGGCAAATAACTAGTAGCTCGCCACTGACAAATCATGATATTTTGCTCCGACTCGTCCAATAATTGATAAATATTCTCGGGTAAAATTGGCGGAGTCAAGCGACAGACAAGTACTTTGAATGTGAGAGAATTCGTCAGCAATTAAAGTGATTTTTGACGCGAAATTATGTGTCATGATCGGCCACCGATTAATCGAATCGGCCGATCGGTATTTTTTGGTGATCGGCTCATCTCTAGTTCAGAGCAGAAGCTGGGATGGACTGCTCGTATAAAAACTGGGAAAAATGGAATTATGATTGGCTTGGCTATGATTGGATTTAGTCATTTCCTGACTGTATAGGAATAATAGGATAATTTAAGGTCTTAATAGTTTTCTCCTAGCAGAGAGAAAAATGTCCTTAGATAGCCTCGTGGAAACTCATTATCGGAGGACATTTTTGTCTTTGGATGCAAAAAGTATAATTTGAGGCCTGCATGAGTGTTTGAATGGCCTGGCCACTAGGATGACATATTCAGATGGGGGTGGGGTGGGGGGGGGGGGGGGTGGTGACCTCACTCTACAGATCCATGATCAGGCACTGGTAAAACTGTAAAGGTTGAATTTATACTTCGATTACATCTAGAAATCAAAGAAATTCCACCCACCTGAGTTAAGTACACATAACATGAAAATTCACCCCTGTTTTTTTTTTATTGTTTTTGAAATGACATTTAAAATAATAGAAAATGGCTTTTACATGGTTTTCAGATCTTATCCCATTCTTGAGTTATCATGCAACCACAAAATTTCAGCTATGACATCATTAGTTGTGCATAGCGCTAAAGGGAAAATTAACCATATCTTGTGATTGGTTTGACCAAACTGAAGGGCTGCTTACATGAATCTGGATTGAGTTTCAGTCCAGATTGAAAAGCGAAGTCAATCTGTGTTTACATGGGAATTCGGTTTCTGGACTGATCCACCTGAAATCCACCTGAAATCCACCTGAAATCTGTAAATATTTGAAAACATATATGCATTGTTTGTTCTTAAGTCCTCTCTGTCACATTTTTCATTCCAGATCGAATGAAACTCGCACTGCCTTTACATGATTCCCGGAATGAAATTTCAATCCAGAATGAGATTTCAATCCGGAATGAGATTTCAATCTGGAATAAGGGGCCGTTTACATGAATCTGGATTGAGTTTCAATCCGGATTGAAAAGCGAAGTCAATCCGTGTTTACATGGGAATTGGGTTTCTGGATTGAAATCCACCTGAAATCTGAAATCCGTAAATATTTGAAAACACGCATGCATTGTTTGTTCTAGTCCTCCCTGTCACGTTTTTCATTCTGGAATGAAACTTGCACCGCGTTTACATGATGCCAGAACAAAATTTCAATCCGGATTATGAGCTAATCTCAATCCAGATTCATGTAAACAGATAAAGGGGTTTGATCAGAAGCAGAATTAGTTCAATCTGTATTGAAACTCAATGAGATATGGAATGGGATAGGATCGGAAAGGCATGTAAAAGCCATTTTCCATTATTTTAAATGCTCTTTCAAAAACAATAATAAAAAATTGGGGTGAATTTTCATGTCATGTGCACTTTTATAACCTTTTATTGTCCAGTAGCCACTCCATTGATGAGTAAAATCATCTGGCGTTAGCCAGAGTAAAATACTAAAGACATCATTGGGTGATTAAGGGTTAACCGAGATAGTCTATTAACCCCTTTATTGCCCAGTAGCCACTCGATTGACAAGTAAAATCGTCTGGCATTAGCCAGAGTAAAAATTAATACTAAAGACATCGTTGGGTGATAAAGGGTTAACCGAGATGGTCTATTAACCCTTTATCACCCGGTAGCTACTCCATTGATGAGTAAAATCATCTGGCGTTAGCCAGAGTAAAATACTAAAGACATTGTTGGGCAATAAAGGGTTAATGCTGGGTAAATACTGTATTTTGACAGCCACAGATATCAAAATATTTACTTGCCCAATGGGCAGGGCAATGATATTTTTGCTTGCCCAAAATAATTTTTAGTTTTCCCGGGATACCATGCTAGCGAGTTTGCATGCCCTGCTCACACTAGTCTTCTGGCTGCTTCTGATTGCCACAACCAAGTCACTGACTCACTGCATACAGACCAGTGTACCAAATGAAGGGGTGTTGGGGTGTGACCCCCCCACACACACACTTTTCAGGGAAATGGTTGGTAAATTGATATAGGTCATGAATGCAGTTAAAACCAAATTCGTTGGTAAATTTAGGATTCAAAACCTTTAAATATATAAGCCTGCCTGTCATTGATAAATCATGGGTTTCATTGGTAAATTTTGAAACACCCCCCCACCCCCTCCCAATCAGAATGTCCTTGGTACACCACTACATACCGACCAGTAAAAATACTGTAATTCAGTAATTTAATTTAGTGGAATGATGGTCAATCCAAATACAAGTTTACATGATGGAAAACCCAATTTGTTTGGAGCATTAAATTTTGGTTTTGGAATACTAATTTAGCCATTCTTGCCTAAGTTGTCCAAAAATGGCCCTTTTATTCTTGTTTTACTCTGTCTAAACACCAGATGATTTAACTTGTGAAAACGGAGAACCCTCAGACATCCTAGGCAGTAATGGGTTATTTAAAACATGAGCAGGAGTATGTGTTTTATCAGATCTAAAACACGAAGTGAAGCCGAGTGTTTTAAATCTGATAAAACACGTTCTGCCACCATTTGGTAAGTTTGTTGGCGTAGTAATTTTAAAAAATAACGTTGTAAGGCAAGAAAATCAAAGCTAAAGTTGATGTAAATCGGGAGAATGTTTTTGTGTTTTCCTCATGAATTATTAATGAGTTTTTTAAATGTGGCTAAATGTAATTTAGGCAAGGTAAAAAAGGAGACAATGCTAGTCAGCGGTCACTCATGATAACATGTGGGGATTATCTCAGCGCTCATCAAAGTCTTGTCAGCGTGGTCTGAGCTTGACTTGCGCGCGCCAAAGTCTTGTCAGCGTGGTCTGAGCTTGACTTGCGCTCATCAAAGTCTTGTCAGCGTGGTCTGAGCTTGACTGGTTTTGCGCGCGCTGTTTAGTGACCCACCTACCCACTCCTGATGGAATGCAAGGTAAGTATATATTTCCACTGCTTTGACAGTGTGACTGGTGCCCGGAGGTGGGCTGTGGCGGGGTTGCCATGGTTACCTCTGATCAGGGGGTGGCATCCCCCCTGTGGCTTGGCACCAATCCTCCAATAACGTCAATTGGCGATCTATTTTTACAAGTGATCAACCCATTCCTGCTTGAACTGGCTAAAAATAAAATAACCCTTGAAGGGAGAACTTTCTGACATCCTGTAGGCAGCAATGGATTAACCCTTGAATCTATTATAATCTATAATTAATCTATTGAATTTAAACAAAAGAAAGTCGCTTTGTGTGAAAAAAGTCACCTACCTGTAGTGGAAAACCAGCTTAAAGGAGTAAAAAATAAAAAGTGGCAAATGGCACTGAAGGGAATGAAATGGTTAAAATTTAAAAATCATGTGCTGTGCTTTTACTTCAACATGATCTAATTGTTTTTATTTTATAATTGATATAGACAATCAGTGGTTTAATGATGGGTGTTGGGTTCTACTCTGTGACCCAGAAGAATGACTACTCAGAATTTACAAGCACTGCCACTGATCCTGGTGCTGTCCTTGTAGCTGTTGGTTTCATCATATTCTTTGTTTCGTTTGTTGGCACAATTGGAGCTCTACGGGAAAACACAACTCTTCTTCGAATTGTATGTACCATGTATTAACTTGTCTGGGATAAATTATTGTACCATATTTTCTGGGCGATAACCCGCAGGTTATCTCTTAATTTTGCTAGGAAACATAATTAGTGCAGGTAATAGGGTGGTGCATGTAATCTGTTGAATTCTTAAGACGACGCCATCATGAAGACCGGAAACCAAGGATTCTACTTTCATCTTTCAACTACTGGTACTGTACTTTTTTAAAATTTTGTGGTCCCAAACCAAGGGAGCACACCAGACTGACCTGTATTTCTTCTTCTTTGTTTGGCATTCCTTCATTTATATTCAGCCATTTTGAATAATTTGGTATATTCATTAGCGTATCACAGGTGCAGGCTATGACCCGGTTATTTCATTTTCGGAATGCACTCGGGTTTCCTTCGGCCCTGTAGCCCACACCTGTGACACGCTAATGATATAATTACCGCATTATTCAAAATGGCTGAATATAAATGAAGGAACGCCAAAAAAAGAAGAAATACAAGTCAATCTGGCGTGCTCCCTTGCCCAAACCTATTATTAGCAGCTGCAGGTTATCCAATGGTGCGGGTAATACGCTGATTTATTTTTCTAAAAGTGACATTTTTTGTTGCTGTGCGGGTTATATGCCGT
This sequence comes from Corallium rubrum, assembly GCA_964035015.1. Taxonomy (NCBI): domain Eukaryota; kingdom Metazoa; phylum Cnidaria; class Anthozoa; order Scleralcyonacea; family Coralliidae; genus Corallium; species Corallium rubrum. Next base: position 7,894,218 of record OZ036012.1, on the reverse strand, counting down.
GCGGGTTATTGTCCAGAAAATATGGTAATTACAAATTATTACTGGGGAGTGTGATGGTGTTGGAAGTTGGCTTAAAAAAGGGTTTCTTTATTATTTTACTCTGTCTAATATACCAGATGATTGCATTGAACAAGACAGTTTATGCTTAATGAGTTAATTTATTGTTTTTTGTTTGCTTTTTAGTATGAAGTGTTTATAATAATTGTTCTGATCCTTCAGTTTATTGGAGGAATTCTTGGATTTGCATTTTGGCCAGAGGTACACTTTACTTTACTTAACTTAAATTTCTTCACTTTACTTCACTTCACTTCATTTTACTTCACTTCACTTCACTTCACTTCACTTCACTTCACTTCACTTCACTTCACTTCACTTCACTTCACTTCACTTCATTTCACTTCACTCTGCTCTACTCTACTCTACTCTACTCTACTCTACTCTACTCTGCTCTGCTCTGCTCTGCTCTGCTCTGCTCTGCTCTGCTCTGCTCTGCTCTGCTCTGCTCTGCTCTGCTCTGCTCTGCTCTGCTCTGCTCTGCTCTGCTCTGCTCTACTCTACTCTACTCTACTCTACTCTACTCTACTCTACTCTACTCTACTCTACTCTACTCTACTCTACTCTACTCTACTCTACACTCTACTCTACTCTACTCTACTCTACTCTACTCTACTCTACTCTACTCTACTCTACTCTACTCTACTCTACTCTACTCTACTCTACTCTACTCCACTCCACTCCACTCCACTCCACTCCACTTCACTTTACTTTACTTTACTTTACTTTACTTCACTTCACTTCACTCTGCTTTACTTTGCTTTGCTAATCTTTGGTAATTTGCTTTACTTAATTGCTTTGCTATGCTCTGCTTTACTTTGCTGTGCTTTATTTTACTTTACTTTACTTCACTTCACTTCACTTCACTTCACTTCACTTCACTTCACTTCACTTCACTTCACTTCACTCTGCTCTCCTCTGCTCTGCTCTGCTCTGCTCTGCTCTGCTCTACTCTTCTCTGCTCTACTCTACTCTGCTCTGCTCTGCTCTGCTCTACTCTGCTCTGCTCTACTCTACTCTACTCTACTCTACTCTACTCTACTCTACTCTACTCTACTCTACTCTACTCTACTCTACTCTACTCTACTCTACTCTACTCTACTCTACTCTACTCTACTCTACTCTACTCTACTCTACTCTACTCTACTCTACTCTACTCTACTCTACTCTAGAACTGTGTTGTTGTTTGATATGTTTATAGGTGAAGGAAGGTTTAGATACTCAAATTAAGAAGATGATTACAAAGTATCGAGATGACAGTGACTTGAGGAATACCATTGATTATGTCCAGGAAAGGGTAAGCTTGTCAATGAAACATTTGCAGAGTACAGACACAAGAACACATACCTGCAGAGTACAGACACAAGGACACATACCTGCAGAGTACAGACACAAGGACACATACCTGCAGAGTACAGACACAAGGACACATACCTACAGACACACAGACACATACCTTCAGTGTACACACACATACTGTCAGAGACACACAGATGCATACCCAAAGACAGAACTATATAATTCACTGTCTAAAAGTTACTTCTCTTTCTTTATTAGTTGGAATGCTGTGGCAGTTTGAATATTCATGACTGGGATCTAAACCGTTACTTTCACTGTTATCAAAGGGATCCAAGACCTATCGAGTACTGTAGTGTGCCATACTCTTGTTGTGTTATTAAGGAAAAGGTATGTGAGTTATATCATGCAATGTAACTGTGAACTGGGGTGGGCATACGTGTACAGTATGT
>OZ036012.1:7857416-7889916 GCA_964035015.1 Corallium rubrum | reverse complement strand
AAACACGAGGAGAAAGAACGTCTACCGTCAAACCCTATAATTAGCCTTCCGCCCCTTGACACCTGGCATGTAAACAAAGTGCAAGGTGACTCGCCTTCGACGTATCTACACTGGCGAAATAAATGTCTACTTACAATACTCAGTGACCATATCGTTAATTGACTGCCATTGCTCTGCAATAAAAGGAAACCTCGCGATTTCCTTCTAATCCTATTGAAGTATCCAAGGCAGTTGATTTGCCAATTCTTTCACTGGCCGCCTTTTGCGGAAGCTCACGCTGATTTCACTGGGGATTTTTCTGCTAAACTGAACCCGTTGAAAGTTGAGCAAAATGTCTCGGCTTCACAAATGACCTTCATTATTTAAAAGTTAACTGAACAATTTTGTCGCCACACAAGCGAAAATATTAAACGATCCCAACCACATTCTGGTAATGAAAGTGAAAGTTAGAAACCGTTGGCCAATCATAATAGAAGCGGAAGTAGCAGAGACATTATAAGCCAATCAGATCATTAGTCCGCCACACGGACTAGAGAACCTATTTTTGAATGGATTGTCCACAGACTGTCTTCTCTTCTCCCAAAGCCACACCCCCCTGAAGACAGTCTGTTTACAGGCTATATCCGGTGGGACCCACAATATTGCTGAACCATAGTTTTCGCCTCTGGTTTTCGCTTTAAATGATCGGGTTTTTAACGAAAACCAGCTAAATTTTTGTGGCATATATCTGTCGCTATGGGAGAACTTAAAAGTGGCTGTATGAAAACCAAGTGGGTCCCACCTGAAATGGCCGCCGCTAATTTATTCCGACTTCACAGCGAGCACCAGATGCTCTATCCAGTATAATGAGTCTATTATTTGAGATAGTGTTGGCAGTCCAAGTCAAGTATATTGGCCACTGATCTCGTATATAAACAGGGTAGAAAATTCCCTGTGACCAGTAGTAGAAAAAGTTTGTGCCAGTGGTTGTCGTCTTACGTAGTGGAACATACGACGCAGTGAACACCGCTGCCGAACGTTTGCGCATTCGTGAATTCGCTAAAGTAAACATTGCAAGAGAAGTGGGAACTAGCCGTGGCGATAACAACCAGACAGTGAAGACTCAGTAAGGCTCGACTATTCATTTGTGTTTTAAAAAAAGGATAAAGAAAATTACGAAGGAGTAAATTCAGAATATGTCACAATATTGACAAAGAAGCCATGCACAAATTACCTACAGGTACCTTATCTTTTTGGTAGTATGCTTGTAATTTTAACTTTTGTGTCGGACTCTCGAACCAGTCCAAATATTTCAGTGTTTTCCCGCTCTTTTTCTGAGTGTGCCCAGCTCGGACGTCGCGCATGCGCAAAACGTTTGGCAGCGGTGTTGACGCAGTGCGGCCTTAGAATTTGTACTCAATCCCTAGACTAGTTTCTAGGCCTTCCTCGGTTAACGCGTTTCGGAAGTGATCCAAACGGACCCACTGGGTCCGTAAACACTTTCACTTCACAGCTTGGTTGTTTATTGAGGAAGAATTGTGATGTTATGATGTCCAACATTTCCTATTTCCATCTGCATAAAGTAATACAAGCCTAGCTTTCTTATCACTAGCTTCCCTTCTGCAACCACCAAACGCTGAAAGTTAACATTTGAATTTTCATTTCGAGCTCCAATTGGAATATATTCCATAATTTCCCTCTTTCGATCGCCAAGATCTTCGCAGACATTCTTATGCTTTTTATATAATATACTGTCGTTCAGTGTTGTTTACGATATAGTTGTACGCATTACCAGAAATTTGGGACAAGATTGTGGCGCGCGTGCGTATTAAGGACCATAATAATGGAGATTCTCAACAGTAAATAATAAGGAGAGCACATAATAATTCATATTTTGCTTAAACGGTGACATATTTCTTCTTTGCCCGACTCCATTTGACTTCAGCATGGACAAAGGAACAGTTATAACTAAAAAACATTTGCTTACTTCGACGACAAAGTACTTCCCTAGCTCGTCTTATTTTTGCACTGAAAGCGCCACTATCCATAGTGTTAGCCATAGTAATCTTTGCAAACAGGTTCTAGAAATTGCCAAATTGACCAACAACGTTACGGGCGATGCGAAGTGCCCGACTCGCGTTGCATTCGGCATGAGTCAGTCTACTTCGAGAGCACATAAAGGTCCTCATTTGTCTCTAGCATAGTACTTCCAGCGGCACAAATGACCCAAATTTCTGGTAATGGCTAGATTCCAGGAACACTCGAAGGGCCAGAACGATTCTGGGCAGGACCTTTTTTCGAATTTGGTTACCCAAACCGACTACGCGGCCAATCTCATGGCGGAAACGAAAGGCGCCTTATATATTAGCGCTCTGGTTTCAACTTTTGTTGTGTCCTATATTTCAATCAACGAAATCTCTTTCGAGAGAGCCCACAATACTGCGGATTTAGGTTGAGTGTTTCGGTACATCAGTTTACGTTAATTGTTTAGCCAAAAAAATCACGTTTGCTAGCGCCAAATGTCGCGCTTTTGTACGTGAAACATAACTCAATGCTATCGTTCCTTGCTGGACTTGAACTAGACTTTCTCAGAGTCGTTTTCAAACATTTTTTACCTTTCGACATTTTTGACCTTTCGGTTCCTCGTTGAAAAGGACTTTTCCCACCTGCAGCGCGCCAAAATTCACCGGTGAATTTTTCGACCGGTGACGTAATTCGGGAAGTAATTATGTTCAGGCTAAATTGCAATGCAAGTGCTATCTTTGGAAGTTGGAGTTAAACAGACTTTTGAAAACGTTTTAGTAGGGGTAGAACCACTTTCCATTGCATGTACGACAACCCGAAACACGTCAAAACAGGGCGATGTACACTTCAGCGATTTCCCACCAGACTATTTAATTCGATTCAAAAACCTGCAAGCGAAACAAGTCCGCCTCTTTTCTCCCGCTTTTCCGCTCTCCCGCCTTTCCACCCACCCGCAAAAACTAGCACTAAGAGGCGGACTTGGAGCAAGTCTAGACTAAACCATGAAGATGTGTGGATCGAAGTTAATGTTGAGTATTCGTACGGATGTCCCAAACACTCAACCTAAATCCGCAGTAGGTTTATTGCGATTCGCGACGCGGGAAAACGATTATTTTGATAACGCGAGACGGGACACAAGGAGAAAAAATAGGTACGCATTGCGTACATGCGTCTGCATTTTTAAAGGCTCTACCAATCTCGTTCCCAGAGCCCACGTTCCTCACCCAGAAAACGAGAGACTCTGGGATAATCCGTTTCACATCGATATTTCATTGGCTGATGAACACTGAACTCTATATAACTCTTCTTCCGGATAACAAGAATCCTGTGATGGCGTGAACGGATTATCCCAGAGTCTCTCGTTTCACGCCCGCTGGGTAAGGGGAACGTGGACTCTGGGAACGACATTGAGGCGCTGCGTGTTACACGGGGCAATATTTTCGTGAAACTGCAATGGTTTGTAAACCAAAGAACGCGAGACAAGTTTCACGAGGAAAATCGTGAAATTTATTACGCAACGGCGTTCAGTTTACACATATTATGAGGCTGACATGATGATCTTCATTATGCTTCTCGGTCGCCGCGCAAAATCCGTAAGACTCTAAGAGTTTACTGGTCTCTTGTCATACAGTACCGCTCAGAAAGAACCTAACAAAAACCGAGGTCAAACCTACAATCATAGAATAATTAATTGGGACATTTTCCGTGGGAGCGCGATTTCTGACGGCATCGTAAACTCTTTAAAAAAAATAAATCTGTCGCCTGCTCAAAACCACCATCACAGGTCTTCCTCTACCCTCACAAGTCTACCCTTCCCCCCCCCCCCCCCCCCTTTCCCCCACCATGCAATGTTGGTCCCTGTGAGTAGGCCTTACCCGCAACTCATACCATGTTTCTGAACCAACATTGTATGGTGGGGGAGGGGGGAGGAGGGGGATAACTTAACTGTGCAAAATGCATATTTGCTTAGAAGTGACATTGTTGCAAGTTGTCCCAATGTAATTATTCCATGATTGTAGGTTTAACCTCAGCTTAATTGTAATATAACTCTGTTCAGTGTTAGTTAAACTGTCTCAAAATCACTATGAATCAAAATATGGACTGTTTTCTGTATTACTAGATAATTTTATTGTGCTTTACTAAAGTTTATTACCATTTCTATCATTGTTTAACTTAACCTCAACCTCAACCACACTGTTAGGTTATTTCTGAGCAGTACTGTATGCGTCTGCTAATATAGCGCTACGCGGTTGCGTAAAAGCGACCTATAGACGGAAATGGGCAAGATTTGGTGTCTCAATGGATTTTAGCACCAAGCATGACAAGTTTCGGATTCTTGCAGAAAACCTGATTTTTTGGTTTTGCTTTGTAGATCATCGGTATTGTGTTAACTCACTTGTTCATTGATAACATCAAGGATCGTATTGATAAAATGTATGAGACTGATGGCTTGGAAAACCGTCCTCCAAGACCCGCGGGACCCTCGCGCGACACCGATTACTTGTAGTGTTTATACTCTTAGCTTTATCACCTTAGAGTTTGTAGAAGTAACGTACGTATTGTAGTTGTGTAGTAGGTTTTTTAATATTGTACTGTAATTAGAGGTCAACCGAAATGGGGTTTGGCTACTGAGCTGATCGGAAAACACTTTCAGTTAGTAAAAACACTGTCGTGTTTCAATTTTTTATTGAATGTCCAATCCAATTAGCGGTTGACCTCGGGGCTGTTTATATGAGAGGCGAGCCAGCCCGGTAAGCGGGTAAGCGAGATGTCACTGTGTAGTTATTTTCCTGTTAAAAATTCCTCTGCGTTTATAGAGCCTTCGGCTCTGATAGTACGCAAGCTTCGGGGGAAAGTGGGCTCTGCCAACAAACTCGATCTTCGCCCCAAGTTTGGGGCGAGTCAGTCAAGTTTTAAACTGGTCAAACAAGTTCTAGTTTACGAACACGCGTAAGCAGGAAAATAGGAAGTGAGGCGTTAGAGCCTGGACCCAAAATAGTATCGTTGACGCATGCTCAAAAAGAAATATCGAGTTTGTTGGCAGAGCCCACTTTCCCCGGAAGCTTGCGTACTCTGATAGGTATTGTATGTTGAAGGTTCAGACATATTCATGTGTTATGAAAGGTTTTTCAAACAACACGTGAATTCCCGAATGTGGGAGTCTGAACGCATGCGCTTTGCTTCAGTACTAGTCATACATTTTATACTCTTTGACGAGCTTGCCTCCCCATCTTGTATGGGGTTGCTACCTTATTTTAGCTGGTTTCTATAATGGTTAATTCTAATTCTATACGTACTATATCGCTGTAATTTAATTTGTTTGTTTTTTCCACTAAATCTGCTGTAACCATTTTTCAAACGTAAATGTGGAGAAAAATTGGTATTAAAAAGCACTGAAAATGATGTAGTTTATGACTCGTGAGCATAGGCGTAGAGTATGGGGGACTGAGGGGATTTAGCCCCCGGCGAAAGCTCTTTGCTGCAACTGACTCATCAATCACCATTCACAAATTATAGGTTACTTGTTAGGCTAAAGTAACTGTTACAGCCTCATTCCTGTCAGCCAAAAGCACCCATATACAGTGATAAGTCAATCCAGGAAACACAACATCGAAAAATTGTTGAAATGTGTTGTATTTTAACCACAATCATTTTCAAAAGTCTTGGGACATTTGTGTCCTTTTTTGGTTTTCCAACTCCCCCGGCCCCCTGTTCAATGTTGTATACCATGTTTACGGTGAATTTTGCCGGAATTGTTAATTTGTTTCTTCAGACAACATTGTAAAGGGAGGGGGAGGGAGGGATTGTGTACATATCGCAAAATAGACGATGTTAAACGAGTATATTTAGAAAAGCTCAAGTGCCCCAACTACTTTTGAAATTGATTGTAGTTTTTATGACATTTCATGATCTTCAGTGTTCTTAAAAATCACCCCTCAGAATGCAGGAAATGGCCTTTCCAAGACTCTAAATTTCAAAAATTTCCGGGGGGGGGGGGGCATGCCCCCGAACTCCCCTAAAAGAGTCCCTTTTTGTAAACGCCCCCCACGAGAAAATTCTTAGAAAGGCCCTGTTCCGCACTTCGGCCTCCCCCCCTGGACAAAAACAAAACTACGCCTATGCTCGTGCAGCATATCCTCTCATTTCGAAATGATGATTATCGTCATTTGTGAGATGTCGTTGAATTAACAATAATCATCATTTTAAAAAAAGAATTCCCTACCCTCAAACCCCCAAGTCAACCCCCACCTCTAAACCTGACCCTAACCCTAACCCTAACCACAACCCCCCTGACAACCCTAACCCTAACCACAACCCTCCGGGAAAAAACCACAATACCCCTAATGGTTCTTTTATATGCAATTTAGTTTAACATCCCGCATGTGGGACAGAATCTCACTTGAGTATCATGATAATCGTCATATTCGACTGTGTGAAGAAATGATGATTATCATGATGCTCAAGTGAGAGGACATGTTGGCTCGTGAAAGTACCCTGCGCGCAGAGCCTTCTTTTCTTTATTCGCTCAGAGAGAGGAAACATGTCAGTTGCTTGGTTACAACCTCGAACCCAGTCCAAATCAGAGCCGAAAACAAAACAAGAACCGGTTAAACGGGTATTAAACAGGTTACTTCATCCTAAATCTTGGACGAAGCCAAACACGAATACAGCAGAGCTTCTTTTCTTCCTCTCTCAGCGAAGAAATAAGAAAAAGAAGGCTACTCGCAGGGTATCGTGAAAGTGGTTTGGAAACGGAAAAACCCTTCTAACGTTTCAAAAGTAGCCTAACTCTCATTCGCGTTGTTGTGGGACAACTTTATAAACATTCAGTTGTCCTTCAGCAGCGTATATATGTGAAGAAGAATAATTTCAAATGAAGTCGAATCACTGCTGTAGAGAAAAGTTTTCTGACTGCCCCAACCGAGAATCGAACCCAAGGTCTCTGGTTTCACGTACCAGCGCTTTACTACTGGGCTATTTAGGAACGCTAATTGTTACACTCTAGAGCCATCACGTAAACAACTCGTTGGTCATTGCGTGAGCACACTCAGTAGCCAATCAGAATGTGTGCTGTACCAAACCTGTTTTCAAAACTGGTTTGACACGTCCAAGATCATGGACGGCGACTACATCAAACAAAGTGTCGGATGTTTCCAGAGGTGCCTTTCCTGTAGAAAGACTTCTGCCAGCAGGGAAAGCCTCATTCTGCCTACTTGAATATCGTATTAGCATTCTGAAAACATTAGATTAAAATATAATTGTACACATTATCTTTTATGAATTTCTAATTAAATTATTGTCATTTATGCTTTAAAGTCCTTGGCATGCGACCTTGAATTATATCTAAAGCTGAAAGTTTGACATTTTTTGACGGAACGTTTTTTCGTACCCACCGAGGCCAATGTTGGACGAGAGCGTCAACCAGCGTCTTTGGCAAAGTGTTAATGCCGTTCACTGACACATCAATCCACATAAGTCGTTGGAAGTTCTCTTCGTCGTGTAAAAAATCGTAAAGTATTTCGGTCGATTCCATGGTTAAGTTGTTTCCTTTTAAACCTAGAAGTCAAAGTTGAGTTAATTTTAAGAAATAGAAGAGAAGTTTTGGAGAACGAGAAATTATGATATGATGATATGATGATATGAGATATGATATGATATGATATGATGTGATATGATATGATATGATATGATATGATATGAGATGATATGATATGAGATGATGCATTGGGTGACGTATTGTATTACGCATTAAATGACGCATTGAATGGCGCATTAGTTGACGTATTGGGTGACGCATAGATGACGTATTTAATGGCGGCACATTAGATGACGCATCGGTGTAGCGCATTAGATGACGTAGTTGATGAAGCATTGGATGACGTATTGGGTGACGCATTGAATGACGCATTGGAAGATGTATTGGATGACGTCCTGGAAGATGCATTGGATGGCGTATTGGAAGATGCATTGGAAGACGTATTGGGTGATGTATTGGATGACGTATTGGATGACACGTTGGATGACGCATTAAATGACGTATTGGATGACACGTTAGATGACGCAATAAATGACGTATTGGATGACGCATAGATAATGCATTAGATGACGTATTGAATGACGTACTGGATGACGTATTGGATGACGCATTAGATGGCGCATTAGATGACGTAGTTGACGACGTATGTATGACGTATTGGATGACGCATTGGATGACGTATTGGGTGATGTATTGGATGACGTATCCAGGTGATCTGAAAACACGGAAAAGGACTGGGACTAGTTGTCAAATAGAAATCCATTTTTCGAATTAAACTATTTAATATCTCGTGAAATATACTTTATTTTGTTCCCAAATTTAGCATAGACTTATCATTTTCAACACTGAACATAAATACAAAGTTTCAACCAGTTTGATAAAGGAAAATGAAAGAAATAAGTTATTCAATACAGCAAAATGGATTTCTATTAGGTTGCTAGTTCCAGGCCTTTCCCTCACGGTCAGATCACCTGGATTGGATGACACGTTGGATGACGCATTAAATGACGTATTGGATGACGCATAGATAATGCATTAGATGACGTATTGAATGACGTACTGGATGACGCATTGGATGACGTATTGGATGACGCATTAGATGACGCATTAGATGACGTATTGGATGGTGCTTTTGTGTTCATTATTTTTTTATTAATATATTTGTTCTCCTGGCAAAGACATGCACCTGGGGACTCAAATATTTACCTACCCAGGTACACGAGCTCTGGAAGCTTTGCTAAAGCTTTAAACAGTATTCCCATTGTTCTATCATCGATCTGGCAATACAGTAGTTCGACTTTCTTCAACTCATGACAACTCTTAAGTATTCTGTAACACATCTTGAGGTTTTCAGCCATCAGAAGATTACAGTTGTATAACTTGAAGCTATCTCTGTGTGTTTTCTTAATCATTTTGAGGTTAATTGTGTTTTCATGCTCGATTTGATGTAAAATTTCGTCGACGGTTGGTATTCCAAACATTTGTTTCAGAACGGAGCAATGTGTTTTTACTTTGTCAAGTTTGTTTCCGTCAAGGACCTCTTGCAACCTGGTTGAAACGAATAACTGATTTTATGGATTATTGTGATAGAGAATGAAAACTTCACTCCTTTTTTTCCTTCCTTCTTTCCTTTCTTCATTCATTCCTTTCTTCCACTCTCCTTTTCTCTTTGCCTTCTTTCTTTCCTTCCTTTCTTTCTTTCTTTCTTTCTTTCTTTCTTTCTTTCTTTCTTTCTTTCTTTCTTTCTTTCTTTCTTTCTTTCTTTCTTTCTTTCTTTCTTTCTTTCTTTCTTTCTTTCTTTCTTTCTTTCCTTCCTTCCTTCCTTCCTTCCTTCCTTCCTTCCTTCCTTCCTTCCTTCCTTCCTTCCTTCCTTCCTTCCTTCCTTCCTTCCTTCCTTCCTTCCTTCCTTCCTTCCTTCCTTCCTTCCTTCCTTCCTTCCTTCCTTCCTTCCTTCCTTCCTTCCTTCCTTCCTTCCTTCCTTCCTTTCTTTCTTTCTTTCTTTCTTTCTTTCTTTCTTTCTTTTTCTTTCTTTCTTTCTTCCTTCCTTCCTTCCTTCCTTCCTTCCTTCCTTCCTTCCTTTCTTCACTTTTCCCTTCTCTCTCTTTTTGTCTTTCCCTCCCTCTCTTCCTCCCTTCATTTATTCCTTTCCTCCTTCCTTTCTTTCACTCCTCACTTTCTCCTTCCCTTCCTTTCTTCCTCCCTTTTTTTTCCCCCTTCCTTCTTTCCTATTCTTTTCTTTATTCTTCTTTCCTTCCGTTATCGCCTGCCAAGGAAATATTATATTCACCGGTGTATTTCCAAGTGAGCATGACGTTCCACTACATAACAGTTTTCTTGCAGCATATTTGGAAGCTGTAGAGAATGTCCATTCTTTGGCGTTATCTCAACTACCATTATCTTTTTTAACTGAAGCAAAACAAAGCATTGTTCAGATTAGTATAACAAGATGCAGCTGTCCTAAAGGTTAATCCTGTTGATTTTGCAGTTTTGCGAACGAACGAACGAATGAATTGAACGAACGAACGAACGAACGAACGAACGAACGAACGAACGAACGAACGAACGAACGAACGAACGAACGAACGAACGAACGAACGAACGAACGAACGAACGAACGAACGAACGAACGAACGAACGAACGAACGAACGAACGAACGAACGAACGAACGAACGAACGAACGAACGAACGAACGAACGAACGAACGAACGAAGGTAAAATATAAAGCGTTCTTAAAGTGTATGAAATGAAAAATTCGTTGGCATTTTTGTTGTTTTATTGTACAGAGGAGCATGACAAGAGCGCTCACTGAAATTTCAAGAGAATCTGATGCGTAGTTTTCGCGCTATTAACTCTCAAAGTTTGCCGTGGATAGTTTGTTTTGGGGAAATTTGGGCTTCTTGGTAACAATGCCTTATGACGTACGCAGATGGATCATTAATAGTGAAATCTATTGTTCTTATGCATAGTTGTCCATCTGCGTACGTCATAAGCATTGTTACCGAAAGCCCAATTTTTCTCCAAGAACAAACTAGCCATGGCAAACTTTGAGAGTTTATAGCGCGAAAACTACGCATCAGATTCTCTTGAAATTTTCAGTGAGTGCTCCTGCCATGCTCCTCTGTACAATGAAACAATAAAAATGCCAACGAATTTTTCATTTCATACACACTTTAACTTGTGATTCGTGTGTGTTGCGTAGGCAGTGTTTCGCGTAGACCAAAGTGAAAGGGTGCTAAAATGCTGAGAATAGGTTTTATAACGAAATACTGACGTTTCGGCCGGAGCCCTCGCACACTTCATTCTGATAAAGGTACCCTCTCGAAACGTCAGTATTTCGTAATCAAAACTATTCTCGTCAGTTTATGACCTTTTTACTTTGCTCTTTCTGTTACCCGTCTGCATATGTCCGTTCTTCCGTCTGTTTGTTTGTCTATCCGTCTATTTTTCTTTGTCATCTTACTTCCTTTAACTTTTTCCTTGCATCAGCAAACCGTCTTTCATCTACAAACTCTTGAATGGCGTCCAGCAAGTGCAGTCTGTATTCAAATGGCAACAAATTGTTTACTTTGGACGTAGAACGCGTACAGCACAACATATCAAGGTATGAGTGTGAACAATATAGAGAGTAGCTTCGCTTATTATACAGCTAGCGCACATGTTTTAATTGACTCGGTGATTGATGACGTCACACAGTGTTTTGCGCGTTGCATTGTGGTTAATCTAGTTAAAACGCTGACGTCAGAAAAAGCTGAGAGGCCTCGCCAATACTGTTTTACTACTATCTCTATATAACTGGATTCCTGATCTGGCGCAATCAAGAATTTTTTTGAGAATGTTACGGTGAGATCTTTTATGAAATTGCGGTGCGCATGCGTTGACGAGTAAGTTGCGCAGCTCATGCAGCCTCTTAGAGCTTTATATTCTCTTTGTGAGTTCACACTGAAAATCTTCTCTTGTGGGTTGGGGGGATGCCTTGACACCCATACGCAGGGGCGGCGCGACCTACGTAGGGGGTATTTATCCCCTAAAATTTTTGGCAAGAAGTGCCCTTATTAGCATGTGCAGTGTGCACTGACTTTTTACCCAATCCGCGGAGATTGGATGAAATGTCTGCGCGCTGGCTATGCGGAATGGAATGAATGCAATTATAAATCTATTCAAACAATCTGCCCACTTTAACAGATTTTGAGTCGGAGTGTGAGTGATTAGATTTTGCTCAAAAGTGCCCTCAAAGTGCAGGAAATGCCATTTCAGAGACCCTGAAGGGCCCCCGAAGTAATCAATCCCAGGCACGATACCGTTTTCTAAATGGGAAATGCTTGTGCATGGTAAAACCACCAAACCCTTACCACCAGAATTACCAGGCATTGAACGGAAAGGGTGGCTAAAACTTCTTGGGGTTACTTTCCAGGAAGATCCCTGTAACTGGGATCTTCAATTTGCCGCATAAAGCGAGCAGTCGTTTGTATATTATTAAAGAAATACCAAATGGTTTTCCGTGTTTGGATACTCTGATCCAACTCCAAACACGTGGGAAATTGCGAGACTGGAGAAAAGCGTAACAAAACACGAGCCGTAGGCGAGTGTTTTTAGGTTTTCGAAAGTTGAGCAATTTCCCAAGTGTTTGGATAAAACATTACAAACTTCAAGCTGAAAGTACTATACTAACTAACGAACGGCATCTTGTACAGCAAGAACTAACAAAACTTTACAAACTCCAAGCTGAAAGTACTATACTAACTAACGACAGCTTGTACAGTAAGAACTAACAAAACATTACAAACTCCAAGCTGTAAGTACTATACTAAAACTCTCGACAGCTTGTACAACAAGAACTAAGAAAACATTACAAACTGCAAGCTGAAAGTACTATAGTAACATTTATTGCGTTTTTCCATCTAACGGCAGTTTTTGTGCAACAAGCTAGAACTGACAAAACATTACAAACTTCAAGCTGAAAGTACTATACTAACTAACGACGAAAGCTTATTGTACAGCATTGACTAACAAAACATTACAAACTCCAAGCTGAAAGTACTATAGTAACATTTATTGCGTTTTTCAATCTAATGGCAACTTTTTGTGCAACAAGCTAGAACTGACAAAACATTACAAACTTCAAGCTGAATTAAATACCGGCTATACTGACGTACACAAATATATTTATTTCAAGTGCAAATGTTTTATTATTTACGAATATATGTTTTCATGTTGGCCGATCTGACAGCTGTTGGTGTCATATAATAATTATTCCATGCTGTTAACTGGAATATATATGCATTATACAATGTAACAGTCAAACTATATGGGATTTCACAACGGCAAGCCGTTACTATGATCCTATACGGTTCAAACCCGAATATTGCATCTTCCTTATATATACGATATACGAATGATTTATAAATATACTGAATATATACTGACTATTTTAACCACTAAAATTTGAGCGTTTTCAGCTGAGCAAACTTGTATGAAATTAAGCTGTTATGTATTCCTTTTGTTTTTCTGCCAATCATAAATTATTAATAAGTTTTAAAATAGTTACCTTATTTCAATTACGAATGTTTCACTTTAGCCGACTAATCTCGTTTGAAATATGCAAACCAGATAATATTTATAGTGTATGTTTGAGTACACCCTTTCTCAAATATAACATGCCAGTTTTCAACATTTCTCAGTGGACTCCACTTTCCGTTATATATTTATATATATATATATAAACATACAAAATATGGCTAATATATATTCAATATACTCCCCGGGTATACATAGTCTTAATTTTATCAGCAAACCAAGCTAAAAAAAAAACACTTCAAATTTTGCTTTTTAATATTGTCTTCAAGCAATTTCCAGCTGTCGATCAACGGAAATTATTTTGTTATTTTAAACAAGGTTTCAACTCGTATATAATATTGTGATTCTAGTTATATTAATATACATACCGGACTCGATTTGGGTGTTTTAAGTTTACATGCACACTGATCCGTTGATATTGTTTTGCCGTTGGCGTTAGTTATAGCAAAGCATCGCTCAATTCTTGTTGGACTTCGATGATGCATAATTATCATTTTACGACAATAGCAGTAAATTTGGCATAGACGAGTGGCCACCTAATCATGCTTGAAAAATCCCCGAAGATGAACCGGTGCTCAGATTTAGTTCATAACGAACACAGCAATAGCACGAAAAGACAACTCTTTTCTTGGTAGCGATAAAGATTTGATATGTTTAGCCGTTCTCGTCTTGGCAGGATGAAGACCAGGAATACGGAGACCAACTTCGAGGAGGAACGACAATCGATGCTTGTTGAAGAAGAAGCGATTCAGCTGTATGTAGATCCCACTCCAATTGCATGGGCCTGGCCTAGTTTTCAAGAAGAGTGCGAACGACGCAGGTTTGGTTCGACATATTCAAGCCCTGATATCAAGGAGTTTCGGCCACTGTTGCTAGAAAATGGCAAGGACAACACCAGCCCAAAATCTCCTGGCTATTTGCAGGAAAAATCGCTAAATCGCACGCCATCGAGAGACGCTAATCCACGACCGGCGAAACCTTTGGAAAAAGTTACGCTTCCTACATTGCTAAATTACGAAGACGATGAGATCAAGAGCGAGCAAAGGCAAGGACGGACTCTCAATTCGACATTAAGAATCCCCGTGGATCATTTACCTTTAGAATGTCCCAAGATAAACAGATCTGGGACGAAAGACGTTCAATCTCGGCTTGGTTTATTTAATGTGGACATGAACACGAATGAGAACCAAAGAGAATCAGCGAATACCGCAGGAACAGATGTGTTTTTAAAAAGAATGCTGGACAGGAATGGGCTTACGAAAACGAAGCGAGATATCCGACAAGTTAGTCAAGTCAATAAAGCAAAAAGCGACTTGAGATTTTCAGATTTATTTGTTGAAAGCGGACATGTAGAATTGTCGGAGAATACATCAAATTGGCTGAACTGCGGAGAAAGTGGATTTACAAAAGCTGAGCAAATTTATAAAACGCTCCCGGACGAAGTATACGGGGATGAACTGGCTAGTCACTTGACGAAAGAAAGTAAGGACGTGGTACGCGAATTGAGCAAACGCGGGCCGGACAGGTTTGGAGACGCACAATCCCAGAAGAGTTTCGTCCTGGTTGTAGATCAGCTGTCCGACCTTCGGATGCGAAATAAGTTCATCAGGCAATGCGCGGGCAGGCGGCGCATGGCTATCTGCGAGGAGTTGGAGAAGGGCATTGTGCGGGATGGTGAGTGCTTGTTCGAACTTCGCAAAGAACTGGCGCTTACACAGGTTTTGAAAAATATGTTTGTATAGCAACCTCGTCCCCAGGGCATTTTGCCTCCACGTTGGGAGGTCGGCGAAAATGGCCCTGGCATCGGCTGGTCGATTCTATAATCGGATTGGCCAGTTTAAAAACTTGATTAATTCAGATACAGTGTAATTTATTCGTCAAAATATGAAGTGCAATAAATCCACTCTGCGAAGTTTATCCAAAGAATTGTAACGATAGCTTTGGTTAAAGTCAAGAACAACATTAGATATATGTTTCTTCCCGACATTTAAATGTATCCTGGATAATCGTGGACAGTATCATGATGAATAATGCTAGCCAGTTGCATTTATGATAAAGGTTCACATGAATGATTCGGCAGAGCGTTAAATATTTCTTATTTATTATTCATGTATACGTATTATACAAAAACGAAACACAAAGACCGCATAAATTTTCTTGCCAAAACACCCCAAAATTCTGGGTGTCACGAGACCAGCCGATGCCAGGGCCATTTTCGCCGACTCCCAACGTGGAGGCAAAATGCCCTGGGGACGAGGTTGTTTGTGTAGAAGACTGAACGGTGAACTAGTGTATTGCTTATGTGAGCTAGCCTGCAGTGCAGGCGTTCCTCTGCAGGCTACGAGAATAATTAGTGTTGTTATATAGCTAGAATTTCGCTTGATACAACGATGACTGTCATTGGTTGGTTTGTGGTCACATGACCTTAGCTAAATTTCAATGTCTACCGAGCGGGCAATAATTGAGAACTTATTGCCTGCTCGGTCAATAAGTTTTCAATTGTTGCCCGCTAGAACTTTGAACTCTTCACGGCATCCTATAAACAAAGCTTGTTTGGTACGAAAAAAAGAATATTTATAGGTCTTCAAAGCATGTGTGAAGATTAACTGGAGAAATGTATTGCTGTTCTTTTGTTCTGGAAATTGAAGTGAAATTACGGAGCCAGGCGAAATGTTTTGATAAGTCTTAGCGTTCAGTGTCTTTTGTGTACTTTTCCTTGATAAACGTCGAAACTATTCAGCGAAAATCAAGGTCAAACTCAAGTAGTTCCGCCCGCGTAGCTGGCGGTATTAGGGAGTTTGGGCGCAGGCTAGGACAGATAATATATGTTGTGCGTTGTTCCTTTACTTTGGTTAAAGTGCTTATATCACTTGCGGGGTTTTAACGTATTTGAATAGAGCAAAAAAAGTTAGTCAATAAGTGATTTTGCCGTTTTTAATTTACTTTAATAGTTTCTCAGACATAAGCCTTTAAACATGCCAATTTCGGCTTTTCGCCAAAAATTTCCGTCGTTCATTTTTAAGCACGGGGGCCTGGGACTCTGGAACCTAAGTCGACCGTCTTCTTAGTTGGAACAGTAATCGTGCGTACTGGAAAACGGGTGTGAGCTCGACATTTCGATTTTTCAGTCAAATATATGTGTTTTTTTAAATCAATACCCCGAAACGTAGTTATTTTGGATTGACTCGTTCCTGAGTCCCAGGCCCCCAAGGTGTTAAAATGAACGACGGAAATTTCTGAGAATTGGCATGTTCAGAAGCCAATATGTCAGGAACTATTTGACTAAATCAAAAACAGCAAAATAACTTATTAACTGATTTTTTCTGCTCTATTTAAATACGTTAAAACCCCACAAGTGATATAAGCACTTTAAATTTGTTGAAATTAATCATAAATGAAAAATAATTAACGTTCAGTAGCTTTGCTCATGTAAGCGCACGTCCTAAAAGCAAGCAAGTGCGAAGCAGCTACTGACTGATATAGAACTTGAGTGCAACCCTGCAGTTTCAAGTTCATTTTAGTTGAGCAACTGGAAGACACGAATGTTTCTATATGATTGTAACGATATTGTACCGAGAGTAGAGAGAACCTGAATTACATTATTATAAGACCCCGCCCCGTTCGCACTATACCGGTGCTGGCACAAAAAATATCCAGTGTAGTGTAAACAGATTCGATCGGCACGATATTGTGCCGAAGTAAACCCCGTTCACATTATACCGGATAGCTTTTGTGCCGGCACGAAAACCTGACGATACAACCAATTCCCACGCTCTATTCTAGTAATTTACTTCTGGAACGATTTCGAACTCCGTTCACACCAATCTCGTTCCCAGAGTCCACGTTCCCCACCCGGGAAAGTGGGCTCTGGGAACGAGATTGCGTTCACACTGGAGCTGGAACGGCACAAAATTAGCTATCCGATACAAGATGTACCTCTTTCGAGATCGGAGCGGCGCAGCGGCGTGCCGGCACAGAAATTATGCCGGAGCAGGCGTTTTGTGTGTGAACAGAAGGCCTATCCGATATGGTTTTCGTACCGGGCCTAAGAATATCGCACGTATATACTACACGCGTTAAAAACGCACAACTTGTTCACGGTTGTCAACAGGCGTGAACAATGTTGTGCTGCTCGCCGTGAACAATGTTGTGCTGCTCGCTGTGAACAAGTTGTCAACAAGTTGTTCACTTGTGGTTCGAACAACTTGTTCACGGATAAATCGACAGTCATGAACAAGTTGTTCCAACAACACATT
This sequence comes from Corallium rubrum, assembly GCA_964035015.1. Taxonomy (NCBI): domain Eukaryota; kingdom Metazoa; phylum Cnidaria; class Anthozoa; order Scleralcyonacea; family Coralliidae; genus Corallium; species Corallium rubrum. Next base: position 7,872,545 of record OZ036012.1, on the reverse strand, counting down.
TTTTATAGCCAACAACGTTGTTCGCACAAGATACAACATGTTGTAACAGCATGACGAAATAACAACGATGAACAACAATGTTACAACAATGGTGAACATGATTGAAAATAAACATGGCGGACAGACGTGTCTCTACGAGCTCCGTAGAATTGATAGCAGATAAAACTACTAATAAAGTTTTAATACCGAAAGACTGTTCTCTCTTGGAAAATTTTTGTTATTCAGGAGAGCGATTACAATGGACAGGCGATTTGGACACCTTAAAGAAGCTTTTTAAGGATGGTTTTGGTCTTAAAGGAAGGTGGTCGTCACCTGGCGGTAACTCTAAAAGATTCAAATGTAATAACTTCGACATTATAATAACTTGGTACTATAAAAAACAAAAAACTCTGCTATTCCAAGGAGGAGGGGGCAGTAGTTTTAAGGATGACCTAATACATTTTGTTGAAAGCAGAGAAGCAGTTGATAAAGAAGTTTAAATGGTGAGGCTAAAGGAAACGCTGAATCGACTTCGCTTGCCAGGCCCAATATGCAGTCTTCTGTCGCCGTATTAAGCTCTCCCAAAGATGAGATTTTTAATCTAAAGGGAAGTCATGAACCTAATAATGAAATAAAGCCAAACGATGATCATGTTGACCCGACAGCTCTCCTTAATCAGTGTAGTTGCCCTTGTAGAGAATACGTTGCTGAAATGGAAGGCATGAAATTGGACATTACCGTTATACAAAAACAATTGGAAGATCTTCATAAATTCAATATGCCTGACAACGTCGATACGGATAAACAACGTTTGAAACAAGAATTGATGGACACAAAAACACGTTGTAAAATTCTAGAAAGAGACTTGGCAACTATAGTTAAAGAACGAGATTTCGAAGTTAAAGATCTTAAAGCAATTATAAAATCCCTAGAACACAAAGCAACAAGGGTAGAGGAAGAACGTGACTCCCTGAAATTAGCATTGGAAATTATTGAGAGTGAAAGAAATGTTAATTTTCTTTCAGCTATGGAAGAAAAACAAAGAGATCCAACAAATACAAAGAATTGGGAATTACCCAAGCGACCACGTAAAGAAAAGAAAAATTTTGCAGATAAAGAAAACGTCAACGTAGGCTCAATCGACCATCATAATCGATTTGAAATATTAAACAAACATCAGAGCTGTGAACTTGAAGGCGATGTCGTCATGCAAAGATCAACTGATACGGAAATCATGGAAGATTCGATGCTCTGTGGCCAAATGTGGCAAAATACGTCGGCCGCTGGTCAAAATGATCGTATCTCGCATGTCAAATCCGCGGTCAAATCAAGCGGAGGAAAAGCGAGTTTTTCCAAACCGGAAATGTCAAGGAAATCAAAAAGTGATCTGAGGAGAACAGGTGGTAGCAATGTACAAAGGAAGAAAGGATCATCGCGATTAACGGATGGTATGTATGAAGGAGGCAATAGCATTCCACCCAAGAGATCAGTGCAAAATTCAAAACCGGCAGATAAAAATGCGGTGTTAAACAAGCACAAGTCAATCAATAAAGACGGCTTATCTTCCAAAATTGTAATTGGGAATTCGTTTTTAGAGGAAAATACTGCTTTTAAATATCATAAAGGAAAAGATCTTTTTAAAATTTTAAGGTCTTTACCCTTGTGACCAACTCTAGTTCCTAGTATTTCAGAACAGCGACCGATTCCCATTAGAATTTCAAAACGAACTGACACACATTATAATTTGTCTAACCAACGATGTGATACAAACAATAATTTGGTTAAGGTTCTTATCTCAGAACCTTCGTTATTGGCTACTGTACACACGATTCAAGAACCAAGTAACAAAACAATTACTTCCAGCAGATGCAAAAACCCTAAACTATCTAAAATTAAAATAGCACATTTAAACGTTAGATCTCTCAAAAATAGAGAACATTTTATACAAGTTAAAGAAATAGTTATGAAGACAGACTTGGATATTTTCGCCGTGTCAGAATCATGGCTTAATACAACAGTTACAAATGCGGAAGTTGAAATAGAAGGCTACAAATTATCCAGATTGGACATCCATACATGTCCAATACTGTCGCATTCATACGGATCGTAAAGGTTATTTACCATCCGTAATCTATATTTTCGTTTCGTGAATTCATACGGATCGTATACGGATGGTAAACGTTATTTACGATCCGTAATCTACATTTTCGTTTCGTTAATTGCGTCATGCTGCGCAGCCTGCGCTTCACGAATGAACTCCAGCTGAGCTACAATATTGCATCCTCACCAAATGACCTTACCATCCGTACGGTTCGTACGGATGGTACGGATTGAAAATACTTAATTTACCATCCGTTACATCCGTCAACCACCAATCAACTGCAGCTGAGCGACCACATGACACCCTTACAAAAAATTAAACAACTTACGATCCGTACGCATCGTACAGCTCGTATACTGATTACAAATACTTCATTTATAATGGGTAAACCAAATATCGTAACTTTAAAACCATATTAGCAATCACCTTGAAACGTTAAAGCAATAACAACTTATATTACAAAACGTTGAAGCAATAACAACTTCTCACGTCGCATGTGACACATGAGGATTGCCTCGTTCTAAAAAAAACTTGCAAACGCTCAAGGAATATGATTTTATATGACGTCGCTTGTCATATATACCTGATGATTTATACAGGATTGCCTCGTTCTAAAAAACCTTGCAAACGCTCAAGGAATATGAATTTATATGACGTCGCTTGTCATATATACATGATGATTTATACACGATTGCCTCGTTCTAAAAAAACCTTGCAAACGCTCAAGGAATATGAATTTATATGACGTCTCTTGTCATATATACATGATGATTTATACATGCCTCGTTCTAAAAAACCTTGCAAACGCTCAACGAATATGAACTTATATGACGACTCGCTTGTCCGATATAGTTCCATGACAAACGAAATCGCTGTATGTTTCTTATTTATATCGTCGACGGCTTCAGTATAGTCACCTATCAAAGATTATGTAAATGCGTTCGATGCATGTCCACCAGTAAATGGTGAATGAAGATTGGTTTATAAACATAAAATTATGGTGTAACGAATTATCAAAATACAGTGTCTAAATTGAAGGTTAACCTCAATGTTTTTGACAACGGTGATCCCGCATTCCCGTTCGTTCGTTACTTCGATTTGAAATATGACCGGTAGATAAGTCAGCCGCAAATATCACAAACATGAAGTTCGATTTGGCAAGCGTGTCGCTTCAATGGAAAATTTATAGTCGCGAGGCTTGCGCGTTTCAAGTAAATGTTGTTCGAATTAGATGTATGGCGTTCAGATGGTCACATTGAATTTTGACATTATAAACGCGCCATATCATTACCGTATGTTATTTTAAAAACTAGGAGTTCTTTATATCAGAATGACAGAAGTGAAATGCTGTCTCGCGACTGACACAGGAGCAGTGGATACGAGCTTGACCGTAGAAATGTTCAGGATTAGGCCAGCAGAATGATGCAAGAAATGTTCTATAGCATGGCCGATGAAAGAAATACAATGCAGAATATAAACCACGTAATATTAAAATAACATACGGTAATCATATGCCGCGTTTATAATGTCAAAATTCAATGTGCCCATTTGAACGCCATACATCTAATTCGAACAACATTCACTTGAAACGAGCAAGCCTCGCGACTATAATTTTTTCATTCAAGCGACACGTTTGCTTAATCGAACTTCACGTTTTGTAATATTTGCGGCTGACTAATCGAGCGGTCATATTTCAAATCGAACTATAAACGAACGGGAATGCGGGATCAACGTTGTCAAAAACATTGAGGTTAATTATTGAGACGCTGTATTCTCATAATTCGTTACAGCATAATTTTATGTTTATAAAGCAATCTTAATTCACCATCTATTCATCTATTGCTCCACATGCGTCGAACGCATTTACATAATCCTTGATTACTCCAGCTTAGTAAAGTACTGAAGCCGTCGAGGACGATTACAAATAAGAAACATACAGCGATTGCGTTTGTTATCGAAATATCGGGTAATCCGCATTCTTGTCCACAGACTCTCAAATACTCTCGAACTTTGGCAGTTCGAATAAGCAAACGAAAACATACAAAACAGCGGACTCGATTTTAGTGTCAACTACTCTATTCCCAGTAAATAAATAACTGGTTATTTCTGGTTATTCTTACCGTGAAAGCAGAGAAGCAATCGTTCTGTAGTTTAATCCTGAACACTTCTACAGCCAACCTCCTGTGCACTGCTCCGTTGTGTCAGTCGCGACGCAGCATTTCACTTCTGATAAGAACTCCTAGTTACATGAATATAACATACGGCAGAACGTTCTCGACGCATATTTTTGACACACACAATACTTATTAGCCTATTCAACGATCGTCAACTCCGACTATACTATACCGTCTGTCGCAACTCGTACGGAACGACAGCTTTTTTGAGGGCTACCTTAGTACACACAATACTTATTATATTTACGGATGGTGAAATGTCCCATCATAGTTCGTCACGACCCGCACGGATCGACACACTATATTTGCGAATGGAGAATTAGCTTACCATCCGTTACGACTCGTACGGATCGACAACTTTTTTGAGGGCTACCTTAGCTACACCGCACGATACTTATTATATTCACGACCCGTACGGATCGACACACTATATTTACGGATGGAGAATTAGCTTACCATCCGTTACGACTCGTACGGATCGACAACTTTTTTGAGGGCTACCTTAGCTACACCGCAGGATACTTATTATATTCACGAATGGTGAAACGTAGCATACGTTTCGTCACGACCCGTACGGATCGACACACTATATTTACGGATGGAGAATTGGCTTACCATCCGTTACGACCCGTACGGATCGACACACTATATTTACGGATGGAGAATTAGCTTACCATCCGTTACGACTCGTACGGATCGACACACTATATTTACGGATGGAGAATTGGCTTACCATCCGGTACGACCCGTACGGATCGACACACTATATTTACGGATGGACAATTAGCTTACCATCCGTTACGATTCGTACGGATCGACAACTTTTTTGAGGACTACCTTAGCTACACCGCACGACACTTATTATATTCACGGATGGTGAAACGTAGCATACGGTTCGTCACGACCCGTACGGATCGACACACTATATTTACGGATGGAGAATTGGCTTACCATCCGTTACGACCCGTACGGATCGACACACTATATTTACGGATGGAGAATTAGCTTACCATCCGTTACGACTCGTACGGATCGACACACTATATTTACGGATGGAGAATTGGCTTACCATCCGGTACGACCCGTACGGATCGACACACTATATTTACGGATGGACAATTAGCTTACCATCCGTTACGATTCGTACGGATCGACAACTTTTTTGAGGACTACCTTAGCTACACCGCACGACACTTATTATATTCACGGATGGTGAAACGTAGCATACGGTTCGTCACGACCCGTACGGATCGACACACTATATTTACGGATGGAGAATTAGCTTACCATCCGTTACGACTCGTACGGATCGACAACTTTTTTGAGGGCTACCTTAGCTACACCGCACGATACTTATTATATTCACGGATGGTGAAACGTAGCATACGGTTCGTCACGACCCGTACGGATCGACACACTATATTTACGGATGGAGAATTGGCTTACCATCCGGTACGACCCGTACGGATCGACACACTATATTTACGGATGGAGAATTAGCTTACCATCCGTTACGACTCGTACGGATCGACAACTTTTTTGAGGGCTACCTTACCTACACCGCACGATACTTATTATATTCACGGATGGTGAAACGTAGCATACGGATCGTCACGACTCGTACGGATCGACACACTATATTTACGGATCGAGAATTAGCTTACCATCCGTTACGACTCGTACGGATCGACAACTTTTTGGAGGCCTACCTTAGCTACACCGCACGATACTTATTATATTCACGACCCGTACGGATCGACACACTATATTTACGGATGGACAATTAGCTTACCATCCGTTACGACTCGTACGGATCGACAACTTTTTTGAGGGCTACCTTAGCTACACCGCACGATACTTATTATATTCACGGATGGTGAAACGTAGCATACGGTTCGTCACGACCCGCACGGATCGACACACTATATTTACGGATGGAGAATTAGCTTACCATCCGTTACGACTCGTACGGATCGACACACTATATTTACGGATGGAGAATTGGCTTACCATCCGTTACGACCCGTACGGATCGACACACTATATTTACGGATGGAGAATTAGCTTACCATCCGTTACGACTCGTACGGATCGACACACTATATTTACGGATGGACAATTAGCTTACCATCCGTTACGATTCGTACGGATCGACAACTTTTTTGAGGACTACCTTAGCTACACCGCACGACACTTATTATATTCACGGATGGTGAAACGTAGCATACGGTTCGTCACGACCCGTACGGATCGACACACTATATTTACGGATGGAGAATTAGCTTACCATCCGTTACGACTCGTACGGATCGACAACTTTTTTGAGGGCTACCTTAGCTACACCGCACGATACTTATTATATTCACGGCTGGTGAAACGTAGCATACGGTTTTTCACGACCCGTACGGATCGACACACTATATTTACGAATGGAGAATTAGCTTACCATCCGTTACGACTCGTACGGATCGACAACTTTTTTGAGGGCTACCTTAGCTACACCGCACGATACTTATTATATTCACGAATGGTGAAACGTAGCATACGTTTCGTCACGACCCGTACGGATCGACACACTATATTTACGGATGGAGAATTAGCTTACCATCCGTTACGACTCGTACGGATCGACAACTTTTTTGAGGGCTACCTTAGCTACACCGCACGATACTTATTATATTCACGGATGGTGAAACGTAGCATACGGTTCGTCGCGACCCGTACGGATCGACACACTCTATTTACGAATGGAGAATTAGCTTACCATCCGTTACGACTCGTACGGATCGACAACTTTTCTGAGGGCTACCTTAGCTACACCGCACGATACTTATTATATTCACGAATGGTGAAACGTAGCATACGTTTCGTCACGACCCGTACGGGTCGACACACTATATTTACGGATGGAGAATTGGCTTACCATCCGGTACGACCCGTACGGATCGACACATTATATTTACGGATGGAGAATTAGCTTACCATCCGTTACGACTCGTACGGATCGACAACTCTTTTTTGAGGGCTACCTTAGCTACACCGCACGATACTTATTATATTCACGAATGGTGAAACGTAGCATACGGTTCGTCACGACCGGCCGTACGGATCGACACACTATATTTACGGATGGAGAATTAGCTTACCATCCGTTACGACTCGTACGGATCGACAACTTTTTTGAGGGCTACCTTAGCTACACCCCACGATACTTATTATATTCACGACCAGTACGGATCGACACACTATATTAACGGATGGAGAATTAGCTTACCATCCGTTACGCCTCGTACGGATCGACACACTATATTTACGGATGGAGAATTAGCTTACCATCCGTTACGACTCGTACGGATCGACAACGTTTTGGAGGGCTACCTTACCTACACCGCACGATACTTATTATATTCACGGATGGTGAAACGTAGCATACGGTTCGTCACGACCCGTACGGATCGACACACTATATTTACGAATGGAGAATTAGCTTACCATCCGTTACGACTCGTACGGATCGACAACTTTTTTGAGGGCTACCTTAGCTACACCGCACGATACTTATTATATTCACGGATGGTGAAACGTAGCATACGGTTCGTCACGACCCGTACGGATCGACACACTATATTTACGGATGGAGAATTGGCTTACCATCCGGTACGACCCGTACGGATCGACACACTATATTTACGGATGGAGAATTAGCTTACCATCCGTTACGACTCGTACGGATCGACAACTTTTTTGAGGGCTACCTTACCTACACCGCACGATACTTATTATATTCACGGATGGTGAAACGTAGCATACGGATCGTCACGACTCGTACGGATCGACACACTATATTTACGGATCGAGAATTAGCTTACCATCCGTTACGACTCGTACGGATCGACAACTTTTTGGAGGCCTACCTTAGCTACACCGCACGATACTTATTATATTCACGACCCGTACGGATCGACACACTATATTTACGGATGGACAATTAGCTTACCATCCGTTACGACTCGTACGGATCGACAGATTTTTTGAGGGCTACCTTAGCTACACCGCACGATACTTATTATACTCACGGATGGTGAAACGTAGCATACGGTTTGTCACGACCCGTACGGATCGACACACTATATTTACGGATGGACAATTACCTTACCATCCGTTACGACTCGTACGGATCGACAACTTTTTTGAGGGCTACCTTAGCTACACCGCACGATACTTATTATATTCACGGATGGTGAAACGTAGCATACGGTTCGTCACGACCCGCACGGATCGACACACTATATTTACGGATGGAGAATTAGCTTACCATCCGTTACGACTCGTACGGATCGACAACTTTTTTGAGGGCTACCTTAGCTACACCGCACGATACTTATTATATTCACGACCAGTACGGATAGACACACTATATTAACGGATAGAGAATTAGCTTACCATCCGTTACGCCTCGTACGGATCGACACACTATATTTACGGATCGAGAATTAGCTTACCATCCGTTACGACTCGTACGGATCGACAACTTTTTGGAGGGCTACCTTACCTACACCGCACGATACTTATTATATTCACGGATGGTGAAACGTAGCATACGGTTCGTCACGACCCGTACGGATCGACACACTATATTTACGAATGGAGAATTAGCTTACCATCCGTTACGACTCGTACGGATCGACAACTTTGTTGAGGGCTACCTTAGCTACACCGCACGATACTTATTATATTCACGGATGGTGAAACGTAGCATACGGTTCGTCACGACCCGTACGGATCGACACACTATATTTACGGATGGAGAATTGGCTTACCATCCGGTACGACCCGTACGGATCGACACACTATATTTACGGATGGAGAATTAGCTTACCATCCGTTACGACTCGTACGGATCGACAACTTTTTTGAGGGCTACCTTACCTACACCGCACGATACTTATTATATTCACGGATGGTGAAACGTAGCATACGGATCGTCACGACTCGTACGGATCGACACACTATATTTACGGATCGAGAATTAGCTTACCATCCGTTACGACTCGTACGGATCGACAACTTTTTGGAGGCCTACCTTAGCTACACCGCACGATACTTATTATATTCACGACCCGTACGGATCGACACACTATATTTACGGATGGACAATTAGCTTACCATCCGTTACGACTCGTACGGATCGACAGATTTTTTGAGGGCTACCTTAGCTACACCGCACGATACTTATTATACTCACGGATGGTGAAACGTAGCATACGGTTTGTCACGACCCGTACGGATCGACACACTATATTTACGGATGGACAATTACCTTACCATCCGTTACGACTCGTACGGATCGACAACTTTTTTGAGGGCTACCTTAGCTACACCGCACGATACTTATTATATTCACGGATGGTGAAACGTAGCATACGGTTCGTCACGACCCGCACGGATCGACACACTATATTTACGGATGGAGAATTAGCTTACCATCCGTTACGACTCGTACGGATCGACAACTTTTTTGAGGGCTACCTTAGCTACACCGCAGGATACTTATTATATTCACGAATGGTGAAACGTAGCATACGTTTCGTCACGACCCGTACGGATCGACACACTATATTTACGGATGGGGAATTGGCTTACCATCCGTTACGATCCGTACGGATCGACACACTATATTTACGGATGGAGAATTGGCTTACCATCCGGTACGATCCGTACGGATCGACACACTATATTTACGGATGGACAATTAGCTTACCATCCGTTACGATTCGTACGGATCGACAACTTTTTTGAGGGCTACCTTAGCTACACCGCACGACACTTATTATATTCACGGATGGTGAAACGTAGCATACGGTTCGTCACGACTTGTACGGATCGACACACTATATTTACGGATGGAGAATTAGCTTACCATCCGTTACGACTCGTACGGATCGACAACTTTTTTGAGGGCTACCTTAGCTACACCGCACGATACTTATTATATTCACGGATGGTGAAACGTAGCATACGGTTTGTCACGACCCGTACGGATCGACACACTATATTTACGAATGGAGAATTAGCTTACCATCCGTTACGACTCGTACGGATCGACAACTTTTTTGAGGGCTACCTTAGCTACACCGCACGATACTTATTATATTCACGGATGGTGAAACGTAGCATACGGTTCGTCACGACCCGTACGGATCGACACACTATATTTACGGATGGAGAATTAGCTTACCATCCGTTACGACCCGTGCGGATTCATACTCTGCTTTTACGAGTCGTCATGACAAAACGACTTGTCCGATGGTAACCAAAATTTCACGAAACTAACGATCCGTATGCTTGCTACAGTATTGGACAACCATCAGATTGGATCGGTTAAAGAAGATTGGAGGAGGTGTTTGCATATATACGCGAAAACCACTAAAAGCCAAAGTGCTAAAGGACCAAACTGAAATTTCTGAGACTGGTTTCCATCAACTGTGGTTGCAAGTACAACATAAGAAGATTAAATCCTTTCTCTTGCGTGTTGTTTACAGACCGCCCGATTGTCCTTTGTCATGTTTCACTGACAACTTTATGCCACAAGTTTCGCAGGCTTTATTACTAGGAAAAGAAATAATAGTTCTTGGTGATTTAAACTGCAACATGTTAAAATTGGGACCTGAATCTAGAGCCTTAATGGAAATTTGTTTAAACCTAAATTTTACGCAACTGATCAATCAGCCAACAAGAGTAACCGCCCAATCTGAAACACTGGTAGATATCATTTTGACATCAAATCCAACCTTGGTTATTGAAAGTGGTGTAAAAGAAACTTTCATCAGTGATCATTTTTTGATATATTCAACATTGAGTTTGAAAATGCCTAAACCTCAGACTGCTTATATCACCTCAAGAAGCTATAAACAATACGATCCTGTTCGATTTATTGAAGACTTAAAACAGGTTTCCTGGAATGATATGTCTTGTATCACAGATGTTGATCAAAAGTTGTACTGTTTCAATAGTCATTTCCAAAAAGTGCTAAATATCCATGCTCCTGTAAAAACAATGAAAGTCAGATATCGCCAGTGTTCATTTGTAAATGACGAAATCAAGAGATCTATGCGTGTTAGAGATAGATTACATAAACGCGCTCGTCAAACTCGTGACCCAAAAGATTGGGAATGCTTTCGTTTGTCACGTGACTCTATCAAGAAAAGATTGAAGGAAGCTGAAAGAGTCTACGTGAAAAATGAATTTGACAATAATAAGACCAGAAATTCAATGTGGAAAACTATCCGTCAATGTTTACCTCGAAAAGAAAAAGCAAAACCTACATACACAAAGGATATTGATACTTTGGCACACGAGTTTAATAAATTTTTCACCACCGTCGGAGAAAGAGCAACCGAAGCTTCCAAAGATCTTGCTGTGAAACACGATCTTCCAGTAAATTGTTACCAACCAATGCTTCAGGATATTCCTAAAGATGGTGATTTATTTTACTTTAAACATGTATCGTGTAGCGAGGTAAGAAAGATAGTAATGTCATTTCCATCAAACAAAGCACCTGGACATGACAAGGTTTCAATGGCAGTTATTAAAGACGCACTTCCATGTATCCTCCCTATTTTAACTGATATTGTTAACAGTTCGCTGCAGTTATCCATATTCCCGAATGAATGGAAATTTGCTGAGACTATTCCTCTAATTAAAGACAAAGAAGATAACCACGAATTAGCGAACAATAATCGTCCGGTCTCATTGTTACCGGCAGCTTCTAAAATATGTGAACGCATAGCCTTGAAACAATTTACAGAATACCTGACCATAAAAAAAAGGCTGACCACGCATCAAAGTGGAAATAAGAAACTTCATTCCATGCACAGAAACTTTAAATATATGTATAACTGACACAATTCTGTCTTCCATGGATAAAGGGAAACTGACAGCTCTTGTTCTACTTGATTTATCAAAAGCCTTTGATAGCATTAATCATTCAATACTCTTGGAAAAATTGAAAATTCATGGTGTATCTGCCGAAGCAACACAGTGGTTTAAAAGTTATCTATCAGACAGGAGTCAATCCGTCCGTATCGGGTCTGTTTTGTCTACAGCACTCCCCATAACTCATGGTGTACCACAGGGTTCGATTTTGGGACCCATATTATTTAACATTTATATAAATGATTTACCAACTATACCAAGAGTTTGTGACTTGAAATCCTTCGTGGATGACTCAAAGCTTTTACTATCCTTCTTTATTAATAATGCTGAAGCCTCTTCAAATTCTATATCAGAGGACCTTCAGAGAGTAGCCGCTTGGTGCTGCGCAAATTGTCTACTAATGAATCCAAATAAAACAAAGCTTCTTTTGTTAGGCACGCGTCAAATGCTGAACCAGGTTCCAGAAAACTTTCATGTTATTCTTCTTGGAAAGCAGATATTTCCAGTCTTATTGGCTAAGGACTTGGGAATTATCCTTGATGCATCAATGACGTTTGATGAGCATGTCACAAATGTAGTTTCCTCGTGTATTGCTGGATTGTGTCAAATCAATAGAGCAAAGCACATATTTGACAAACAAACTTTAATGAACATAATAAACGCTTTGATTTTTAGCAAATTGTATTATGGTTCTACAATATGGTCGAACACTTCCTTGAAAAATGTAAAGAAGCTCCAACTTGTACAGAATTTTGCAGCTAGAATAGTCAGCGGCTCAAATAAATACGAGCATATTACACCAGTTTTGCGACAATTGAATTGGCTTCCAGTTAGCTATATGTTACAATTTAGAGACTTGGTTATGAGTTTTCGATGTGTAAATAATTTAGCTCCAGAGTACCTGTGCAATAAATTTAAGAGACGATCGGCTGTACATGATCTCCATACTAGGAACAATAATGAACTTGATATTCCATTTTTCAAAACTGCATCGGGACAAAGAACATTTGTTTATCGTGCAACTCGATTATGGAATAATGTAAATACCAAAGTTAAAGACTCGACAGATACCAGTATTTTGACTTTTAAGAAACAAATAAAACTCCACCTTTTTAATGAATTTTTAAATACTTGAAATAATAACTGCGATTGCAAATTTGTAAATATACTTTTTTTTAACTTACATATTTTACATTTTATATTGTAATTAGATGCTGAAAAGCCATGTAATTGGAGCATTTAATAAAGTATAATAATAATAATTGATGTATCAACACGTTCTTCGGTTGTTACAACATGCGTGAACAACGGTTGTTGTTTCATCAAGCAGTAACAACTTGTTGAAACAATGATGAACAATGTTGTTCATTTATCAATGTTGTTCACATATGTCAACAAGTTGTTACAGCATTGTTCAAGCGACAATGCTGTAACAACTTGCGAGATTTTTACGCGTGTATACCATATCATACTTTAACAGATATATTACATTCTTCCGTGCGTATGTACTGTAATAGATCACAGATGACGTCACAGCGTGTAAAGAACAAAAAAATACGACACGAGATGAAGTCGAGTGGTGTGACTATTGTTCCTTATACGCTGTGACGTCTTCTGCGATCTATTACAGTACACACGCACGCAAAAATGTAATCTACACACGCAAAAACGCACACTCTGTGTCAGACCTGATGCAGAATGATGTCAGATCTGTTCAGAAAAATGTAGCGATTCCTGATACAACCTGCTGCAGTATAAGCTAACCTGCAGCTACAACAGACTGTTCAGAACCAGATTCTGTCAAACTGTATCAGCCTGACCTCGTCCCCAGGGCATTTTGCCTCCACGTTGGGAGGTCGGCGAAAATGGCCCTGGCATCGGCTGGTCGATTCTATAATCGGATTGGCCGGTTTAAAAACTTGATTAATTCAGATACAGTGTAATTTATTCATCAAAATATGAATTGCAATAAATCCACTCTGCGAAGTTCATCCAAAGAATTGTAACGATAGCTTTGGTTAAAGTCAAGAACAACATTAGATATATGTTTCTTCCCGACATTTAAATGTATCCTGGATAATCGTGGGGAGTATCATGATGAATAATGCTAGCCAGTTGCATTTATGATAAAGGTTCACATGAGTGATTCGGCAGAGCGTTAAATATTTCTTATTTATTATTCATGTATACGTATTATACACAAACGAAACACAAAGACCGCATAAATTTTCTTGCCAAAACACCCCAAAATTCTGGGTGTCACATGACCAGCCGATGCCAGGGCCATTTTCGCCGACTCCCAACGTGGAGGCAAAATGCCCTGGGGACGAGGTTGGTATCAGCCTGACACGGTCAGTGCTGTATCAGTTTGATATACCAGACTGAACAGGTATGTTGTCTACGGAGCTGTCGCAGTCTGTTAGAAATTCTAACTAAATGTTTATACATCAGCGCTGGTACATTCTGTAGCTGTCAGGGTGTATCAAGGGTCGTTACATTTCTCTGAACAGATCTGATATCAGAGCTGATCAGACTATGCATTTTACGCGTGTATTTGTTGTATACATTATAAAAACGTCAAGTGGATTATTGAAGAATTCAGTCTGGGGCATGAAAAAGGAAAAACAAGTCTACTGACGTGATGTGACGTGATTTGACGTCAGCTGTGCGTGTATCCTTTAATAGATCACAGTCAACAACCAATGAAAATGCACGTAGAAGTTACGTGATTGTATAAATGATCGTAGCATTCCAGACTACACCTCATCATACCACACCACATCATACCGCTTAATACCATACCATACTACACCACACCGCATCATAAACCACAGTGACACCACATGTACATCATACTGAACCCACCATACCATACTACACCATACCATATCGCACCATACCACACCATACTGCACCACACCATGCCGCACCACATTTCGC
>OZ036012.1:7789916-7854916 GCA_964035015.1 Corallium rubrum | reverse complement strand
AACAAACAAACAAACAAACAAACAAACAAACAAACAAACAAACAAACAAACAAACAAACAGAGATGAAACCATAACGTTCTTATTAATAATAATAAGTAAGATGGAAAGGCAAACAGAAATATCATTTTGAAATTTAAAATTTTGTGCTACATTAGCCTTTATAGTTTTCTTTGCAAAGTTTTTGCTATTTTCCTTTCCAGAAGCACTATTAAAAAATATGGCATAAAACGTACATAAACGAACATAGAACCTGGTTCGAATTCTCACTCGTCATCGTACAATCGTCTCACTGACTTGTCGTACAATCAGTGGCTCAACTAGGCATCTGCAGGGGCCATGGGATTGATTACTTCGGGGGCGCTTTCCGATTTAGTGACCGCATTTCTAGGGGGGTTCAGGGGCATGCTCCCCCGGAACATTTTTGAATCTAGGGTCTCTGAAATGGCATTTCCTGCACTTTGAGAACACTTTTGAGAACAATCTAATCACTCACACTCCGATTCAAAGTCTGTTAAAGTGGGCAGATTATTTGAATAGATGCATAAGTCATAACTGCATACATTCCATTCCGCATAGCCTGCGCGCAGACATTTTAGCCAATCTCCGCGGATTAATAAGGGACCGGGGGTAGGGTATTTACCCTCCTGCGTATGGGTGTCAAAGCATCCTCCCACCCCCCAAGAGAAGATTTTCAGTGTAAAGACTCAAGACTGTCAGACAAAGCGTCGGGCTCTGAAGGTGCGACAAACCAGTAGAAGGGTCTGGGGAAATACTCCCCCAGGAAATTTTTGGACTGTGAAAGGGGGGGGGAGCGGAAATCAAAATACATTTTTAAGGGTGGGAAATTTTGAAACTCGAGAGTCGCTGCAATGCCATTTCCTGGCTTTTGGAGGAAGATTTTACAGACTCTAAAGGTTAAAAAGCGTCATATAAAATACTCAAAACACGCAAACGTCACATAGATACTCAAGATCGAGGATCGGACCATATGATCCTGGACAGACAGTGTTTAATCGGCTTAGAAAAGCCAGGGAAAACGCTCCAGTAGGTTCCGTCGTACACGCGCTCGACCCGACACACTGCGCTTTTGCGTTTCAGAGGTTCGGCAAGTGACAGTCGTTGATTTTGTCATCTTGCTTTTTTCTCGTTGCTATTTTACGTTATAGTTTAATGCAAGAAGGCTGCCGTTTCACTTTGTCCTTGAACGCGTGTACGTCTGGGACTGCAACCGGGGTCCAACGTCCAACTTTGATCCACCACAAAAATTTTCCTTGACACTTGATAGTCGTCAGTTTCCTTGACAGGGTCCCTTGCCGTGAAGCTTGTCTTGTCAGGTTTTATAAAAGTATTAAAACGGCCCGTCCAGCAGGAGAACTTGACATTTCGTGTCGCGTAGTGTACACACCGACACAACGAGGAAATATAAAGACCTTTTCATGGCCTACAAAACTTTGCCGGCCGTTGCGACGCCGATGGGCCATTAATTATAACCCATCGTGGCTTTCATTTTCTATTATATTATTTGGGTAAACCGATTGAATAAACTTGACCTCAACTTCCACCTAACCCTAACCCGCTAAAACCAGATCAGTTATGCAATACGAACCAACCCGGCGTGAAGCCGAGCACGAACGAGCGATCGATAATAAAACGCAAACTCACTTCCGCTTGCGTGCATTAAATACTATACTATAAGTTCAAGGAAACAAAATATCTTCTCTTCCGGGGTGAATATATTCGGCTGTAAACACGCGTCGATTTAAGCCCATCTCGCTCGATTTCGACGAAAATCGTTTAAGAATCTACCCCAGCTCAAACAGCCGAACCAATGTATTGTCTGTTTACGATATTCGTCGCTCAACACGGTTTGTTTTGTTGGGGTATACATAAAACGTTACGCGTTACGAAATTACAATCAGGTGTCGTTTGTGTTTTGACAATGCGTGGCCACTTGAAATTAGAAGCGGCCAATCAAGATGGCGTATTCTGCTCGTGTAACAATGGGATGAAAAAAGCTCTTTGTCATCGGCTCGCGTTTTAATTTTTATAGAGTCACGCCTACCGCTCGGTCGAGTAAACGCGTGTAAATTTCGCGCATATCGTCTCCGATTTGAAGGCAGTGGGTCGCTTTGATTTTCTGTTTGCTCTATACGGCTAGAATGGTTATTGAATCAGGTCATGTACTGTTAAAAGAGATGGGATAATTTTGGAGACGGATGGATTGGGACTCTGCACGTTTGCAATTCACTTTGATTGACAACAGTCGAGGGGATTCCATGTCGCTGATTGGCTAGTCTACGAGGGGCCCAATCATTATGGGTTTGCATGTGTCGCTTATTTGAATGACGGTCACCGATCGGGTTCTTCATCCAAGCTTTTTGTCTACACAACAGCTTCAAAAGGATTAAATGGCAAACTTCGAAAGCGAGAGGTGAGAGTCTAACGTGTTACGTACTATTGTATATTAGTTCGAAGCCGATCGGTTGGCGTGAAATTCGTCAGTAAGCCAAAGCGAGGGGACGAGTGCTTGTCGATCGGATGAATCGAATGTAGCTTTTGTCATGTTTACGGTCTTGTGAAATGAAAGGTCTTTTAAAGCCTACTCCATTCGCTTTGTGCTCGTTATTAATACATCGGGGAAAGCAGTTTAAGGTAGTAAGTATATTATTGCTATTAGATGATCTAGTTGTTGTATCTTAAATGCAACATACACGATTTTAGAGTAGAAGCTAGCGAGACCAAGTTCAACTGTCCGGATATTGGAATCATTGAAGCGAATTATTGCCCGGCCAGTCAAAACATTTTCCACTTTCCCTAATTGTGGCCGTATTTCGGCGATCGACCGTCCCTTCTTGTTTATTCACTGGCCCATTCTTCGTCTCGTTAGATTACTAGCATCGACCAAACACAAGGATTAGAGAAGTTTTGTTTATAAATTTTCGTACAAATAAGTGTTTCCGCGCGTTATAAATGAGATGAACCGAAATATATCTCGTTTACGCTGCATCTTTTAAGTATAAGTAAATATATCGATGGGATAGATTTGAAAACAGTTAAAACCCATTCTTTCAAACTGCGAGACTTCGTATAGAAATCAACGCTTCAAGGACGTGACAATGTTGTATTATAAAAACTCTAGAATTGTCCAAAGAAGTATTATTTACATTTTAGCGTGCGGTAGGACAAAGCTTGCCGAAATTTCGCATCGGCAACATCGATGTTTTCCCCCCCGAAGAAAGACTATTTAAACCAGGACTATTTTGTTCGGTTGTTATTATGTTTATTTGGGAAGCCATTCAGCTTAATGTTGACGGGGTTGGTGTAAAAAACGTGCTGAAAAAGAGTTAAATGTCAGCTCCTTGATTGCAAACGTAGTTCCGTCTCGGGCGAAATTCGATAGCGCTTTTTTGCTTGGAATTTGTAATTCTGCGAGCTGTTTCTTCGAAGAGAATTAACCCATTAGACCATGGTGTGAAGTGCCTTTTATTATTTTCCTGTACAATGGGTTTGTTTTCGTTTTTCGGGGGACGTAAACGCCGAGCCGAGAAGCTAGTAAGAAATACGGTTGTCGAAGGAGAGTCCGATATTGGATTGCCAAGGGTCATAAAGTTGTTCTCCTCAAAGTTCATGCATCGGCGAACTATCTCGCTAACTTTTAAACTCAGTTTTAAATGGCTAGAGCGTCGATTGGTGGTCTCAGCTTTGTCGGGTTTTTGTTACAATCTGTATAAAAGAGTTTTCCCCGACTACGCCAGATAACCTACGCAAAACGCAACTTCACAAATGCGATTCTATATTCTCAGATGTCATTGACATATATGTTTTCACTGCCTAAATTCTTCGCATTCACTTTCTCTTTAGTCTTGTCGTTTCGGGTTGGAGATCTTCGCTAAATTTCGTAGAACGGGAACTATGTCGATTTCGAAGGTTGTCGATTTCACATCGATGTTGCAAAATATTCCCTGAGGAGTTCAGCTAAATCCCATGGGAGTTCATTTGTTATTTGCTGCAGTTTTGACTGCGCAGCTGGGGCAATTTTGTTCCCGATTCGTACTCCAAAATCGCTTCTTTTGCACACACAAGAACAGAGTACAGCAAATGTACTATAGAGATGTGTTCGGAGATTTTCGAACACGCTTCGGGTCTAACAATTTGCCGCGATTATCGGCATCTCTCGGATCTGTAGTTTTTACGTTCGAAATCGCATTTCGCTCGGGGGCAAATTATTATTTTGAATCCGCAGCCGTCGTCGCGATGTCAACATTTTGTTTCACTGGGGTATCGAAAGGGGGTGGCTTATTATTTAATTTAAATAACCGGTATCGATCTCGTAGTTTTTAAATCTGAAGTTGAAATGTAACCCTCTTGATGCCGTTGCGCTCCTTTCCGATCAAAAAATATTAAACCTTGAAGGGATTTCCAAGCATTTCCTGTTTGGTCTTTGTGGTCAACTTTTGCGCCAATCAACACTGTTTTTCTCGCCGATCGCGACTTGTCTCTTGGTGTCCCCTTTCTCTTCTGCCAATCATCTCAGGTTTATTGACCTGAGCGAATTAATAAGGACTAATTGTAATACTTATTGCGATATAGCATTACAGCGCTTTGTTGAAATTATGCGACGAATAACAAACTCTAGTGCACGGCTGTAGTACTCGCTATTAAAATTCGAAACGCTCGTTAGGTATAATAATAGTCCACTTCTTCTGGGAAATTATGCCTTTTGTGTCCATTGTTTAGGAAATTTTTATGAGCAGTTTTTTTCTTGAAAATTCGAATTTCTGAGTAGTGTATTTAGTGTTTAGTTGCCAGGGAGATATTGTCCACATGAAAAGTAATTCCTATATGTTTTTGGCGTAGTAGAGTCCTCGTAATACACTAGTATTTAGAGTGCTGTTTGGGTTTTCTGTAAATTTCACACCTGGTGTTCCCAGGCGAGATGTGTCTTCAGCTGAAAAAATATTGTTTTTCAGACATGAATGTCTTTGATTTCACAAGTGTAAAAAAGTAGTCGTACCCCTCTTTTTCTTCTTAGCCTTGTCCTATCAATTAGGGGTTGACCACTGTAACATGCTGTCTCCAGAAATTTCCTTCCATGGTGTCATCTTCATTGAGGCATCTTTCTCTTATATCCCTCCTCACCACATCCCTCCATCTTATTCTTTGTCTTCCCCACAATCTTCTCCCTTCTACTGGTTGTCTCGTAAGGACCACTCTAACATGGTGTCTCCAGAAATTTCTCTCCATGGTGTCATCTTCATTGAGGCATCTTTCTCTTATATCCCTCCTCACCACATCCCTCCATCTTATTCTTTGTCTCCCCATGATCTTCTCCCTTCTACGGGTTGTCTCCATGTCTGCTTAATCTCGTCTTCATCCTCTCTCCTTACAACATGACCATACAATGGAAGCCTCACTTCCCAGACTTTCTCCACTATAGATGTTATCTCAGCTGTCTTTCTTCACCCCTAATTTCTAAGTCTCTCTCTCTCTCTCTCTCTCTCTCTCTCTCTCTCTCTCTCTCTCTCTCTCTCTCTCTCTCTCTCTCTCTCTCTCTCAGAGAAATTCCAAGAACCATCTCAACATTTCATTTCCATCATGTTAGTCCTAACCCCTATGCTGGATTAAAACCTTAACTCCTTGACAGGGAGGACTTGAAATTCTTCCTGTATTAAATCATCACCTCATAGAATCAGGAAATCCTATCCTTAAAGACAATTGTTGGTGTTGGATTGCTAATTTTTGAAAATTCTCCTCTTTCACTGAAATAGTATTAAAGATGGATAATAACAGGAGTATGTAAAGCCTGATTCTCATATGTCGCCGATGGTCACCGATCGTCACCGACCCATATCTTCACTAGTGAGGATATGGAAAATACAACACTGTATAATTATTATCTAGTAAAACACTCGCATCTATATAATAAACAGTGTTATGTTTTGCTACTGGTTGGCAAATATTCATAACCAGAGATAAATCAGCTGATCAGATCATAATTCTTATCGGAATTTATCAGATTGGTAAATTTGATTTTTCTTGATTGGCTCATCCCTATTCTGAATTGGGTGTGAACTTGCCAAAGCTCAAACTCACAGGGATGTTATTTAATTTGCACCTGGCCACTTGCTGTATTCACTAATACTTCCTTAGATGTATCAGTAACTCTTTGGGTCTGACAAACATGTGACAATCCTGTGATCTGTAACTCATTTATCCATGCTGATGTAATAATTTGTCCATGCTGATGTAATTTGTTCAAAAAATGCTTCTCAGTCATCAATTGAGTATGTTTTCTTGAAATCCGAGAGGATAAGTATAGTTTAGCTGTTTGAGTCATTGAGTTTCATATAAATTACCTATGATGAGTTGCTTTGCTGTACAGGCTAAGAGGGAAGTTTTCTAAACTAATTGTCTTTTCTTGAAAAAAAGTTGTGATCAATGATCTTCAATCATCAGTTGAGTATGTTTTCTTGAAATCTGAGAGGATAATGGTTGTTATAAATTACCTATGATGAGTTGCTTTGCTGTACAGGCTAAGAGGAAAGTTTTCTAAACTAA
This sequence comes from Corallium rubrum, assembly GCA_964035015.1. Lineage (NCBI taxonomy): Eukaryota > Metazoa > Cnidaria > Anthozoa > Scleralcyonacea > Coralliidae > Corallium > Corallium rubrum. Next base: position 7,848,357 of record OZ036012.1, on the reverse strand, counting down.
TTGTCTTTTCTCAAAAAAAATTTGTGATCAATGATTCTCAATCATCAGTTGAGTATGTTTTCTTGAAATCAGAGAGGATAATGATGCAGTTTAGTTGTTTCAGTTGTCGGGTTACTTGGTAAAGAGTTGCTTTGCTGTTTATAGGCTTGGAGGTAAATTTTCTAAATCATTTGTCTTGTGAACATCTTTCCAGTTGGTTGGAGTTTGCTTTTGAGCAACTGGAAAATGTACAGTTGTCTTATGGGCTGGCCATATCAAATATTTAATTACTTGTCTATATTAAATTTCTATTTGTCCTGGAAAACTGGTCATACATGTCTTCTCATGTATACAAGAGCTGTCAGTGCCTGTAGCTCCATCACTTGAGGAAGTTGAAGGTTAAAGGGCTTTGGTTGAAGACCTTGAAGGGCTTTGCTCCACCTTGCAAAGATGTCTTTCTGTAGAAGCTTGTGAAGAATGATGATGTAAATATGAAAACCCTGACTGTCCTGACCACCACTCTCAGTGGTTAGAATGCTGATGTGTTGATCTGGAGTCCCTGGGTTTGATTCCCAGTTGGCAGTCAGATTCATATATTAACCTTGTCAGTACCAAGCACCCTAACTCTTGTATTTTACACAGGCTAACACCAGGTGATTTTACTCATCAATTGAGAAACTCCAGAGCCTACATGTGCAGGCTAATTTCTGTACATGTACAACCTTCTCAATTGCTAATCTCCCTAACCCTGCCCTAGTGTTTATTGGTTATATATTAACCCTAACCTTTTTCTGTCAATGAAATGCTTATGTCAATGTCCATGACACCACTTCACTTGTTAATATGCTGACAGAATGCAGACCACAGATCTTCTTTCAGAGCTCCTCCCATTTTTGACATAAATTATGAATTTAATATGGTGTAGTTCAGAGGTTAAGGTTGTTGTTTTTCTCATGGTTGTTTTAACTGCAGCAAATTTTTTTAAATTTGATGACAAAAAAAGTTGTTGTTGAGCCTTCCCTTTGGAATGCTGAGCTATGGTTGCTAAATTAGAGGGGATGGGTTTGTGTTTTTTAAGATATGGTGGCCAGGTGTGGTGTTTGCGTAACAGGTTGTGTTGATGAAATAATAAAATCTATTTGTGTTAATCAAACCTAATACGGTGTTATAGAAGCTAGATTGAGTATACAGGTGTAAAGAACGCAGGTTTGAGTAATATTTATTGCTTTATTTAACATTAACAACAAGGTTGAACTACTGCACAACACAGTTTATACTGAACTGACGAATGCAACCCTAAACGTCCATTTGCTGCCAGGCCATAACAGTCTCGTAAGTATTCGTCATTTCAAACTCTTTAAATACTTAAAACATAATTACTACGCAGGTATAATAGAAAGTGACAAGACCGTTTCACAAGTGCAGTGAGAATTTGTGAAACACACAGTGGTTTGTTCATTTTAAAGGAGATTGCCTTTCTTTACCTGTCACACATGATTATCAAATTAAGAATACAAATATCTGACATACTGATCATTCCGATTGTGCATTTGATTTACTTTTGGTATGCAATTTTTTTTATATTATATTATATTATGTACCATTATTTTAGGATGGATTTTGATCATATCCAGTTTTTTTGGGCAGTTTGCAGTTAACTGAGAATGATTCAGCTGTTGAGAATTTTGATATGTCCTCTATTATTTTTTAAATTGCCTGATGTTACCGTATTTTCCGGGCGATAACCTGCACAGCAACAAAAAGGTCACTTTTGGAAAAATAAATCAGTGTAGTACCTGCACCATCGGATAACCCACAGCTACTAATAATAGGTTTGGGCAAGTGAGCACACCAGACTGACTTGTATTTCTTCTTTGTTCAGTGTTCCTTCATTTATATTCAGCCATTTTGTATAATGCGGTATATATCATTAGCGTATTGCAGGCGTGGGCTACGGGGCCAAAGGAAACCCGAGTGCGTTCCAAAAATGAAATAACTGGGCCCTAACCTGTGCCTGCGATACGCTAATGAATACACTGCATTATTAAAAATGGCTGAATATAAATGAAGGAACGCCGAACAAAGAAGAAGAAATACAGGTCAATCTCAGGTGTGCTCCCTTGGTTTGGGACCACATAATTTTAAAAATGTACAGTACCAGTAGTTGAAAGATGAAAGTAGAATCCTTGGTCTCCGGTCTTCCTGATGGTGTCATCTTAAGAATTCAACAGATTACCTGCACCACCCTATTACCCACACCAATTATGTTTCCTAGCAAAATTAAGAGATAACCCACAGGTTATCACCTAGAAAATATCATAGATCAGTTAGATAGAGTAAAATGACAAAGGAGGCAGTTTTGGGCTTTTCAGTAGAGAAAGGGTTAAACATTTCAAACTTTGTAATGCAGGGTTCGAATTAACATATCGCGATTCGCAAATTGCGATGCACTTTTGAAAATATGCGATCCAAAACAAACATAAAAACTCCAAAATCGCGATGCAAAGTAACCGCTGAGTGCCTTCCAATAACTTCTTCACAGTGTGTTTTGGTTTATTACAAAACAAAACAACAGCCTTGGATAGTTCTCACGTTATATCGCATCATAACAATAAAAACCTCGTGAAACTGAAACACCGCTACTGTAAATTTATCCTTGAAATTCAGTGAGATTTTGAGGACAAAAATAAAACAAACACATGTCATTTCAGACACATTTCTGACACTGTTGTTTCGCCTGCAGTTTGAAGTCGCATTTAATGAGTAAAATGCTTGGAAAGGTTCGAATTACGCACTGATGAGTTTGACGTTTGAAACAAGCTTAAATAAATGCGTTGTTTCCTTGCACGGCGTTTCGAATTCTAGTATAATCCAGAACTCCAACGCCGATTCTGTCGCGAAATACCAAAGCGAAAGCGGACGTTGAAACTGGGGGCAGCCCCCCTACTTTTCCAACAATATTTTCGCGATGCACTTTTGAAATGTTAATTCGAACCCTGTAATGCATGATACTTTGCTGTAAATTGCTAACAGATAACTATACTCTATTTGCTTTTTCCTTTGTAAAACTGATCGCACTCTTGTGGACTGTACAGCTACAGTACTGTAGTATAATTAATAATTTAATTTCAGTTTTGAAAAATATGAAAACAGAGTACATGTACAACTGTTAATAAAATGTTTTGATTCAAATCCCTCCACCTGGGTGAACAGCCATTTTATAGAATAGAAAGTGCTATGGCAAGGGGGTTTAACAGTTTTGGTGTAAAGTGTTTGTATTTCTTTTCTAAAATTAGATCAAGTACAGTACAGTACACTGCGTGTGTGCTGTACACGTATCAACTACTTTACACTTTAGTTTTTAACAGATGGTTAATTACTCTCTTAAAATTTTTGAATGCTGTTTGAAACCATATGCTACACCTTGGGGATTTATTTTTATTATTTTGACTGGTTTGGGGGATTTATTTTTATTATTTTGACTTGCAGCTGACAGTAATATTGTTTGAAAATCCCTATATGTGCCTGTCACTCAATTTTGACACATCATTATTCACACAGGTGTTTTGAACCAATCAAAAACCATTCATTATAGTGTGCCTGTAAACATTGGCTTGATTTGAATATTCCTGTCAGATTTATTATATTGAACTAAATATTGCGGAGTCAATTTTGCTCGTATAATATAAAATCCAATTTTTTTTCACAATTAATACAAACAAACTGGATCTTTATGCAACATAATAGCTTTGTATTCTTTTTTGTTAAAATCATGTTCTTTAAAATCCTTGCTGATATTTTGTAGTTTTTCAAAAATAGCTGGCATTTTTTAATGTAAAATTTCTTAGCCATCATTATTTGAAGGGAACACATTTGGGACTATTTGCATGACATTTTTTATTTGCATGACATTTACCTAAGTTTTCATCTGTTCACAATATGATAATTAGCAAATTGATATTAAGTCTCTCCATGGAAATGGAAATACAGCACAAGTATTTTTATAAGTTTTTAATTCTCATATATGCAATTGTGGTTCTTTTACTAGATTTTATTGAAAAGAATTTGATTGCCAATAGAAAATCAAGAACAAGTTTTCATTCATTTCTACAAATACAGAGTACAGTAAGTGTTTTGCTTTTAAAATTCAGCATATTGCAATATATCACAGGTGCACATTGAATGTCTAAATATAATTACTTTATTTTTTGTAAGTGATGGCCTTTATGTATATCTTTCTGCTGTTCCTGTTCTTAAAAATACTTGTTTTCTGTTGTGCTAAAGGTGTTATAGTTTTAATTTAATTTGAGATATTAAAAAATTTAATTAAAATTTCTAGTGTGTTTATAACTTTCAGTAAGTCAGCTCAAGCAAGTGTGTTTGTCCCATTGCATATTTTAGAGGAAACATGCACAAATTAATATTGAATGATAATCTTTATGGGCTTACATATATTTTTCTTGTTTTGCATTGCAAGCTAACTCATAGACAATTAATTCTACTGTTATTATATGGGTTTATGTCTTGAAACTGGAGTTGAAAAGATCAGAACTGCAATGTATAAATGGACTTTCATATCTTATGGACCAATAATCGTGTTTTTGTTATCTGATGTGTTTGCACAGTTTTAAGTTAAAGGAAATACCTGCATTACACTTCCCTCTCATCTGATATACAGTAGATGTACTCCATGCATTACCCTGATTCGGTTTAAGCTAAACGACCATGTGAGATTCTGATCTACATGAAGATTATTCATGAATTTGTCTGTTTGTTTTAAATAAAAAATGATCTGCATAAAGAATCTCTAATTTAGTACATCTTTATGTTAACTTAACATTATATATATATGGTATTCCTTATAATAGTCACTAAAGATGGGTTTCCTGTATATTTTTCGAGCTCTATGGTGACATTATTCAGACTGTTTACTGACAATAATATATGCAGGACTACCGTATATACATGTACTGCAGCTGGTAATTTACAATTTTTCTGTCAACTAACACCCATTTTAAGTCTTTATTGAATCTCTATCAAATAAAGTGTGACTGTTGTAACTTTATTTTTACTTTTAATTTTGAAGCACTGAAAATTCCTTTGATTGAAAAGGCTACAGAAATTTCATGTTGAGGCAATTGTAACAAATGACGAATGTCACTAATCAAAGATGTGCCTAAAATTAAGAGAAAAAAACATTTTTCGACTAAGCATGGTGAGATAAACGTTTTTCAACATTTTGAACATGGTAGAACTGCCAAAGTAGAAAAGTTGAGGGAATCATTCCAAATGTGGTGTTTTGCTAGTTTTTTGTCATAAACATATTTTTCCCGATAATTGGGCATTGGGAGCTTATTTGAGAAAAAGAACTTTTTTCGACTCAGAATGGCGAGATAAGGGTTTTTCAACAGTTTCAACATGGTAAAACTGCCAATATAGAAAAGTTGAGGGAATCATTCCAAATGTTTGGTTTAGCTAGTTTCTGGTCAGAAACATCATTTTTACCGATAATTTGGCATTTGGAGCTTATTTGAGAAAAAACCTTTTTTCTACTCAGAATGGCGAGATAAGCATTTTTCAACATTTTGAACATGCTAAAACTGCTAAAATAGTAAAGTGTACTTAGGGTAGTTAAGGTACAAAGTTGGGTAAAGCAAACAAGGACAATATCTTGTCGATGTAATCTACTTAAATCACAAGAAAACATGATTTTCTAAATATTAGACCACAATTAGACCTTACGATGTGAGGTGTTTTGCAATTGGGTTGTGCCTAAAGAGCACTAATTGTATTGTGTTCAAGTATAAAATATATTGTTACACTGAACATTGATATCATATTGAAGGATGTTTTAATACAAATCTAATGAGTATGTATACATGCAAACTGCTGCCTGTTTGTGTAAATGAAGTTCTTCCATATAAACATGGATAATTTTTGTCCAGTGTCACAGCGGATTTGTCACACCGGTCCAAATATCCTAGTAGATTTAGGGGTCCAAATCTACTAGTAAATATGGACCCCCATTGGCAGATTTGGAGCCCCCTTTTTAAACATTTTTTATCCCCAAAACAACCCAGAAAATGATGAATATGTTACATTCATTAATTTTCATATCCAAAGCCAGTTATAAACCTCACATAGTTGAGCTTATTGTTGCAATAGTGAATAAAAAACATTGTTGGATGACATTTTCATAGTTCGAAAATTTGGTTCATTGACGTATATGCATCAAATAAAATTCTATTGCCAGTAACATAATCAAAATTCAAAAATCTTAACACTGTTATATTTAAACTGAGTAAATACTACAAAAAACTCAAAAGTTACCAAATGGAAAAATGTATACAACTACAAGGATAAATAAACATCGCTAAAAATGGAGAGCGTGAAGATCGCTTTTACTAACTCTGGTAGTGGTTTCTATTTTACAGTTTGTGTTCTTTATCACTAGTATAAAGTGACAAAAAAATTTCAGACTGTTCGCTATTATGAATTTTGTTTATATTATTGTGTTCACAATATATATATTTAACTTTTGGAGGGGGTCCAAATCTGCCAACGGGGGTCCATATTTACTAGTAGATTTGGACCCCTTGGGGGTCCAAATTTAGGGGGTCCAAATTAACTAGGACACTGGATCAATATTCAGTAATATCTGAGTTGTGATAGCATATCAATATCCCTTACAATTATTGGGTTTTTATCTTTGTCATTCCTGTGGCAAGGCCTTTCTTTGCTCAGAATTTACAGAATCATTAAAATTGTGGGCTATTATTGCATTCCTTACTTATGCCAAAGGTTTTTTGACACTTTCATGAGGTGCAGTACAATAAAATGTACCTTTCCTTTAATTGATTTTGTCATTTAAGTGTTGTGTGTGTGTGGCATGCAAATTACGACAGATGTTCTTGAGGCATTTCTGTTTGCTTTCAATGGTCTCCAAAGTTACGGGACATGGCTAAGTGAACCAATTGTCAAAATACTTAATCTAAAGAAGTTTCTTGCTTGCTAGTTGTGGCAGTTGTGCTGACTAAACATCTGTTCAGATTCTCTAAAATCAATGATCAATCTAACTGTAAACCTATGAATATTTGAATTCGTTTGAGGTTTGAAGGTCATTGGATTTTTTGTCAGATATTATGGTAATTGGACTGGGTTTGAATAATTTAGCAACATCAAAGTTTCAACAGAGTAATTTATATTTGAGCATATCAGTGCACACTTTTTCTGTGTTTTGCAAATCTATTTGAAATTTATATGCATCAGTGCCAGTAGTAGTAATTCACTGCCATATTACTATTTGCAGTTATGTACTGCACTGGTATATGACTATGTATAATATTATCTAATCTTGCAAGCATCACTCTTGTATTTCTGACACCAAAGATATTAAGAAAATGGCTCTTGGCAGTTGTGGTTAAAATAATTTGTTGGGGGTGAGGAACAAAAACCTCATTCAGCATCCATCAGCTCCACAGCTGCAGTATAGAGATCTTGGGTGTCACTCACATACATTTTGATGTACTATACTATAGAAATATTATCACAAATGTTTATGGATATTTTGACTACCATAAGCTTGGAAGGAGAAATTATGACAAAAAGCAAATGATCAAACTTAATGAAGTGCTGTTTTTCAACCATATTACAAGAAGTGTACTATTTAGAGAAGTAAAGTAATAACTAGAAACTAATATATTATTTCAATGTGGTGTTAGGATTATGAAATTTGGTGTTTATTGCTCTTCCATATTCTCTGCACTTCGTTCTTGAGATATTAAGGTTAGTTTGATAGGCAAATTTAACGTCTTGACACCATACATGCATAATGACTTACTGAAAAAGGTTAATATATATTTATGCAATCATTAAAAAAAAATCACTTGAAACTAATCTTCTACATACAGTGTCTCTTACAAGACAACGTTTTAGACAAAGTAAAATAGTCTGGTGTTAGACGGAGTAAAATTGTCTGATGTTAGACAGAGTAAAATAGTCTGGTGTGGGACAGAGTAAAATACACTGGTGTTAGACAGAGTAAAATAGTCTGGTGTTTGAGACAGAGTAAAATAGCTTGGTGTTAGAGTAAAATAGCCTGGTGTTGATGGAGTAATATTATCTGGTGTTAGACAGAGTAAAATAGCCTGGTGTTAGACAGAGTAAAATAGTCTGATGTTAGACAGAGTAATATCGTCTGATGTTAGACAGAGTCAAAATAGTCTGGTGTTAGACGGAGTAAAATTATCTGGTGTTAGACAGAGTAATATCGTCTGATGTTAGACAGAGTAAAATAGTCTGGTGTTAGACAGAGTAAAATAGTCTGGTGTTAGACAGAGTAAAATAGTCTGGTGTTAGACGGAGTAAAATAGTCTGGTGTTAGACAGAGTAAAATAGTCTGGTGTTAGACAGAGTAAAATAGTCTGGTGTTAGACGGAGTAAAATAGTCTGGTGTTAGACAAAGTAAAATAGTCTGGTGTTAGACAAAGTAAAATAGTCTGGTGTTAGACAGAGTAAAATAGTCTGGTGTTAGACAAAGTAAAATAGTTTGGTGCTAGACAGAGTAAAATAGTCTGGTGTTAGACAGAGTAAAATAGTCTGGTGTTAGACAGAGTAAAATAGTCTGGTGTTAGACAGAGTAAAATAGTCTGGTGTTAGACAGAGTAAAATAGTCTGGTGTTAGACAGAGTAAAATAGTCTGGTGTTAGACAGAGTAAAATAGTCTGGTGTTAGACAGAGTAAAATAGTCTGGTGTTAGACAGAGTAAAATAGTCTGGTGTTAGACACAGTAAAATAGTCTGGTGTTAGACAGAGTAAAATAGTCTGGTGTTAGACAGAGTAAAATAGTCTGGTGTTAGACACAGTAAAATAGTCTGGTGTTAGACAGAGTAAAATAGTCTGGTGTTAGACAAAGTAAAATAGTCTGGTAACAGGTCGTTCTTGGCAATACTTGTAGTTCCTTGAATGTTACTCTTTCATTTACAAGTAGTCAAGTAGATATATACAAATGTTTATTTATTAAAACATTACTGTAGTACTTCTGTGAGAGTAGGAAGAAATTTCTGCTACGCGAGCAGTAATTCGAGTACAGTAGGTGGTTTTTAAAAACATATGTTTTTTATAGGATGTTATTTAAAAACATACACTAGTTGCTCAAGCCAACTCGTCAATCAAAATTGCTATATTGCATCATAGTATTGCCTTGCTGCTCAGAAAACATCTGGCTAAATCATGACGAAGGGTCTGAAATGGCTTGAAACTTTGACAACTCTTGAAAATCTCGCTGTTTCATCTTGTAGATTTTCTGTACATCTTATACACTGTACACATGCCAGTATCATTAGGAGAAAAATTACACACAAAGCAGTATCTTATAGCATTTAGCAGCAATTAGTGAGTGTCACTTCTTCTGCCCTGCCCTCCACTGATGAGTTAAGTCAACGCCAAAAAATCTCCCCAATATGGGCCGTACGTGTACTTCACTTTTCGAGCTGTCACTTGGTTTGTGCCACCCACATTTCCTCCTTTGCTCTTGTATTGAATTCTGATCTATTTCCTGTCGTTTAACTGTCTATCTTTCTAGTAATTTCGCACGTATGAGCGTTTTGAAAACGTTATGTGACAAACAGCAAAGTAGGAGGTTCTGTTGTAAATGATTTGGTTATAAACTCAAAGACTATTACACAGCTCGCTGGTCTTAGGGTTTGTTTAAAGTGCTAAATGATTAGCCTGATTATGAGTAATTGTCCAACTTAAGGTTGTTAGGTGTCATTATGGCCCTGTTTGTAATGTTGAAACAGTCGTGTTAAAACACAGAGGCTTTTCCAGTTACGCCAACAAAACATACTCAGTCTAGTTTTGGCTTGTCATTATTGTGAAAGACCACTGATAATTTGTATATTGGGTTTCTTTGTTTGGAGATATTGTATTGCAAACATTATTTTAATTTGCATAAAGTGTGTTCACTCCGAATCACTGAAGCATTCTATTTCATCGCTCCTAGACTAGGAAGCTCTGATGGTGATTTTATACTAAATAGCCAAGTACTGTTTAAGACTATTGCTCTTACTGGTCTTCCGCCTATTGGGTTCTGATATATGGCTGAATATTTCACTCTGATTTGCCCAGAGAAATAAAAGGTGAATGTGTGATACTTGGCTTTGGAATAGAATAAGTAATCAGACTAGAAGATGGCTTTGTAAACTTCGAAAGGTTATTCTGTTCCGTAAAAGCTGAACTGCAGGGTCATGTGAGTATAAAACGCGTTGCTACTTCTGTAAGCTTTTGCCTGAAAATTCACAATGTTGTGATCTTATGTTATGGTGCTATCAACATGATTCTGTTATGTGTTTATTGATCATTGTGTTAACCAAGCAGCCAAATTCTTCTACATAGTATTACCTCGCTAATAATTACTGATTTAAAGCTCTTTTGAGGTGTACGAGTTAGATTGGGGGGTATTTAGTGTATTTTATCGTATGGTTTCCTGTCAGTCATTTTATATAGTTCGAGTTGTGAAATTGTTTCATAATTATGCAAGCAATGCAAATTAATTGTGTGGGCTTTGATACGTTGTCACATGCAAAGTAGTATTGAATATTTCTTGTCTGTTTATGCGATGTTGTGTAATTTTATATGAAAGTGCGTTTGTTTGTGGCAATAGTTCGAGGTCTGAAGGTGTTTCACACAACACTGTACAAATAGAATGGTATTGGTCTTGTTAATGAAAGTATTTAGTAAATGAGTGTAGCGAAACTGTGATATACACACATATAGATTGTCGCAAGCTGTTACTATTATACTTAAATATTTAATAGTATCACGTCTTACATAGTTATAAGGCGTTTAATTGTATCAACTGTATATATAATATTTCGGTAATAGAATCTTTAGGGAGGGGGAAGGGGGAGGGTTTGAAATCTACGGTCTTTGAAATGTCACTATATGTACTTAAATATTTAGTAATGTCAGGTCTAAGGCATCTAACTGTATCTACGTATACGGTATAATGTTTTGGTACCATTAGGAATAGGTTAATGATTTGTTAACCTAATGCTGCCTAGGTTGGCTTAGGGTTCTCAGCAAAATCGTCTGGCCTTAGACAGAGTGAAATAATACAGACCTTTTTTGGCCAGCTCAGGCAGGAATGGGTTAATCACTTGTTAACCCATTGCTGCCTAAGATGTCTGAGGGTTCTCTCTTTGACGAGTAAAATCATCTGGCGTTAGACAGAGCAAAATAATAAAGGGTCAGTCTTTAGCCAGCTCAGGCAGGATTAAGTTAGCTAAAAACCTCTGTCTGAGACTTGTGACCTGAAGTCAATGTTTTGTGACGTGATAACTCATTTTTTGGAGTTGAATAAAATGTGAATACAACAATCCTTGTACATATATGCATCATTACAGAAGCTACAGAATTCTAGTTCGAACAGGTTCTGACATGTTGGATCTGCCTCATTGACCATCCCACTTGTGCCTACATTGTACTTGAGTTTTTTTCGATAAATGTCGGCCGATATGAATTTCGAGAGCCAATGAGATGGCCAATATTTTTAAACTACTGTAGATTGGCCAACTTTTTCAAAGTTTATATTCCAAGTTGTACTTTTTGGCTGCCAAAATGTATACCATGAATTCGACATAGTTTGATGCTACTCTGGCTTAAGAGTTGTTTGAACTTGACTTAAAAAGTTACTGTTCATGAGTCATGACCCAACGCCCTGACACTCCAATCTAGTGTCTTCATCAGGGAGGTAATCATGGTGACAAGTCCTATATATTTCGTCACAACGATCGCCTCTGATGAAGACACTAGATCCGAAGTGTCGAAACGTCATGAACAGTAACTTTTTTTAAGTTACGTTTAAATAACATTTAAGCCAGAGCAGCGTCAAACTATGTCGAATTCATGGTATACATTTTGGCAGCCAAAAAATACAACTTGGAATATAAACAAAATTAGCAAATGTACAGTAGCTTACAAATAGTGTAATAAAAGTAGTGTGCTGCGTAGGCAGTGTTGAAACAACAATCGAAATAAGGTACAGTGTATAGTAGGTTAATACTGCCGAAACAGAGAACGTAAGTGGTCTAACGTTTCGAGCGAAGGTCCTTCGTCAGAGAGAAACGTGAGGAAGGGCCTTCGCTCGAAACGTTAGACCACTTACGTTCTCTGTTTCGGCAGTATTAACCTACTATACCTTATTTCGATTGTAGTTTACAAATATTGGCCATCTCATTTCTGTAGCCGCTTATTCTTGATTTATGTTTGTTTGTTGGTATCGATTTGGGAGAAACATTCGTTATATTATCACTGATTAAATCCCATGAAAGCTAAATTGTACTTTTTTTCTGATATCGAGCTACCATTAGAACTAAAGCCGTGTTTCCATATAGTTGTAATTGTTGTAATTCAAATCGCCGATTCGCTCCGACTGAGGATTCTCGGTTTTGACAAGGTTCAGATGAGCTAAGTTTGATATTCAAAAACAAATTGAATGACTAAAACTTCGTTTGTGATCCTTTTCACAGTTTATATAACAAGCATTATTTACAAGTTCAGTAACTTCGCCGCTTAAATTTCATGTTTCGTGAACGTTTGACGACAGTTGCAAACATTTGAGCTGGCGTACGGCATTCAAGTCTTCGAATTAGTCATTTAGTAGTCTTCTTTAACAAAATCGAGGGATTTGGCCAAAATTGAAAGGATTTGGCCAGTTTTTGTAAATAATTTTGTGTTTTACGTTTCAAACATCTAGCAAAAAGTCGCCGACTGTCGGCGATTGATGTTTCCATTAACTGTTGTCGCATCGGCGACTGTTGTAATTGTTGTAGAAGTTGAACCTGATTCAACTTCTACAACAGTCGCCGATTGGATTACAACAAGCGTTTCCATTAAGTTGTAATTGTTGTAAGACTTGATCGGCGATAGTGAGACAGTCGCCGACTGAATTACAATAATTACAACTATATGGAAACCATTTCACAAGTTCTGTGAAAATCTCATGGACATTTTGCAAGCAGAAGTGGGAAGGTATTTCCATGTTGACTGTAAACTATGTTGCCATTTAACAATCTGAATTTTGAATTTATTTGAATTTATTAAATTTGCCACTTAACGTGTGGCAGGAGAGAGGAACAGAACTTTCGTCCCAATTGACACCAAACTCCTATGTGTAGACAACTAGGACCAAAGTGTTGATTTTACGGAGGAAGGAAAACCGGAGAACCCGGCGAAAAACCCTCGGAGCACAGGAGAGACCAACTAAACTCTACTCACATAAGTCCCAAACTGGCGGAGTACGGGGTTATTCCCAAACGGTCACCCATCCAAGTACTAACCCCGTCCGACCGGGCTTAACTATTGGCGAGAGGCAGCGCCCTAACAGCACACGCCACCCGTGCACCCGCCACCCGTGCACCCGTGCTTGCATTACAGTATGTACATGCAGTATTGGTTGTGATGTATAGCTTTCTTATCTGCCTTCTGGCGAAAAAGATATTGAATGTTGATGTTTCGAAATCTGCCGGATCTTGGTGATCCAATAATTGTGCTAATTGGGCGAAATATTGGCCTTATTGGAATGTCAGGTGATCTCTACTTTTCAAGTTCTCGAATACAAACAGCTCTTTCTTGAAAGTATTTAAGAAGCTTATTTATAACTGTTTCTTTGCGCTTGCTTTGCGAGAACCTACTTGTACGCACTTATATTCCTTCTGCAGAATTCTTCGACTTTCTCTGTAGAAATACTACTCTTCTTACTTACATTCGCCGTTTGGGAATAACCCCATACTCCGCCAGCTTGGGACTTATGTGAGTAGAGTTTAGTTGGTCTCTCCTGTGCTCCGAGGGTTTTTCGCCGGGTTCTCCGGTTTTCCTCCCTCCGTAAAATCAACACCTAGGTCTTAGTTGTCTACACATAGGAGTTTGATGTCAATTGGGACGGAAGTTCTGTTCCTCTCTCCTGCCACACGTTAAGTGGCAAATTTAATAAATTCAAATTCAAAAAGGAGTGTGTGAATTGCAGATAGTCGATTTTCTACCTGTTTGACTGTCTATTTGTAAGAGCTGTATGTTTACAGGTAATTTTATAAATATTTTCTGAGTATAATATTTGAGATTGATGAACGTCTACGTGAAGACAACAAAATGATATCCGTTATCAATATTGGCTACTTTATCAATACTATAAATATATCAGTTATCAGAACATCTGTGGATTGTTGCATTGGTTCGGCTCAGAATAGTGCACTTGTTGTCATTCTTGTATAAGAACTTGTTAGAAACAATGCCACAGCAAGTTGTTGGAACTACCTGTGACAGACTTGTTGATCACAACAACTGGTTACAAACAATGCCACAGCAAGTTGCTGGAACAATCTGTGACAGACTTGCTGGTCACAACAACTGGTTACAAACAATGCCACGGCAAGTTGTTGGAACAACCTGTGACAGACTTGTTGATCGCAACAACTTGTTACAAACAATGCCACAGCAAGTTGTTGGAACAACCTGTGACACCCTTGTTGATCACAACAACTTGTCACAAACTTGTGAATAACTTATTGCAGAGCTGTGTAGCTCAACAAACTGGAGCAAACAGTACAATGCATTTTGATAAAGCTGCTCGACAAGTTATAAAAAGTTTGCAAACAGCATATTGTTACAACTTGTCATGCATCTGGTATCAGAATGTACCTCTTGCTCAAGTTTGTAGAGACAATGTAACAAGTTATTTACAATTTTGTAACAAGTTAATGTGATCAACAAGCGTGTCACAAATTGTTCCAACAACTTACTGCAGCATTGTTTATTTAAGTTGCTACAACGTTGACAACAACAAGTTTGTAACTATTCTTTTCAAACTCATATAACAATTCATGAATTATCGTAGCCAATCCATGAACGTATACCACATCACGTGCATGAGTTTTGATACCCAATGAAAACCTGTAGGAAACTTCTTAGTGAACTGGATCACATTTCTTAATCATTGAAATCAGTGAGGGAAACACCGCAAATCGCGAAGCGAATACTCGTTTGAGAAGCAAGATTAAACACTCGTTTATCATGTTTCATCAGGGGACTCCAAACACTCGAAAACAATAAAAACCTCGTGGGGTTACGCCCTCGGTTTTCATTTGTTTTCTCGTGTTTGGAACCCCTGATGAAACACTCAAACTCGTGTCTGATCTATCACTTCCAACTTGTTCACAAACTTGTCCAACACCTCTAGTTGACAAACCATAAGATTTTTTACATTTATAATTTTAAAGATGGCTTATTTTTCCTAACTTGAATTGGAACAGTTTAAAAATTTGTAAATGCAAAGGCAAAAATCCGTAAACAGGAAGCATTTGTGCTGCAGTTTCCTTTGCGCCGTTTTGTGGGTTTTGGTATAGTATTAGTTGTATTCAATGCAGGAAGCTGCATTGTTTCGAAACTTGTGCGTTTACCCAATTAGCGTAGGCATAACCTAGTTATTTCCAGACCGCCTCGAAGCAGCCAGGGCACATTACCTTTGAATAAAACCGTATGGCATTCAGCCAGAGCTGTAATAACTTGACTCGGCTAGGCTTGGAAATAAAAGGGGTAAGACTTTAATATAATAATTCCAGATATATCGTTATTACTAGCAAACCGATTTGAACATCTTAGAAACATCTTGTCAAAACCACACGCATCTGACGTTTTGAACAGAGCCTTTCATCAAAGTAAAACGTCAATATTACGTTATCAAAACTATTCTCGACAGTTCACCGCCTTTTCACTTTGCTCCATCTAAAACACTGTCTACGCAACATTGCATATGTATATGTTTATATTGTTTTGTACAATAATTCAAGAGCTTCAAGCTAATCATGAATACTTACAAATTTGAGAATAATTTGTTTTCATACTAAAAATTTGTTCTGCTTTGATTGAATTGTATCTTCTTAAATATAAAGTCTTTCCGAGCTAACGAAGTATTAACTGGCTAAGAAATCAGAATGCATGTTTTGAAATCGAAAATGGTTTTTCGAGTCGTTAGCCATTAGACCAAAGCGGTAAACATCTGTTATGTTAATACTGTCTCTAATTTACATATAGCATTTGTTTAATAGTTTAGATACAATTTGTACTTTTTTTGTGGATTTAACTTGACATGACCGATTGATCTATTGGCAACTGGTTTCTAGGGCACATTTCAAGAAACTAGTTCATCGTCCTTACTGTAATAATGCATTTGATTCGACTTTTGTGCAGAGCATTTTAGGAAAACATATGTCTGAAATTGGCCACATTAAAATCATTTCTTGTCGATGTTTTTGCCCTGTCAGTTGGTGGTCTAAATTTCCCATGCATGAGTATATATCGACAGAGTTGCCTTTTTCCTCTGCCTCAACTGTTAACTTACAGGTGTTGTGCTTTAGATTTGGCAAGTCGGGGCAGGTCGTTTCATTTAGTCTGCCCTCGTCTACCTGTACATCTGAGAGGGTGGGATTTGAAAGAAGAGTAAGTTGTTAATATTTAATGAGATGTGTGCTAAAACAATTTGGAAAGTTCCTATTACTTGTCATTTTGTCTTCCGCTAACCGCTTCGCTTTTCGTTGCCACAACGAGTCGTCCGAGCGAGTTGCATGTTGATGTCTTCGTCGATGCTGTTGGATTTCGTAATCTGTCAGGTCTGTTGTTTGTAGTGCTAGACTATTATTGTATTCCTTGCTTTATTTACCAAAATATAGCGACTGTACTATACAATCTTGTCGCTAAATCAGCATGAATGTGTAGGTATATAATTAACAGCTTCAGTGTCTCTTCGCAGTTTTCTGTCAACACAAAAGATCCACAACTGATGCGACTGTACAATCCCGACACCTCTCGTTTGGCCCTTTTAGCCAGGCTGTCGATACCTTGTGTTATATTCTTTGTGTTATTTTGATGTCTTCTAGCTTTGTTTTAATATCAGAGATTGTTTTGTGTGTATACATGTAAATTACTATTTTGAAGTGTATGTTTAGTTTAAATATACAACGGTAGTTTATATACGATACGAAGAAATCAGTTTTTTATTGAGTTTGATAGCGGAAACCTGTCGAATATAGTTGACTTGTAATAGAATAATAAAATTAAGAGATTCTACGATTTCTGTGGGCAGCTAGTTTGAGTTGATGTAACGATTGTGTGAAAAGTGCTAAAGTAGAATCTAATAAACATTTCTTTTAAGCTACTGCGCTTTTCACGATATACTTGCACACTAATTCGATTTTTTTAATGTCGTCTACTACCATTGCCGATGTCTGAGGGTTCTCTCTTTGACGAGTGAACTCATCTGGCGTTACACAGAGTAAAACAAATAAAGGAGACCGTTTTGACCGGCTCGGGCAGAAATACGTTAATTAATCACTTGTTAACCCATTGCTGCCTAGGATGTCTGAGGGTTCTTCCTTCGACGTGAGTGCAATCACCTGGCATTAGAGTAAAATGATAAAGGAAATATAGTAAGGTTAGATATACTGCCGAAACAGAGAACGTAGGAGTCTTAACGTTTCGAGCGAAGGCCCTTCGTCAGAGAGAAACGTTTCTCTCTGACGAAGGGCCTTCGCGTTTCTCTCTGACGAAGGGCCTTCGCTCGAAACGTTAGACTCCTACGTTCTCTGTTTCGGCAGTATATCTAACCTTACTATATTTCGATTGTTGTTTCTACACTGCCTACGCAGCACGCTACTTTTATTAAAATAATAAAGGGCCGTTTTTACTTGGCTCAGACGGGAATGGATTAAGGAAGAAACATTGAGAGAAAGAACAAGACATTATTTTATTTTCATGCGTGAAACAATTATTATACAATACAATAGGAGCCTTATATTTATTTAAAAAAAGAATTGGCTTGTTTTGCTAATTAAGATAACCAAATTCTTCAGAATATGTTGCCGTTATACAACTGAACATCGTATGCCATCTTTAATTAACCTATTCCTGCCTGAGCTGGCCAAAAACGGCCCTTTATTGTTTTACTGTGCCTAACGTCAGGCAATTTTACTCGACGAAGTGAGAACCTATAAATATCTTAAGCACCAATGGGTTATTAAATTGAAACAAACCAAACCCTAGGGTTTTTTTATAAACAATTATTCACCGAAGTGGAGGTGAATAGTGCTGGATATTCACCGAGCCACTTTTTGGCATATACCTCATAAATGAAATAACAAGTTTAACATTCTTAACTTATATTTTTCGGTATTTTATACAAGACACGGCCGCTAGCAACTTGGACACTTGGCGTACTCGATATTTGTCGACAAAACAGTTTTTTAATGCAACTTTTGAATATATTAATGGCTAGAAAATTGTAAAGAAACATACCCTGTGGACACTCTTCTACTTTAATTTTGTTGACTTTTCTCGTTATTCTACAACAGCCTTGTTTATCAACAAAATCTCCTGCCTCGGTAAACAAAGCAAAACTGGCCGCCATTTTGTTTTGCCCGCAGGTAAATAGTGCAGGATATCCCGAGCTAGAGGAACCAATCAGATTGCGTGAAAAGCACTATTCACCTGCGGGGTATATGCTAAAGTTGGATAGTAATTTGGGTTAGGCGTCATACTGCATCATAATGAATATGCAAGCTTAGTATTTGGACTTGACGAATGTCTACCAAATGTCTGTTAGAGTTATGTAGGATTTTTGTTTATAAAATAACATGTATACTACGCGAGCCCTGATTGGTCAATTGCCGTGTTTGGATCAGAGTATCCAAACACGGAAAATTCCCACCAAAACGATTTTTTGAAAATGTCAGACAGTATATCATATTCACGTGTGATTATTTTATAAAAGAAATACCAAATGTTTTTATCCGTGTTTGGAGACTCTTATCCGAACACTTGGGAAATTGCTCGACTTTCGAAAAGCAAAAAACACTCGCCTACGGCTCGTGTTTTGTTACGCTTTTCTCCAGTCTCGCAATTTCCCGCGTGTTTGGATCAGAGTATCCAAACACGGAAAACCATTTGGTATTTCTTTAATCAGTGTGTCACGGTGTTTTTCAATTTTGTATTTCTCTTCGTAGAATTTTGGAATGAGATAACGGTTTTTAACCAGAACATTCATGTGGGACCAAGGTCAGAATGCACTCAGTGACATGTTGCAGGTCGATGGCCGAGTCGATCAGTTTGGTGGTGGAGGAAATCTCATGTCAGATTTTCTACCAAATAAGAACGAACTTGATCCGGACGGGTCGCTCCAAATGTACGGCAACCCTGTACCTGGGAACGGCCCAGGACCGAACCTTGGACCATCTCTTGGACCATCTCTTGGACCATCTCTTGGACCGAGTCTTCCTGTTCACAACAGCATGAACATGGGACCACAATTAACACAGCACAGTACGTTATCGGTTTGTTTATTATTTTAACCTTCGTGTAGTTTACACTCACTTCGCAAGCAAACTTTCTTTGCAGTGTAGTGCAGTACAGTTGACTGGACTACAGTGGACTCTACTCTGCCCTGCCTTGCCGTGTCGTGCTCTGCTCTGCTCTGCCCTGCCGTGTCGTGCCCTGCCGTGCCGTACCGTGTCGTGCTCTGCTCTGCCTCTGCCCTGCTCTGCCCTGCTCTGCCCTGCTCTGCCCTGCTCTGCCCTGCTCTGCCCTGCTCTGCCCTGCTCTGCCCTGCTCTGCCCTGCCCTGCCCTGCCCTGCCCTGCCCTGCCCTGCCCTGCCCTGCCCTGCCCTGCCCTGCCCTGCCCTGCCCTGCCCTGCCCTGCCCTGCCCTGCCCTGCCCTGCCCTGCCCTGCCCTGCCCTGCCCTGCCCTGCCCTGCTCTGGCCTGCCCTGCCCTGCCCTGCCCTGCCCTGCCCTGCCCTGCCCTGCTCTGCTCTGCTCTGCTCTGCCCTGCTCTGCCCTGCTCTGCCCTGCTCTGCCCTGCTCTGCCCTGCTCTGCCCTGCTCTGCCCTGCTCTGCCCTGCTCTGCCCTGCTCTGCCCTGCTCTGCCCTGCTCTGCCCTGCTCTGCCCTGCTCTCTACTGCACCGCACTGTTACATTGTACTGTACTGCACTGCGCTAATGTACGGGACTGTACCAAGTTTGGGAACCACTACGATTAATCATACAATATTTAATTTTTTCTTTCTAGATTCTGGCATGCCGTTAAGTATGGAGAGGCATATTCAGCAGACCAATGAACGCTTACTATGTATCAAGCAACACCTGGGCACGCCTCAAGGCTTTCAAAATGCTGCACGAGAGCTTCTCGAGTGGTGTAGTGACGTACGAGCATTTCAATCACCTTTCGAACAAAACCTCATGGGATGTTTAACGGTAAGGAATTGAACCGCGTTTATACGAACTATTTTACTTTGTCTAACACCAGACTATTTTACTCTGTCTAACACCAGACTATTTTACTCTGTCTAATACCAGACTATTTTACTCTGTCTAACACCAGACTATTTTACTCTGTCTAACACCAGACTATTTTACTCTGTCTAACACCTGACTATTTTTCTCTGTCTAACACCAGACTACTTTTCTGTTTAACACCAGACTATTTTACTCTGTCTAGCACCAGACTCTTTTACTCTGTCTAACACTAGTAAATGTGTTTTTTTCGTACACTAGACTATTTTACTCTGTCTAACACTAGTAAATGTTTTTTTTCGTAACATATTCGAAAAGGTTTTACTTATAATCTGAGTTAAAATCTTTGCATAAGAATAGACTTATTAAATCCCCCATAGTTTTAATTTGATGTGGCCACCATTTTACCACTCCCTTTGCTTGTCTTTTAGGTTGTAAGTCGTTTTGCTGCAACACCAGGATATGAATTACAATTAGGTAAGTTTTTTTTGGGCTCAATATCTGAAAGATTGCTTTCTTTTCGGCTACTGTAATTTTAATTGAGGAAAATGATCGAAAAAACGAAGGCTTTTTCTCCTCCGAAGAGTGTTCTATCTAGCTGAAAGACCAAGTCTTACTGCAGTGTGAGAAGACTGTGTTACTGTAGTGCGAGAAGACTGAGTGTTACTGTAGTGTGAGAAGACTGAGTGTTACTGTAATGTGAGAAGACGGAGTGTTACTGTAGTGTGAGAAGACTGAGTGTTACTGTAGTGTGAGAAGACTGAGTGTTACTGTAGTGTGAGAAGACTGAGTGTTACTGTAGTGTGAGAAGACTGAGTGTTACTGTAGTGTGAGAAGACTGAGTGTTACTGTAGTGTGAGAAGACTGAGTGTTACTGTAGTGTGAGAAGACTGAGTGTTACTGTAGTGTGCGAAGACTGAGTGTTACTGTAGTGTGAAAAGACTGAGTGTTACTGTAGTGTGAGAAGACTGAGTGTTACTGTAGTGTGAGAAGACTGAGTGTTACTGTAGTGTGAGAAGACGGAGTGTTACTGTAGTGTGAGAAGACTGAGTGTTACTGTAGTGTGAGAAGACTGAGTGTTACTGTAGTGTGAGAAGACGGAGTGTTACTGTAGTGTGCGAAGACTGGGTGTTACTGTAGTGTGAGAAGACTTAAAAAATAACACAAGTTGAAGTGTCCAATCTAGGTGAAAGACAAAGTTATTTTTTTATGCAGGTTATCGATTACTGGCAGTGTGTGGAGCCCACAGAGAAAAGTTTTCCCAAAAGTCAGCGAGTTTGCTCGCACTGTGGGGTGAGGAACTGGGACGAGCGTTGTTACTCAGGCATCCCAACATTCCGAAACCTCAAAAACCCACCCATCAAAAGCCAGTTAATAGGTAAGGTAGCCATATTGATGGTTGAAACATTCGCTTCCAGTAATATTTAATTTCTCGTTCTTTGTTGTGTGATGTGTTTGAACCATCTCATTTACATATCAAAAAAATTGAAATTCTCAAAAACGAATACAATTTCAAAAGTTCTTTCTACTTAATTAACTTAAATAACTTAATTTATATTGCTAATTCCTTTTCTGTATTCCTCGGTGTTGCTTCAGAATTTCAAAATTTCGGCAACCATACTTTATCCAAACTTTAATGAAATTAAAGCACGACTAATTAAGCATGGCTGAGCGTTGCCATGACATAATAAGGTGTTGGCAAAATTTACAAAATACATCAGTGTACGAAAATTAATGCTTTGAGAATGTTTATTGAGAGATTGTAATCTATTTTCAGCGATCCAAATACCTTAATGTGGCCAGCGCAACAACAGCAACCTTCTGTCTCGGTTGTGACTACAGTATGGGGTGTAGCGTCGACGACCAGCCAGGCACAGCTAGCCCAAGACAGTATGATACCAAGCATTCCGACGACGAATACTGTCAACGCGATTAACCAACAACCGTACGCTAACCCAGGCATGATGAATCCCGCGAATAAACCTTTTAATCAACCAGGTAAGAGCTTGTTTAGTCAAACCAAGCCATTGTGTTTTATATAACTTATAAGCGAGAGTGAGGTTTTTTGCAGGATTTGTAATAGTCCACTAGTTATTATTCCTTCCTTCCTTCTTTCCTTCCTTCCTTCCTTCCTTCCTTCCTTCCTTCCTTCCTTCCTTCCTTCCTTCCTTCCTTCCTTCCTTCCTTCCTTCCTTCCTTCCTTCCTTCCTTCCTTCCTTCCTTCCTTCCTTCCTTCCTTCCTTCCTTCCTTCCTTCCTTCCTTCCTTCCTTCCCTCCTTCCCTCCTTCCCTCCTTCCCTCCTTCCCTCCTTCCCTCCTTCCCTCCTTCCCTCCTTCCCTCCTTCCCTCCTTCCCTCCTTCCCTCCTTTCCTCCTTCCCTCCTTCCCTCCCTCCCTCCTTCCCTCCCTCCCTCCTTCCCTCCCTCCTTCCCTCCTTCCCTCCTTCCCTCCCTCCTTCCCTCCTTCCCTCCCTCCCTCCTCCCTCCTTCCCTCCCTCCCTCCCTCCCTCCTTCCCTCCCTCCTTCCTCCCTCCCTCCCTCCCCTCCCTCCCTCCCCTCCCTCCCCTCCCTCCCTCCCTTCCCCCTCCCTCCCTCCCCCTCCCTCCCCCTCCCTCCCCCTCCCTCCCTCCCTTCCTTCCCTCCCTTCCCTCCCCTCCCTCCTTCGCTCCCCTCCCTCCCTTCCTTCCCTCCCCTCCCTCCTTCCCTCCCCCTCCCTCCCCCTCCCCTCCCTCCCTCCCCCTCCCCTCCCTCCCCCCTCCCTCCCTCCCTTCCCTCCCCTCCCTCCTTCGCTCCCCTCCCTCCCTTCCTTCCCTCCCCTCCCTCCTTCCATCCCTCCCTCCCTTCCTTCCACCCCTTCCCTCCCTTTCCTCCGTTCGTTCGTTCGTTCGTTCGTTCGTTCGTTCGTTCGTTCGTTCGTTCGTTCGTTCGTTCGTTCGTTCGGTGGCTGAAGACTGATAAATTGGCAACTTCAGAAACCCTTGCTAGTAATTAAATCAGCCTATCAGCTAGGCGACTATCAAAGCTATAACCTGCAAGATTATCCCCATGTAGATTAGTTCTGTTAGTTGGTCAACAACTTTGTTTTCATTGCTGATGTGTTTTTTTGTTCTCGTTTCCAGGCTATCCCTCGGGCACGTTCCCACCAAGACGGATGACGTCAGACGGTACGGGAGGTCCCACGTGTCTACCACGCAATACGGGTGGATATCCCTCGGCGCCTACAACCCCGCAGACTGGTCACCAGCCTAATCCGTTCCACTACACGCACTCGGGTCCTCCCAACGCCACGCCGTTTCCAACAGCTCCAAACCAAGTACCAACTCCTGCTCAGAACAATCAGTTCAATGGACCAGCTCCGGCTGCGGCCGCCGCGGCTGCTGCTGTTGCCGCTGCTGCTGCTACTGCCACTGCAACAGCCACAGCTACTGCCACGGCTTCGATACAGGATCCTGATGTTGGTACGTAAACTACTCCGTCTTGATACCGAGTCGCAACCATTCTTGTATTTGTCGAACAATCAATGCCGCCATGTTGAATGACGTTGATGACGTCACATTTTGATGGCGTCACATTATGATGGCGTCACATTATGATGACGTCACACTTAGATGACGTCAAATTTTGATGCCGTCACATTTTGATGACGTCACATTTTAACGACTTCCCATTTTGATGCTGTCAAATTTTGATGCCGTCACATTTTAACGACTTCACATTTTGATGACGTTGCATTTATATGACTTTGAATTTTATAATGACGTCACATTTTGATGACGTTTATTTTGAGACGTCACATTTTGATGACGCTACATTTTGATAACGTCACATGATGACGTCACACTTGGAATGACGTCAAATCTTGATGCCGTCACATTTTAACGACTTCACATTTTGATGACGTCACATTTTGATGATGCCACATTTTGATGACGTCACATTTTGATGACGCCACATTTTGATGACGTCACATTTTGATGATGCCACATTTTGATGACGTCACAGGATGGCAATCGAGAGAGGACTGTCTGCTGTAACTAGGGGGACGCCAGACGATGTTAATCGTCAAGTTAAGACGTCTCGGCAAGGCATGTATGACAGGTTTAATCTGAAACGAATGTCTTTCCTTTGTTACCACAGATGGTTATGGTTACGATCAAAATTCGACTCAGTTCAGCGCCCAATCGCTGGCAACTGGCAACCACCCGCAGCAACCTCCGCCCCCTTATTCGAAGCCTCCCTACCAACATTACGGCAAACATCAGTTCCCTCAAGCCTACAATGGTAACCCTCAAAACCAGTTGGTTCAAGGCCTCAAAGCTCCTATGATGCAACGAGAACATTATCTTCAAATGCTGAGAAAAACACAGAATCCCAATCAGAATATCATGCAAGGAATGTTCGGACCTAGCTTTAACAATAAACCTTCGTATCAGAATCAGGTTAGTGAAGGGAGAGTGAGAGAATGAGAAGTTTGTTGAAGGCGTGACAGAGTTGTGTTGAATTAACCCATTCCTGCCGGAGGGGTCCAAAACGGTTTCTATTCGACTGGTGGTGGTGGTGGTGGTGTGTGGTGGTGGTTGTGACGAATTTGGCAATTTGGTTGACGATGGTGGTTATGATGAGATAGGTGGTGAGGTGATGGATTGGGGGTTGTACTGGTGGTTGTGATGAGATAGGCATTTTGGTTGTGATGAGTTTGGTGGTGGTGGTGGTGATGATGGTAGCGATCGTAGTTGTGGTGGTGGTGGCGGTTGTGATGAGTTTGGTGGTGGTTGTGACGAGTTTAGTGGTGGTCATCGTAGTGGTGTGGGGTGGTGGTTGTGTGAGTTTGCAACTTTGGTTGATGATGGTGGTTATGATGAGATAGGTGGTGTGGTGGTGGTTGACTGGGGGTTGTACTCGTGGTTGACTGGGAGTTGTACTGGTGGTTGTGATGAGTTTGGTGGTGGTGATCATAGTTGTGGTGGTTGTGTGAGTTTTGCACTTGGGGTTGATGATGGTGGTTATGAGGTAGGTGGTGTGGTAGTGGACTGGTGGTTATACTGGTGGTTGTGATGAGATAGATGGTGTGGTTGTGACGAGTTTAGTGGTGGTGATCGTGGTGTGTGGTGGTGGTGGTGGTGTGAGTTTGGCACTTTGGTTGATGATGGTGGTTATGATGAGATGGTGTGTGGTGGTGGACTGGTGGTTATACTGGTGGTTGTGATGAGATAGATGGGTGGTGGTGATCGTGGTGGTGTGTGAGTGTGGCACTTTGGTTGATGATGGTGGTTATGATGAGATGGTGTGTGGTGGTGGACTGGTGGTTATACTGGTGGTTGTGATGAGTTTGGTGGTGGTGATCGTAGTGGTGATGGTAGTTGTGATGAGATACATGGTGTGGTTGTGATGAGATAGATGGTGTGGTTGTGATGAGATAGATGGTGTGGTTGTGATGAGATAGATGGTGTGGTTGTGATGAGTTAGTGGTGGTGATCGTGGTGTGTGGTGGTGGTTGTGTGAGTGTGGCACTTTGGTTGATGATGGTTATGATGAGATGGTGTGTGGTGGTGGACTGGTGGTTATACTGGTGGTTGTGATGAGATAGATGGTGTGGTTGTAATGAGATAGATGGTGTGGTTGTGATGAGATAGATGGTGTGGTTGTGATGAGATAGATGGTGTGGTTGTGATGAGATAGATGGTGTAGTTGTGATGAGATAGATGGTGTAGTTGTGATGAGATAGATGGTGTAGTTGTGATGAGATAGATTGTGTGGTTGTGATGAGATAGATGTTGTGGTTGTGATGAGATAGATGTTGTGGTTGTGATGAGATAGATGTTGTGGTTGTGATGAGATAGATGGTTTGGTTGTGATGAGATAGGTGGTTTGGTTGTGATGAGATAGATGTTGTGGCTGTGATGAGATAGATGTTGTGGTTGTGATGAGATAGATGGTTTGGTTGTGATGAGATAGATGGTGTGGTTGTGATGAGAGAGATGGTGTGGTTGTGATGAGAGATGGTGTGGTTGTGATGAGAGAGATGGTGTGGTTGTGATGAGAGAGATGGTGTGGTTGTGATGAGAGAGATGGTGTGGTTGTGATGAGATAGATGGTGTGGTTGTGGTGTTGTTGTGATGAGAGAGATGGTGTGGTTGTGGTGTGGTTGTGATGAGTTAGTGGTGGTGATCGTAGTTGTGGTGGCGGTGGTGGTGAGATTGGTAGTGGTACTAATGGTGGTTGTGTTATGAAATACGTTATGTGGTCGTGATGGTTGTGATGAGAGGTGGAGGTGGTTGTGATGAGAGGTGGAAGAGTGGTAGTCATACGAAGAACATGATAATAATCTGTTGAAGTCGAGATAGGGGTTAATGGTATACAACTACACTACTATACAAATTATCCTACTCTTTTTTTTATTTAGCCTCAGCAAGTTATGCCGAAGATAGGGAATTTTAAGGACGTAAAGGTACGTCGCATCGGTCAGTAGAGCTGCTATTTATAGCACAAAATGCGGACAAAGCAAAATTGACTTTCAAATGATTGCAAATGAGTCATTATCTATTGTTCGGACTGCAAGAATTATGGGTAAAAGCGGACAAAGTTAAACAGTGATGTCATCACGACGGACCGCTATTCACATAAACGAAATGGAAAATGTACGACCTGTGTTTATATAACCTGATGCAAACACTCTAGGGAAGTAGGGAGAATTCGAAAGAACTCGTGTAAACGCTCGCCTATGGCTCCCAACTCACTCTAGCGTTAGGGTATATAAATAACTACTTAATAACCGAGAGTGAGGTCTTTACGGTAAAATATTAAACCGAGGTCTTGCTGTATTGACCGAGCGATAGCGAAGTCAATACGCCCAAGACCGAGGTTTAATATTTTACCGTAAAGACCGAACGGTCGAGGTTATTAACCCTTTGAAGACTGACGACGAGTTTTTAGTATTTTATTCTGGCTAACGCCAGACGATTTTATTCAGCACAGGAAGAGGTCCAGGCCTCAAAGTGTTAAGTAGTTTATTATATGACACTTTCTATTTCAAAATCAATCTTGTATTTCTTGGTCTTCGCTTCCTTTAACTTCGTTAAAACACCGAACTAGCGTTATTTTCTTCTGTTTCTTTCTCGTCTGGATACTAGAATTTACTTTTACAATGTTCATCGTCGTCTATTTCATTTATTTTCGCCGTTCTTCAGCAATAAAAGTTTCTTATTAGGATTTTTTGTTTGTTTCCAATCGTAGGGCATTAACAATTTTTATAATGCCCGTGGGCATTACGGAGAAATCTCGTCCCGTCAGCAACCAATCAAAGCGCGTGATTTTACCGGAAACAAGACGCCTTGGTCAGGCGTTCACTCGGGCTACTGCAAAATCACGCGCAGGTTGTCACATGCAGTGCTAAGACCTAAAGCCGCCGTCTAAATACACTCAGGTCACAGACAAAAACAGCTAGCGACACTAGTTTACTGACCAATATAAAACTATGTCTGTGAACACGCAAAACACATCCGAGACGAGAAAGACTTGATCAGACTCTGATCATCAGACAGTAGGAAAGCTAAGAAAGGAAGCATTATTTCCACACATGTACAGCGTTCATATGTCAAGTCTCTTCGGGTATTAAATATCAACACAGCTTCATGTATACGGCGTGTGAGATCGTAAGCGTATATAGTATCAAGATACTTGCCAGCGACATTACTGACCAATAACTATGTCTGTGAAAACACAAACACATCCGAGAGGAGAAAGACTTGATCAGACATCAGGAAAGCAAAGAAAGAAAGCATTTGGCATGCACGCATCAGTTTCGCAAAGTCTTAATATGTTTGTCTTGTTCGAGATGGCGGAATAAGTTAAATGCGCACTTGACTTGAGCCTGCGCTTTCTGATTAGAGAGGCCTGCGGAGTAGGCTAAGAGCGTGACACAGAAGGAAAAGAAAAAAAACCCAAAAAAACCTAGCCGAAACCTAGACTCGGCCTACCACAGGTAGCCCGAGTAATAATCCGTGCCATATAATAACCTGTCTTATCAATATCTTATTCTTATAGCCTCCACCAAGCTATCCTAATCTTGGCAATTATCCCTCACCATATCCCCAAAACTCGAACTTCCCCACCACCTCCGGTCAATCTCCGGCCACGTACGGACCAGCAATGGGCCCGCAGTTCCGACCGCAGGACATCGTTCCGAAGCCTTCCGTACCACCGCAAGTAATGCCGCCAAGTGGTATGCGATATCCTACGGCGTCAAACAACCAGTTGCCGGGCAACACGTTGCCAGGTAACTCAGTTGTCCCCAATAGTCCTTACATGAAAATCTCGGATGTGGATTTCGATGTCAACCAACCGATGAGACAGAGAGTGGTGTCGCCTTTTGAGGACATTAAACCCCGTATGCCACAAAGTAAGTGCAATGAAAGATGACATTATTGTCGTCATCAGACGGAGGGAAGAGGAAAGAAGGAGTGAGGGAAGAGAGGAGGGAGGGAAGGAAAGAAGGAGGGAGGGAGGGAAGGAAGAAGTTAGGGTTGGAGGACGGATGGAGGGAGGGAGGGAAGAGAGAAGGGAGGGAGGGAAAGAAGGAGGGAGGGAGGAAGTGAGGGTTGGAGGAAGGAAGGTGGGAGGGAGGGAAGGGACGGAGCGAAAGAGTGAGGGAAGGAAGAGGTGAGGGTTGAAGGGAAGGAGGGAGGGAGGGAGGGAGGGAGGAAGGAAGGGAGGAAGGGAGGGAGGAAGGAAGGAGAGAAGGAGGGAGGGAGGGAAAGAGTGAGGGAAGGGAGAAGTGAGGGTTAAAGGGTTGAAGGGAGGGAGGGAGGGAGGGAGGGAGGGAGGGAGGGAGGGAGGGAGGGAGGGAGGGAGGGAGGGAGGGAGGGAGGGAGGAAGGAAGGAAGGAAGGAAGGAAGGAAGGAAGGAAGGTGGGCAGGAAGGAAGGAATGGATAGATGGACAGAGAAAAGGAAGGTGGTACGGACGGACGGTTTTGGTATATTTGTGGACGTCTTATTCCAGATCAACACTGTCTTTGAAATAACTCTCGGTTTAATTTGCAGACGACAATGATCAATTAAGATTAACTTTTCCAGTTCGTGATGGCATCATGCTTCCTCCGTTTCGATTGGAGCATAACTTAGCCGTAAGCAATCACGTGTTTCACTTACGAGAATCTGTTCATCATACATTACTATGGCGGTAAGTGCACTATTTGTCAGTCTTAAGACTACACAAATCTTGACGACTAACCTCGCCTAACGTCTTCTGATATTCCTGACGTCCGTCACCACCACCAACAGTCTTTCTCAAGACTACACTAACTTACATGATCAACTCCAACAAACATCTGATACTCCTAGCAGCAGCGGAAGCAACAACAACAACAACAACTGCATCAGCAACAACAACAACAACAGCAACAACAACAGCAACAACAGCAACTGCATCAGCAACAAGAGCTACAGCAGCAGAAGTAGCAACAACAACTACAACAACAACAACAACAACAACAACAGCAACAACATCAACAGTCTTTCTCAAAACTACTCTAATATTCCAAGGTTCAAATGATTTATTGCATTTAATCTTAATTTATCTCTTTCTTTTGTCAGATCTGACCTTGAACTTCAATTTAAGTGCTACCATCACGAGGAAAAACAACAACACACCAATTGGCCAGCATCAGTATCTGTGAGTGTGAACGCGACACCGCTGACCATTGAGAGGGTGTGTATATTCTCATTGCTCTATATACGTTGCACCAAATGAATTAAATAATAGATTTTCCTAATATCTCATTTCCAATTGGAAAAAAGTTTAAAAGGATTGTACTTATAACTAATAAAAATTATTTTGTAGGGCGATAACAAGACGTCACATAAACCACTTCATCTAAAAACTGTATGTCGACCTGGACGAAACACGATTCAAATTACAGTAACTGCCTGTTGTTGTGTAAGTAGATTGTTAAACATTTTTTATTTTTATGTACTGTTTGTCATTTTTCTACATAATTTTAAAGATCTTATTGTAGTTAATAATCGTACAAAGTTAAATTTTCAAATTCGTTGCAAAAAGAATTGCAGGAGAAAAATGAGTTGGGAAAAGCTTGTGTCATCATAGGCTAAACGACGCCGACAACAACGGCAGCAGCAGTAACAACAACAGCAACAGCATCAGCAACAACAGAAACAACGACAACAGCAGCAGCAACAACAACAACAACAACAACAACAACAACAACAACAACAACAACAACAACAACAACAACAACAACAACAACAAGGACAACAGAAGCAACAACAAGAACAACAGCAGCAACAACAGCTGCAGTAACAGCAGCAGCCACAACAACAAAACAACAACCAACCAACAAACAAACAAACAAACAAACAAACAAACAAACAAACAAACAAACAAACAAACAAACAAACAAACAAACAAACAAACAAACAAACAAACAAACAAACAAACAAACAAACAAACAAACAAACAAACAAACAAACAAACAAACAAACAAACAACAGCAGCAACAACATATAACTTCTTGTCAACTAATTTCGAAATGATTTTTGCACAATTACTAACTTTAAGATTATGTAAAAACATAACAATTTTTTGTTAAAATAACAAATATTTCTTTTCTTTTTCCCCCCAGTCGCATTTGTTTGTCTTACAATTGGTTCATCGACCCTCAGTAAGATCTGTTCTCGATGGTCTCCTAAAGAAACGACTTTTACCAGCTCCTCATTGTATAGCGAAAAGTAAGTCTTGCTCATTAGCATTGAAAGTGTATATGGTATGACATTTAAACACTCTTTGTTGAAAGAACTTTAAGAGGAAATTTAGACAGAGGGTGCCGTTTCCAGCTTTTTCCTATCTTACTTTGTTCTTGAGATATCTTTGTTTGATTGGTTTGTAAATAAGATCTGTTAAACGCTTCGTGTTGTGTTTTTCTCGCTTTAGTAAAACGTCACTTCGCAACGCCGCAACTTATGGGTGTTAATGACGATGCAGTTGAGCAAACGGCGATAAAAGTGTCCTTAAAATGTCCGATAACTCAACGGAGAATCACGCTTCCGGCCCGAGGACACGACTGTAGACATATCCAGGTAAGAAGCACTTATCATCGGTAGTACAGTGCAGTACAACACAACACAGGACAGGACAGTGCACTAGTAGAGTGGCGTGGCGTGGCGTGTAGTGTAGTGTAAGGTGAAGTATAGTAGGGTGGAGTGGAGGTGGAGTAGGTACGGTGCGACAGTACAGTACAGTACAGGACAGCACAGCACAGCACATTAGAGTGCAGTGCAGTGCAGTGCAGTGCAGCACAGTACAGTACAGTACAGATAATAAACTTCTGACATGTTCGAAATTACATTGTTTAGTGTTTCGATCTGGAGTCATATTTAAAACTGAACGCCGAAAGAGGAAGTTGGAAATGTCCTGTGTGCAAGTAAGTTTATAATATAACCTTCCATTAAACGATGCCTTTATTTTCCATACGCAATTGTCTCTGTGCTGACACTCCTCTTTCCTTTCAGTAAAACAGCCGTACTTGAACTACTTGAAGTCGACCAGTACATGTGGGGCATCCTGACGACGTTAGGAAAGTAAGCAAGTTATTGAGATATGCAGTGTGTGTGTGTGTGTGTGTGTGTGTGTGTGTGTGTGTGTGTGTGTGTGTGTGTGTGTGTGTGTGTGTGTGATGATTGTACTGTGGCGAATATCGATCAAGAGGCCAAAGTACCAACGTCAAATTATTTTTGAAGCTAGCGTGAAAATAATTTGAATCTTTAACAACAGGTCGTTGATTACGCGCAAGGGAAGATAATGTACTTATCGAAGAAGGTTATATATCTTTTCTATTATCACCAAACATGTAGAATTTCGAGTGGTTTTGTTTGATAATAGCAAAGATATATAACCTTCTCTGATAACTCATTATGCACATGTGACGTCAGATGTTTAATTTGCATATCAAATAAACTGAAATATCTCAAGAACGAAGCAAGGAAACGAAAAACTGCAAAAGATGTTACTTTGTCATTTTAAGTGTTCTTTCAAATAAGACAAACTTACTTTTCGCTTCATAGGTACTTTATGAGAAGAATATTCTATATCACGTATTTTCTGTGAAAGGCGTTCAAACCCTTGGAATTCTTTGGTGTACAACTCAAAACGTCCTTATTTTAGCATTATCGACTAGCTTATACACTCACAGCAAACGTTTTAAGTGCATTTGGGGGGTGAGAAACATATAAAAAAGCATAATGGACCTTTTTACCAATAGCGGCGCCATCTTGAATTCGCACTGCATTGTGGTCTATCCAGGGTAATAAGCTCGATTAAAAGGGTGATTGCTTAGTGTTGAGACCAAGCTTAATTCGAAGGAAGTATGTGCGTGTGTTTCTCCCACAACACCAAACATGTAGAATTTTCAAGTGATTATGTCTGATAATAGCAAGATATATAACCTTCTCTGATAACTCATTATGCACATGTGACGTCAAGTTGTTTAATTTACATTTCAAACAAACTGTTACTCTATCATTTTAAGTGTTCTTTCAAATAAGACAAACTTAATTTTCGTTTCATGTGTACTTTAAGCAAGCTAGAACGACGACGGCAATTAAATTACTGCATTTAAAAGAAACCATGAATCAGGACATCGTATATTTGTATGCTTTATGTATTTGGAAAGACGTTTAAAAAGCAGCCATAGCTTCGACAACATGACGTACAATAGATGAGCGTCTAAGTAAACTGTTCCTTGCCACAACGTTGTCTTGAAAACGTGAAAACGCTTCAGTTCACGTTGTATGTGCAACGAGGACGGCGTTGGAATTTCTCTTGGGACTACAAGTTATTCAACGCTTTGTTTTAGTTCAAAAATAGTATTAAAGTTGCACTGAAAACATTCTGCTGTGTTAATTACGTGATTAGACATATATCCAAATAATTTTTGACTTTCGTTGATGATTAAATCCACATAAAATTCATCAAAAACGACAAAATCGTCGCGAAGTATCTCGTGTGCCGTGCCGCTATGGAGTTATAATGGCGCGCTTGTTTGATTCAATA
Organism: Corallium rubrum; assembly: GCA_964035015.1. Classification (NCBI taxonomy): domain Eukaryota; kingdom Metazoa; phylum Cnidaria; class Anthozoa; order Scleralcyonacea; family Coralliidae; genus Corallium; species Corallium rubrum. The sequence continues at coordinate 7,814,982 of OZ036012.1, read as the reverse complement.
GCCAATCAGAGTGCGTGTTGTCGTTCATTTTAGGCTGATGCGGTATTGAAAAAAAAAACGGATACCGATACCGGAAAAAAAATACCGATAATACCGATGTATCGATATTTCACCGCAATAGAAACTTAATATGTATTTTTCCACTAAACGACAAAAATGTCGCGGGTTTTCACAAAAAAGTTCTCCTTTTTTTGTAGTGTAAATCTGACTTTATTTCGGATAATACAACCTGTTCCGCGGCCAGAAAAACCCGTGTTTTTCCGTTGCGCCAAAGTCTACAGAAATAACATACAATTGAGATAAAAATACTAACAATTACACGAGTCCGATGATTTGGCTCCGTATTCAGTATTTGTTAATGGCCATATTTAAACATTCGACGTTTAGATTTCGTTAAATTAAAGTTTTGTTACAAATCTAGAAGTTTTAGATATTAATATTAAGTTCGGCAATTACATATTTTCTGCAAGAAACACCAACATGTTTGCTTTATCAAGCTTCAACTGGGCTCGCTGTGGAGTTTTAACCTGACCAGCTCTGCTGATCTCTCGGACGGCGAACTGCTGGCTGGAATCGCAAGATATTTCCGTACAAGCTGACTGAGCATGGGGAAGTCGCAAACGTGACACTTAGCTTCCACCACCCAGCGGGTCGTCATCCTCGTCAATAGTTGGAATTAGCGATACGACGTTTTTAATAACATAAACGCGATACCGTAGTACCGTACCGATAATACCGAAATTTACCGATAATATCGAAAATTTCGGTATTATCGATATATCGATATTTGAAAATTGAAATACCGAGTAATCGGTATTTGAAAAAACCCGATAATTATCGATATATCGCATCAGCCTAGTTCATTTACTTCCGGTTATTTTATAATTTACGCCTAGAGACGTTGGTTTGGTCTCTAGGCTTATAGATATACTATTATACTTATAGATTTGAAAGAAATTCTGGAAAGACGTGAGTAGCCACATCTATTTTTGCGGTGGAAGAGCGATGGATGACCCCCGGGGATGAGTGACCCCCTGGCACTTTAGCCCTCGGAATAAAGCCCCTTTATGTTCCAAGGTAACCGTGCCACCTCGTGAGAAATGATGTGACGTCCTATCTATATGGTTGAATCCCCGGGAGGTCACTTTCCACGGGGGTTACTCATCCCTATGACACCGGAAAACAAAATATTTGGTTTAGGAGACGATTGGGAGTGACCGTAACTAGGCAACTGATGGCGTGATGCTGTGATGTTGACCGTGTGTTTCTCTTTTAGTACTGGGACTGAGGAAATTACTATTGACCCGAATAGTCAGTGGCTTCCAGTTCCGGTGAAATTGGATGTTGTTAAGGAGGAAGGTTTGTAGTTGAATTTTGGCATATTTTTATTTCATTAATTTTTTCTGTCTTGATTGGTGTTTAGTATTTGAAATACTAAATAAATAAATAAATAAATTCATCAGTATAAATCGATAAATGATAGCTTAAAACTTCAGTCATTTCGTTCTTTAAAATTTCGACAGTTCACCATCTTTAAGATTTTCTATACATCGTAACACACTGCCTACACAACACTCTACTGTTATATTACTCTGATGAAGGACTTTGACTTGAAACGTCAGTATTTCGTTCTCTAAAATCTCAACATCGCAAGGCACTGCCTACACAACACTCTACTTTTATATTACTTTGATGAAGGACTTTGACTTGAAACGTCAGTATTTCGTTCTCTAAAATCTCGACATCGTAACACACTGTCTACACAACACTCTACTTTTATATTACTCTGACGTAGAACTTAGGCTTGAAACGTCAAGTATTTCGTTCTTTAAAATCTCGATAGTTCACCATCTTTAATATTTTCTGTACATCGTAACACACTGCCTACACAACACTCTACTTTTATATTACTCTGATGAGGAACTTTGGCTTGAAATGTCAAGTATTTCGTTCTTTAAATTCTCGATAGTTCACCGCCATCAAGATTTTCTATACATCGGTAACACACTGCCTACACAGCACTCTACTTTTATAATACTCTGATGAAGGACTTTGGCTTGAAATGTCAAGTATTGCGTTCTTTAAAATCTCGACAGTTCACCATCTTTAAGATTTTCTATATACATCGTAACACACTGTCTACACAACACTACCAAAAAGATCGTGACCTCTGGGAACGAGAATGAATCTTTGACTTTTCAGTGTGTATCAAAAAAAACTGAACCCTTAAAAAACAACCTATTGTAGTAGTTTGAAAGCCCTAAAAGCGCTGCGTTGTAAATTAATCAGCACATAAGTTAAACAGGAAGAGAAAAAGCTTTTAAATACTTTCACCATGCATACACTTCAAGTTATCTTAATTTTCCAGGTGTATAAGACCGTGTGTTTTTACGCATCTGTGGGTTCAACGAAGTGCTTAGGGCTTTCAAACTACTACAATAGGTTGTTTTCTGAGGGTTCAGGGTTTTTTGATACACACTGTAGAGTTCGCTGGAATGAATTGTACAATCGCTCTCGTCACTCGATTAAGCTCGGGATCGAACTCAACTTATTTTTCGAGTTGCTAGCGGCGAGTATTTATTTATAAGGCTCTGTTCTCAGGGTGTTAAGTTTCCATACTGGTAGCTGAAGTGTTAATAATAGTTTATTTTTATTTATTTTCAGGAAATCCTTCTAAACGTCAAAAAACTTGCGAGAACCCGTCAGGTCCGTTACACAGTCCCCCCATAAACAGAAATAGTTTTCCTGGTTTCCCCACTCCTGTTGCTATGGTAATGCCCTCGCTAAAACCAAACTCAGCGGACGCGGTCAAGACATCCAATCCAAGCACGCCAACACTTGGTCGAAGTAACAGCACGGGCAACGTCAGTAACCAAGGTAACTTCACACGTAGACTAGTTCCTAGTCCTCTTTTCTCTCGAACTTATTTTGGTGACGTCACAGAATAGGGATCGAGCGAGAGGACTGGTGGAAAATGTTCATCTTTATCTATCATGAATCCTGCTGAAGCTCGGATTCTTTAATCTTTACGAACGAAGCCACTTAAACAAACTTCTTCTTCAGAGTAGACAGCAAACGAGTAGGTTTCTTTGTCGTACATTACGCTAAAAGGTTGTTACATACGAGGCTTTATGAAGTAGTGTTCGGCGTAGGAAGTGATTGTGTTGAAACACATTTATACATATCGCAATATGCTATTTTCACGGTTCGGCAGTAGACAAACCTTGCTCTATCATGTTATAAAGAATTGTGCAGACCAACGTGAGTGTTATCTGCCTTGGTTTTCCGCCAAACGGCCGTTTGATGCGTGTATAATTTGGGGCCAGATTTGGGGCGAAGCAAAACATTTTATTCCAGGCCTCTCGCAATTTCGGTCTGCCGCTCGACGTCAAAAAGAGAGGCCTGGGAACCAGGCTGATATCCGTCATGTTTGGCTTCAATCTTTGTTCTAGCAGATATCGCTCCAGTTAACAAATAAAACATAAAGCTCCGTGCATATGTACTCTTATAAAGGTTCGATTGACATTTGAACACGAAAGAAGTTGAGTAGAATGACGTCATGCGTACCTTTATAGATGCTTAGTTTACACAGGCGATTTTTGTTGCGATTTCTCTCCTTCTGACATATGCGATTGAATGGATTGACTTACGAATGTATTGAACATTTGTGCAGAGCTATATGAGGTTCGATACTTTGGTGAGATATTCACTGAATCGCATGCGTCAGGACGAGAAAATTCGCAACAAAAATCGCCTGTGTAAACGGGCGTTTAAGAGTACGGCCAGTTAATCAGCGCGCGTGCGTAGATGACACTTTATTTTGTAGTGTTTTTTAAAATGTAAAATAAAAGTAAAAGTAAATCATAAGGTTCAGGTATTTGGATCCTGGCTGTGACTTACCATCCTTGGTGTATTGTGTTGGTGAATAGTGGTGGAAAATGGTTAATAGTTTGAGGTTTAAGGTGTTAGGGATTGAGATTATGGAGGTTGGGGTTAAGAGGGTTATGTTTAGAGTTGAAGTTATGTTTTAGAAGTGGATTTTAAGTTATGGGCTGGGGGTGGGAGGTTAGTATTATAATTTATTTTTATTTTTAAATTTAATTATAACTTATTTTAATTTGTGAAATAAACTTGGGCTGATAATTGTGAATAAGGTCCGGGTTAATTTTATGTACTGTTTAATAAACGAGCAGGAGTGTTTTATCAGATATAAAGACACGAGGCGAAGCCGAGTGTTTTTATATCTGATAAACCACTTGGTAAGTTCATTGGCGTAGTAAGTTTGAAAAATAACCTTGTCTAAGCCGAGAAAATCAAAGCTAAAGTTTATGTAAATCAGGAGGTATCTTTATCACATATAAAGACACTGATTAAACTCTAATTTCTTTGGAATTTTCCTCATGAATTATTGAGTTTTTGAAAGTTATATATAGAGAGATCACTGACTATGCTTAATTTCATTTTTTTGTTGCCACAGGTGACAAACCAGCCATGAGCCCTGCTGCCCATATTGGTCAAGTGCCCACTCCGATCCCAATGGTGTCCAGTCCCCACACGCCTCAAGCTGTGATCTCGACAGCCAACACAACAACCAACCCGAGTACACCAGTCTCAACAGTAAACGCAGGTCCTAATACTCCCACACCTACCGTTACAAGTCCTTGTCCAGAGAGTACGCTGACAGACAATAAGAAGACCGATGATCTGAACACGGATACCTTGAACTTTGGGTTGATAGATCCAGCACAAGACGTCACTGGAGGCGATCCAAGTGAAGAGGTATGATGTGCGACTCGTAGAGATTGTATATATACAAACTAAAGAGGTCATTTGGCGCGCGGAAATCAGTCAATTAATTAGGGAAATTGAAAGCCACCATTATAGAGAAAACAAGGACCTAACTTATTAAACTAACCATATTTATTCTGGATAACCATGTACCAGTCATATCTAAACTGTTCTCCGAGGTCCAATAAGGGACATCCCTTTTTCCAGTCAAATGTTCTTAACTGTCTATTTTGTCTGTTTCAGGAATTACCAGACAATCTGGATCCATCCGATTTCCTTCCGTACTTAGAAACATCGGATCTTAGTGACGATCTTCTGGCAATGTTCGAATGAAGGCGACGTCAACAGAAGAGATATTCAATATCTAAGGTGCTTTCAACCCCGGCCTGAATTGTTTCCTCTTTTTGCGCCTGAACCTCGCTTAAAGTGCTTATATCACTTGTGGGGTTTCAACGTATTTGAATAGAGCAAAAAAAGTTAGTTAATAAGTCATTTTGCCGTTTTTGATTTAGTCAAATAGTTCCTGACCTATTGGCTTCTGAACATGCCAATTTTCAAAAATTTCCGTCGTTCATTTTAACACCTTGGGGGCCTGGGACTCAGGAACGAGTCAATTCAAAACATCTACGTTTCGGCTTATTGATTCACAAAAACACAGAAGACGGTCGGCTTAGATTCCTGAGTCCCAGGCCCCCGTACTTAAAAATGAACGACGGAAATTTTTGGAGTAAGGCCCAAATTGGCATATATATATCAGAAACTACCAAACTAAATCAAAAACGGCAAAATAACTTATTAACTAACTTTTTTTTATCTATTTAAATATGTTAAAACCCCACAAGTGATATAAGCACTTTAATGTGAACGAACTTTGTAAATCAATTTAAAGTCGTGTCGGTTTCAGCTCACTTTTTTGCACGCGAAGTTCGTTGCCAAGTTTCCAATTACGTTTCCAAGTTTGATTTGTTGTTGAGTTCAGCATTCGTCATTATTTGACTACACAGTTGGTAATTTGGAATTGCAGAATGATTAATTACATATTTTCCTAAAGAAATTGTGCTAAGAGTAAGGTCTGGTCGATCGGGGAGGTTCCTTCCCTTCCTTCCTTCCCTTCCTTCCTTCCCTTCCTTCCCTTCCTTCCTTCCCTTCCTTCCTTCCTTCCTTCCTTCCTTCCTTCCTTCCTTCCTTCCTTCCTTCCTTCCTTCCTTCCTTCCTTCCTTCCTTCCTTCCTTCCTTCCTTCCTTCCTTCCTTCCTTCCTTCCTTCCTTCCTTCCCTTCCTTCCTTCCTTCCTTCCTTCCTTCCTTCCTTCCTTCCTTCCTTCCTTCCTTCCTGTGGAATCGAAATAGACATGGCACTACCCTTAAGACTGGGTCTGGATCGAACTTTGAATCGAACTTTGTAACCAACTCTCCAAAATTGGAAACGTAATTTGAAACTCGTCAACGAACTTTCGATTACGCGCTGAAACGTGAGCTGAAATGTGAGCTGAAACGGACAATAAACGATGCTATTTTTACGACTTGTCTCGCAACGCCAATAATGGCGGAATTGTTACAAGACAAGTTGCACGAACCATTGCAACGTGTAACATGATCTGCAATGACCAAAGATCGTTGTGTAAAACTTGATTCTCAAGACAAATTACTTAAATATATACCGCATAAAGACCTTTCAGGTCCTTTTTACTCCAGTCAAATTTTCCCGCAAAATTCTTATTAATCAATTCGATAGAAAATACACTGATAGAAAATAATTTGTCATAAAATTGAAATTAAACATTTCTTTTTCATATTTTGACTGTTTTTTCCCACTATTCCTATCCTTGCTCTAAGGCTAGTTTCCACGCAGGAAATCTTTCGTTTTTCTGAACGGACAGAGAAGTTTTCTTTGTCTTATGAGCTCTTGGTCGAAACTAACGACTTTAAGACCCCGTTTACACGATGCCAGTACAATTTGAAAACGGAACAAAGTCCTGCCGTTTAGGCCTTGCGTTTACACGATACTGGCACAAAAATGACATGATAACGGCACAAAATGAAGACGGGTTCCTTGACGGCATGAAATGAAAACGGAACACTAACCGGTATCGTGTAAACGCCCGTGCCGTAACAGTTTGATGACGATAATCACGATATATACAACCACAGCATTCGGATCAGCGGTATTCACAGTCTTCTCAATTCTCATTGGAAGAGAATAGTCACATGCTAATCCGTCATTATTGTAAACGCAAGACTTTTTGGCCTGTATTTACACACCGGCGTGATTTTGTTCCGCTTTCAACTTGTACCGGCATCGTGTAAACGGGGTCTAACACAAAGGAGACTTTCCTATCCGTTCTCAAACTCATTAATAATTCGTGAACCAAAAACAAAAGAAATTAATGTTTAATCAGTGCTTTGAAATCGGAGGAAAAGTACTAGAACTTTGAAATAATGAAAAATAGGTTTTCAAAGTCTTGGGACTATGAAATAAGGCAAATTATATTACGTTTCAGAGGTGTCTTCGGAGTTTTGAGTTTGAGAAGTCAGTTCAAATACTCGGCGTCGGACTTTACCGGGATTACAAAGCCTTCGTGCATTAAAAAGGCTCGCCTTTTCAAAAAGCAGTCGGACTTTGAAATGCCTGTGAAGTCCTCCGTCTTGTATGTGAACTATTACTTCCTATCCTGCGGAAGATTTTCCTGAGTGAAAACCAGTCTTTATTGCAATATTGAGTTGGTATTGCTGTGCGTGAGAAGAGGGAACAACGTCAGGCCACTATAGTTAATGTAAATATTTTCCTTAGTTAAGGAAGCTTGGTGGGTCCTGCGTTTTCGCAGGCAGTAGCCAAGTAGTGTAGTTTTAAAAAGACGTATAATAATAATGTTTAAGTTATTTTTAGTCGGGGTCTTGTAGATTAACACGAAAACAAACGCTTATTTATCCTATTTTAATATATATATATATATATAAATATTTTAACTTCTCCGTCAAGCACCAACTAAACCCAAGACGACATATCATGTTCATTGTTGGTTATATCCAATGCAATCATTCTTTACAAGTTCCCCCTGGGTTTTTTCGCCCGTTTATTAAAAACAAAAAAGTTAATTCGTGGCGTACAAATTTAACAGGCTTGAGGGCCTGTGGTGGGGTGACGAAAGGTGCGTTCACAACAGCGGACTCTAGCTGGGTTTGGACAACAGTAGCAGCAACAACAGCAGCATCAAGAACAACAACAACCGCAGCAGCACTGCCAACGACCGCAACAGCAGCAGCAGTATCATAAATAGCAGCAGCAGCCGCAACAGCAAAAAACAACGACATAAACAACATTAACATCAACAACGACGACAACAACGACACAAACAACAGCAGCAGCAACAGCAGCAAAGCAACAACAACAACAGCAGCAGCAACAACAACAACATCATAAATAGCAGCAGCAGCGGCAACAAGAACGACATAAATAACAACATTAACAACGGCACAAACAACAACAACAACAACAACAACAACAACAACAACAACAACAACAACAACAACAACAACAACAACAACAACAACAACAACAACAACAACAACAGCAGCAGCAGCAGCAGCATAAATAGCAGCAGCAGCATAAATAGCAGCAGCAGCATAAATAGCAGCAGCAACAAGAACAACATAATTTATTCAGAAAACTTAAAAACGTATCTCAACATCAGCTGAAGCATTCACTGTAAATAAGTTATTATGAAAAGTCCAGAGCCAAGGCCAGTCTGGTACGAACGCAACCAGTAAGTTCTATCCAGTCTAGCCTCACTCTACATCCAGTTTGAGTCCGCTAGTGTGAGCGCCTAAATTGTCACCCAAATCCCAAACTAGATTACGTCATTTATACCTCTTGTCCAGTGATCGCGACGGGTTTTTCTTACGATCGTCATTCTGACGAATCTAATTGACTGCCCAGAGTCAGAAGTACGTTTTTGCAACACTTGCGAGGTCCAGTCGTGAGCTATCTTATTATTTCAATTTTTTTTTGTAAATACTTGATATTTCATTTCATTTTCCGAAATGGGAACATCTTGGGTTTGGTAAAATTGTCTTGGTTCGAAAAGTGACGAGAGATTAAAAAAAATTAAAATGTAGGGTTTTCATCTCTCCCTGTAAAAGAAACTGTAGTTTAGCGTTTTAAAAAGTTGTAGAGAAAATTGTCTATAGAAAAGAAGTACGATTAAAAGAAATGTTATTAAAAGCTAACTGATTCAAATAAATTCAAACGCAAACTTGACTCTTGTGAAAGTGTGTTTTTTTTGCGCATGAGAAATTCTTCTTTAGGTGATGAATAGACCTTATTCAAAAATGGCCGCCGAATTAAAATTCTTTTATATACATATAAATTAGCCCTTATGAACTCGTTTTCATGTGTGAAATTCAAAATAATTTTTACTTTAAAACGAGGTCGTAAGGGCTAATTTATATGCACATAAAATAATTTTAATTTCGCAGCAATTTTTGAATGAGGTCTATAGCCTTCTCCAGAAAAGGGAAAAACTTCTTTTTCTTTTACTCTTCCGCCCAACTAGCGTTACCACTAATAAAACGCACGCGAACTAGAAAATAGTTCACTTCGGATTCTCCCACATGTGGACCAGTAGCGATTGTTTGATAAGCTTACCACATTTAATTAACTGCGCATGCGAACTAGAAGATAATCAACTTAAGATTCTCCCACATGTGGTGCAATAGCGGCTGATTAATAAAGCTTACCACATTTAACTGAATGCGCAACTTCAGATTCTCCCACATGTGGAACAGTAATGATTGTTTGATAAAGCTTACCGCTTTAAATTAACTGCGCATGCGAACTAGAAAATAATTAACTTCAGATTCTCCCACATGTGGTGCAGTAAGAATTGTTTGATAAAGCTTACCACATCTAATTAACTGCGCATGCGAACTAGAAAATAATTCACTTCAGATTCTCCCACATGTGGTGCAGTAGCGATTGTTGAATAAAGCTTACTGCATGTGATTCACTGCGCATGCGGAAAAGAAAATCCCAAGGTTTTTTATCTTTAACAGTGTTTAGCGCATTAATACAGCAAGAAACGGTGGGTCTCTCCTCTTGAGCAGTTTAGTTTATCTCAACTTAAACTTTGTGCTGACTCTTCCACTTCCTTCCATTAAATTAGTTACAATACAACTAAGAGAATATTTTACAATCTAAACAACTTTCACTCACATTGTTGTGGGACAGCTTTATCTTTTTAAGGAGAGACATCTCGAAAAGCCAATTCCACATGAATCCCCTCTGTGCCGTTTTGTTGGGTCGGAACCTTTGAAGTTTTTGTCTCCGCGCATGTCGCATTACGCATGTTGCTCAGCCAGTAAACTGCATGTTCTGGCCAATAAGCGCGCTGAACTGGCTGTCCTAGCCAGTAAACTGCATATTTTTGCATAAAAATACGAGGACACGTTGTACCGCTAAGTGTCCCTTCTGTATAGTCTTTATTCTGTGTCCGTGTGGTGGACTAATGTTCTGATTGGCTTATAATAATGTCTCTGCTACTTCCGCTTCTATTATGATTGGCCAACGGTTTCTAACTTTCACTTTCATTATCAGAATGTAGTTGGGATCGTTTAATATTTTCGCTTGTGTTGAGATATTAGCGGAAGGCGGGAACAAATAAAGGCCTGACATTCAGGTTAGTGTTGAGACAAAATCGTTCAGTTAACTTTTAAACTAGAAGTTACTATCGCAAGTGAAGTGCTGCCTCAAATGTGATAACAACCTTTAGCCTACTCCACAGGCAACTCTATGCACTTTGTGGCTATTATGTGACACCACCTTGCCCACTCCACCCAAGATTGCCCACTCCACCCAAAATTGCTCACTCCACCCGAGATTGCTCACTCCACCCAAGATTGCTCATAAAGGCCTGACATTCAGGTTAGTGTTGAGACAAAATCGTTCCGTTAACTTTTAAATAATGAAGGTCATTTGCTGTGAAGCCGAGACGTTTTGCCCAACTTTCAACGGGTTCAGTTTAGCAGAAAAATCCCCAGTGAAATCAGCGTGAGCTTCCGGAAAAGGCGGCCAGTAAATGAATTGGCAAATCAACTGCCTTGGATACTTAAATAGGATTAGAAGGAAATCGCGAGGTTTCCTTTTATTGCAGAGCAATAGAGCAATGGCAGTCAATTGAGTATTGTAAGTAGACATTTATTTCGCCAGTGTAGATACGTCGAAGGCGAGTCACCTTGCAGTTTGTTTACAACAATCGAAATATAGTAAGGTTAGATATACTGCCGAAACAGAGAACGTAGGAGTCTAACGTTTCGAGCGAAGGCCCTTCGTCAGAGAGAAATATAGTAAGGTTAGATATACTGCCGAAACAGAGAACGTAGGAGTCTAACGTTTCGAGCGAAGGCCCTTCGTCAGAGAGAAACGTAAAGAGTGTAAACCAGGGTTGCCAGGCTCCAGCGCATGCTCGGAGCCAGATATGGTTTGAAAAGTAGCCAAAATCCACTGCCAAACTACAACCTCGTACCCAGGGCTATTTGTAGGGAACTGGGCCAAGATGGCGAATAAAACAAAATGACGGGAACAAATGGCCCTGGTGGAGGCTAGCCCAAAATGCGCAGTATATTGCGCATTTTATGAACTAGAACTCAGTTCTTTACACAGTAATTATACCTAATTACACCTAATTATTGCATGGTTTAAAAAATTATTTCCCGTGCCATGTGCAGGAACAACCGACAAGGTCAAAATACAAAATCAAACCGTCTGATTTACGCCATAAGCTCTTGACCAATCAGAGGCTGAGATAGCCTGGCCTCCACCAGGGCCATTTGTTCCCACCATCTTGGCCCAGTTCCCTACAAATGGCCCTGGGTACGAGGTTGGCCAAATCATAGAGATCATATAAATACTAGAGGGGGCATTGGCGGGAAAATTTGGTAACCACATGGGGGCCGCCATTACGTATGATATTTCAGTCAATTGGTTGGCAAATGTAGGTTATAAATCATAGATATAGGAGACCTAGATTACTCGGCTGAAGAGGCGCGCCAAATTTGAAAATCCAAGATGGCGGCTCAACCGGTCAAAAATCATAGACAGTGCATAGGAAAAACGATGTTTTTCGCATTTTACGTCCGCCCACTGTTTCCGATCCCATTCGACCACCTTTTTTTGGGAAGAACTACCTATTGTGAAGGTCTTGGATGAAAATCGTACAATTTGAGTGGAATTAACAACAAAATAATCGATCGTTAAATGTTGCCGAAACAGTCACTTGCGGTCACTTGGTCGGTTCGAGACATTTCTGGCCGAAAATAAAGGTTTTGGTTAGTTTTGAGGTGTTGGAAGATTCTAGGACGTTCTGTGTAAGATACGAGATGGAAAGCTTACGTGTTAGTCAGTTAGTGAACAAACAGATAGCGATCTGTCCTCAGCAATTTTCACTATTTTTTAGAATATAGTTATACACTACGCATTAACTCCAGTGAACATTTTACTATCTAATTAGCTTCTTTTAAACACGAAGTATTATATACATCTTTTCGTTAAAAGACAGAATTTTACTTCAACAAGTACATTTAACCCAAAATTAGCTTTCTAAAGCATATTATACTATACAATCTGCAGCAGCAATCAGGTGAAAGTTCCAGTTCTATATCTATGATTGGCAAACAAAAAACATTTAACGATCGATTATTTTGTTGTTAATTCCACTCAAATTGTACGGTTTTCATCCAAGACCTTCACAATAGGTAGTTCTTCCCAAAAAAAGGTGGTCGAAGGGGATCGGAAACAGTGGGCGGACGTAAAATGCGAAAAACTTCGTTTTTCCTATGCACTGTCTATGATTTTTGACCGGTTGAGCCGCCATCTTGGATTGCTCATGTTGGCGCGCGCGGGCGCTATAAATTATATTACAGTCAGCAATCTAGGTCTCCCATATCTATGTTATAAATCCATGTCCTATTTACACGAATTGTTATCCTTAGGTTAGGTTGTTGTGTTGGGGTAAGGCTTTCATGAAGTACTTGGGTTATGTAGGACATGGAATTATTACCCAAATGTACTAGGCCCAGTCCTTTGCCAACCAACGCGCCTAATGTTTGCCTCTAAAAAAATCCAAGATGGCGGCGTTCAATTGGTTATCCGCGGTTGGCTGAAATTAAGGTAGGATGCCCCCTCTAGTATTTATATGATCTCTATGGGCCAAACTACTATTTTTTCAAGAGGCCAAAAAGAAGCCAAATGGCAAGCTCGTACCCAGGGCTTTTTGATTCCTCGCTTGAATAGTCAGCAAAAAGAGCACCGGAACTGAAGCAACAGGTAGGGGTTGACTGAATCGGGGCATTATATTCGAAAAATAAGGAGAAAAGATAAGAGAGGCGGACGTCTGCGAACGCAGTGCTTATTCAATGTTCTTGGTTAGTTTATCGGCATTACAATTCGCTGAATTTCATAAACTGTGATTGGCTAAAAACACAACTAGATTATCCCATATGATTATCCTCAGAAACTTACATTACAAATCAACCTCCTACATCATTTACCATACAACTAAATTATTTTTACAATTAAAGATCAATAAAATTTTTAACAATTGCTTTGAAGTGAAAAGAGGCCAAAAAGAAGCCAAAAGGCCAAACTTTTTTTTCGAGGCCAAGCAAGAAAAAATAAGCCAAAATCGAGTTATTTGGCCTCCAAGAGGCCAATCTGGCAACCCTGGTGCAAACAAACAACGAGCTTATATGCGGAAGGTAATCATGTGACCAAAAATAAGCCAATCAGATAAAAATGACAATAACAAACTGATAATGAGATGCGAAGAATTAGCCAATCAAATCAAAATAACAATTCAGGAAATCGATAATGAGATGCGAAAGACATTTGCTATTCATACCGTCGATGAGCAAGAAGGAGGGGTGTAAAAAGGATGAGCGAGAGTAAAAATAGATAAATATATAAAGTGAAAACGCCGTTTGTGTCCGTCCTTGCTGAACAGAAACAATGTCTTCAGACGTGTTAAATAAGAGAAAAACGTTCGTTGAGTCCGTGAGGATGAATGGTACCAATTTTGAAAATGAGACGCTTTTTTACAAATTACCGCCAGAAATGGGTGAGATGGCACAAACTTGCATGTCCGAAATACAATGGTTGGCACTATTAAAATGTCGGGCAACAGGCTTGTCAACATCATTGTTCCTCACAGAACGAAGATGTTCAGGTGTCAAGGGGCGGAAGGCTAATTATAGGGTTTGACGGCAGACGTTCTTTCTCCTCGTGTTTTCGCTCGGCTCCCCCCGAAAGAATGTCTGCTCGCAGTTTCCTACCGCCCCTTGGTTGGTCAGACGTTCATGCGTTCCCCCCAGCAGCCGGAAGTTTGTCTTCACCCAATCATAGGGCTGGCCATGGAGGTAGCGTTCCAGTCCTTATATAGTAATACTTGTTATGTGGGTTATGTCACAGAATAAAGACTATACAGAAGGGCCATAAAAATACGAGGACACGTTGTACCGCTAAGTGCAAAAATATGCAGTTTACTGGCTGAGCAACATGCGTAATGCGACATCCGCGGAGACAAAAACTTCAAAGGTTCCGACCCGAGTGGCCTCTTTATTCTGTGGTTATGTGCTCTGGAATGTAAGATGGCGGCTGCTTCTTTGAAGATGATCGAAAATGCCTAGAAAATTTGGTTTTAATGGCAATGGAGAACAACCATACAACATTTTTACAACCCAGTAAGTGTAGTGTCAGTGTTAGAGGTGAGCCGATCATCGACAAAACATCGGCAGAGCCGATTAACGGCTAGTTTTTCTCACAATCGACCATCAGCCGATTGTCTTTCACCATCGGATCGACTGTCTCGTGACTCTTGTCCTCGTATTTCTGCTCTCTCGTCCTCGTTTATCGTAGCCTGTATACAGCCGCAACCCTCCCGTCAAAATCGGGGAGCGAGCGTCTGTGGTATACGGGGTCAATAATCGCGTCAATAAATTGTTTTGTTGCGCTCAAAATACGAGAATTGACTTGATGACTTCTTCTCATTGCGAAACTTGAGATGAATAAATTGACAAAACGGGAGCACTGAGCATCGGTTAGCAAACATCGGTTTTACCGATTAATCGGCCGATGGTGGGGAAATATCGTCTCTTAACAATCGGTATCGGCTCACCTCTAATCAGTGTGTTTAAAGTGCTTATGTCACAAAATTTTTTTTTTAACTTTTGAGTAGAGGACAAAAAGTTAGTTAATAGGTTCTTTAACATTTTTCGGTTTTCTCTTTTCATTCGCGAGATATGCGGCTCTAAACAGCAATTTTCGTGAAAATGTCGCGTATCAACAAGAGTCTGGGACGAGCGTGGTGTGACGTAGCTTAACGGATTTTGCTGTCTTCTCAATAGCTTTTTAGTACTCCTTCACATGTGAATTCGAACCTCCGTCCCTTAAGCTACGTCACACGGCTGTCGCCCCAGACTCTTTTTCGTTTTTTTCTCGGGCGCGACAATTTTTTGCTAAAAGCCAATTTTTCAAGGTTTAGAGCCGCATATCTCGCGAATGAAAAGAGAAAACCGAAAAATGTTAAAGAACCTATTAACTAACTTTTTGTCCTCTACTCAAAAGTTAAAAAACAATTTTTGTGACATAAGCACTTTAATATTTTCGCTTGTGTTGAGATATTAGCGGAAGGCGGGAACAAATAAAGTCCTGACATTCAGGTTAGTGTTGAGACAAAATCGTTCAGTTAACTTTTAAACTAGAAGTTACTATCGCAAGTGAAGTGCTGCCTCAAATGTGACAACAACCTTTAGCCTACTCCACAGGCAACTCTATGCACTTTGTGGCAATTATGTGACACCACCTTGCCCACTCCACCCAAAATTGCTCACTCCACCCAAGATTGCCCACTCCACCTGAGATTGCCCACTCCACCCGAGATTACTCACTCCACCCAAGATTACTCACTCCACCCAAGATTGCGCACTCCACCCAAGATTACTCACTCCACCCAAGATTGCTCACTCCACCCAAGATTGCTCACTCCACCCAAGATTGCCCACTCCACCCAAAATTGCTCACCCCACCCGAGATTGCTCACTCCACCCAAGATTGCTCATAAAGGCCTGACATTCAGGTTAGTGTTGAGACAAAATCGTTCAGTTAACTTTTAAATAATGAAGGTCATTTGCTGTGAAGCCGAGACGTTTTGCCCAACTTTCAACGGGTTCAGTTTAGCAGAAAAATCCCCAGTGAAATCAGCGTGAGCTTCCGGAAAAGGCGGCCAGTAAATGAATTGGCAAATCAACTGCTTTGGATACTTAAATAGGATTAGAAGGAAATCGCGAGGTTTCCTTTTATTGCAGAGCAATAGAGCAATGGCAGTCAATTAACGAATGGTCACTGAGTATTGTAAGTAGACATTTATTTCGCCAGTGTAGATACGTCGAAGGCGAGTCACCTTGCAGTTTGTTTACAACAATCGAAATATAGTAAGGTTAGATATACTGCCGAAACAGAGAACGTAGGAGTCTAACGTTTCGAGCGAAGGCCCTTCGTCAGAGAGAAACGTAAAGAGTGTAAACCAGGGTTGCCAGGCTCCAGCGCATGCTCGGAGCCAGATGTGCCAAACTACAACCTCGTACCCAGGGCTATTTGTAGGGAACTGGGCCAAGATGGCGAATAAAAACAAAATGGCGGGAACAAATGGCCCTGGTGGAGGCTAGCTCAAAATGCGCAGTATATTGCGCATTTTATTACCTAGAACTCAGTTCTTTACACAGTAATTATACCTAATTACACCTAATTATTGCATGGTTTAAAAAATTATTTCCCGTGCCGTGTGCAGGAACAACCGACAAGGTCAAAATACAATTTAAAAAAAAAAAATACAAAATCAAACCGTCTGATTTACGCCATAAGCTCTTGACCAATCAGAGGCTGAGATAGCCTGGCCTCCACCAGGGCCATTTGTTCCCACCATCTTGGCCCAGTTCCCTACAAATGGCCCTGGGTACGAGGTTGGCCAAACCATAGAGATCATATAAATACTAGAGGGGGCATTGGCGGGAAAATTTGGTAACCACATGGGGGCCGCCATTACGTATGATATTTCAGTCAATTGGTTGGCAAATGTAGGTTATAAATCCATGTCCTATTTACACGAATTGTTATCCTTAGGTTAGGTTGTTGTGTTGGGGTAAGGCTTTCATGAAGTACTTGGGTTATGTAGGACATGGAATTATTCCCAAATGTACTAGGCCCAGTCCTTTGCCAACCAACGCGCCTAATGTTTGCCTCTAAAAAAATCCAAGATGGCGGCGTTCAATTGGTTATCCGTGGTTGGCTGAAATTAAGGTAGGATGTCCCCTCTAGTATTTATATGATCTCTATGGGCCAAACTACTATTTTTTCAAGAGGCCAAAAAGAAGCCAAATGGCAAGCTCGTACCTAGGGCTTTTTGATTCCTCGGTTGAATAGTCAGCAAAAAGAGCACCGGAACTGAAGCAACAGGTACGGATTGACTGAATCGGGGCATTATATTCGAAAAATAAGGAGAAAAGATAAGAGAGGCGGACGTCTGCGAACGCAGTGCTTATTCAATGTTCTTGGTTAGTTTATCGGCATTACAATTCGCTGAATTTCATAAACTGTGATTGGCTAAAAACACAACTAGATTATCCCATATGATTATCCTCAGAAACTTACATTACAAATCAACCTCCTACATCATTTACCATACAACTAAATTATTTTTACAATTAAAGATCAATAAAATTTTTAACAATTGCTTTGAAGTGAAAAGAGGCCAAAAAGAAGCCAAAAGGCCAAACTTTTTTTCCGAGGCCAAGCAAGAAAAAAGAAGCCAAAATCGAGTTATTTGGCCTCCAAGAGGCCAATCTGGCAACCCTGGTGTAAACAAACAACGAGCTTATATGCGGAAGGTAATCATGTGACCAAAAATAAGCCAATCAGATAAAAATGACAATAACAAACTGATAATGAGATGCGAAAAATTAGCCAATCAAATCAAAATAACAATTCAGGAAATCGATAATGAGATGCGAAAGACATTTGCTATTCATACCGTCGATGAGCAAGATGGAGGGGGTGTAAAAAGAATGAGCGAGAGTAAAAATAATAAACATATAAAAAGTGAAAACGCCGTTTGTGTCCGTCCTTGCTGAACAGAAACAATGTCTTCAGACGTGTTAAATAAGAGAAAAACGTTCGTTGAGTCCGTGAGGATGAATGGTACCAATTTTGAAAATGAGACGCTTTTTTACAAATTACCGCCAGAAATGGGTGAGATGGCACAAACTTGCATGTCCGAAATACAATGGTTGGCACTATTAAAATGTCGGGCAACAGGCTTGTCAACATCATTGTTCCTCACAGAACGAAGATGTTCAGGTGTCAAGGGGCGGAAGGCTAATTATAGGGTTTGATGGCAGACGTTCTTTCTCCTCGCGTTTTCGCTCGGCTCCCCCCGAAAGAACGTCTGCTCGCAGTTTCCTACCGCCCCTGGTTGGTCAGACGTTCATGCGTTCCCCCCAGCAGCCGGAAGTTTGTCTTCACCCAATCATAGGGCTGGCCATGGAGGTAGCGTTCCAGTCCTTATATAGTAATACTTGTTATGTGGGTTATGTCACAGAATAAAGACTATACAGAAGGGCCATAAAAATACGAGGACACGTTGTACCGCTAAGTGCAAAAATATGCAGTTTACTGGCTGAGCAACATGCGTAATGCGACATCCGCGGAGACAAAAACTTCAAAGGTTCCGACCCGAGTGGCCCTTCTGTATGGTCTTTATTCTGTGGTTATGTGCTCTGGAATGTAAGATGGCGGCTGCTTCTTTGAAGATGATCGAAAATGCCTAGAAAATTTGGTTTTAATGGCAATGGAGAACAACCATACAACATTTTTACAACCCAGTAAGTGTAGTGTCAGTGTTAGAGGTGAGTCGATCATCGGCAAAACATCGGCAGAGCCGATTAACGGCTAGTTTTTCTCACAATCGACCATCGGCCGATTGTCTTTCACCATCGGATCGACTGTCTCGTGACTCTTGTCCTCGTATTTCTGCTCTCTCGTCCTCGTTTATCATAGCCTGTGTACAGCCGCAACCCTCCCGTCAAAATCGGGGAGCGAGCGTCTGTGGTATACGGGGTCAATAATCGCGTCAATAAATTGTTTTGTTGCGCTCAAAATACGAGAATTGACTTGATGACTTCTTCTCATTGCGAAACTTGAGATGAATAAATTGACAAAACGGGAGCACTGAGCATCGGTTAGCAAACATCGGTTTTACCGATTAATCGGCCGATGGTGGGGAAATATCGTCTCTTAACAATCGGTATCGGCTCACCTCTAATCAGTGTGTTTAATTCACCTGACAAAGAACATAAATATTGCTCTAATTCAATGATATCATATTTCATGACAACAGATGGCATTAGCATTTCTAGCATGAGGATCAAATAAATAGAAAGCATAATCTAATTCTAAAACATGTATCAAGGCCATCATATAGCCTTCTAATATTAAAATAGCATGATTGTCATGTGCGAAAGTATTCATCAAGGATGAATGAAGAGTAAAGTAGGGAGAGACAAGAGTTCATGCTCAGTATTTCTGACCAGACCTTGACAGTCATTTCCATAATTTATAAACCAAAGTTGGTTCTCATTTTGTGCCTCAATGGGCTCCACCAGAATGGGTAGATCGATATTTTGTGGGTGATTTTGTGTAATGATTTATGTCAATGGGCGAACAAACAACAGTTGGTAAGTTGTTCAGCGATAATAATTCCTCATGTGGAATGCAGGGGCACCGGAAGCTACGTAAGGTGGCGGGGGCAGCCATATAAAAAGGGACTTTTTCTCAGCATTAATTTTTGCATGTGGTAAATAATATTCACCAATTTTGCTGTATAGCATAAAATAACCAAAAGCCATTATATAATAAATTGCAATGTACTGAAAAAGTAAATTCAACGATACACATTGATGCTACATTCCTATTTACATTTAAGAAAACATGACATCATAAGTTGTATTATACATATAACTAGTGCATGTGGTACGTTTGCGAGCTTCGTGTGATGTAACAGATGTTTGGTGGACATTCGTCAAGCTCAATTACTCAAAAAAAATTTGAGGCCCAGACAGCGTTCAAACCTGCAACCTTCTAATGACCGGTTAATGATGTTAATCAGGTAATGTCAGAACATCACAAAACACCCACCAAATTAAAAAGGTCTGAGCAGAATTAAGACAGAAGTAACCCAAGGTAAAATTAGTTTGCTCCCTCCCCACGGTCTGAAGCAATAAACTAGCTTGTAAGACATTTTCCATGTTAATACAACAGTAATCTAATACAATAATACGAATGGTACTTTCTGTAGAAAACATTCCTCATACGAAAAAGGGTAATTGTTGCCCCCGTGTTGCCCCCGCACCGTGAGGGCAGGGGGGGGGGGGGTGGGCAGCTGCCCCTGTGGCTCCGGCGCCCCTGGTGGAATGAGACCATTGTCAAAAGCATTCAAGTACATTTTGTCTCCTTGTACTAAGTAAGACATTGTCGATGCTTTTTGAGTTCCACCTGATTACCTGCATAGATTGGGTGGTTAAGAACACCGATAAACTCATAAAAGAACATTGCTTTCCTCGAGACTGGCCATTGAAACATTCATGGCTTTGATGAATACATGTTCTTCCACGAGCAAATAAAGGCATGATTTGTTGTACTTACCATGAATTTTTGTTGAAGAAAATAATAGGCAAAGAAGACAACATGTTAGTGGGACATGTGCAGTTGAGCCAGTTGAGTTGAGAGATCACATGATCTAACATCTCGACGGCAATTTCACAAATTGAGATTCTCGTTGGCTATACATAGCTCGGCAAAGGGACTGGCATGAGTTAACACATAGGTAGCCCATAAAAAAAATGTTTCTAGCCTTGTTTCTTTACTTTTATAAAAATATTCTTGGTTTGCTTAATCCGACTAATCTAATTAATTTAAAAAATTTTAATTGAATTAACGACCATGCTATGTCGAATACTAATTTTTAACTCTATTTAACTCTTATTTATAAGTTAAAGTTATAGTTTAATACTGTTTAGTAATGTTATTGTAAGATTTCCCCACAATATAAAGTAACTCCTTCAGAATTTTCTCTCCCTCAAACTAAGCTAATACTCTCGGTTTAATTTTCAGACAACAAGGATCAATTAAGATTCATGTTTCCAGTTCGTGATGGCATCATTCGTTCATGGGAAAGAGTGAGGGAAGGAAGAAGGGAAGGAGGGAGGGAGAAAGGGAGGGAGGGAGGGAGGGAGGGAGGAAGGAAGGAAGGAAGGAAGGAAGGAAGGAAGGAAGGAAGGAAGGAAGGAAGGAAGGAAGGAAGGTGGGCAGGCAGGAAGGAATGGATGGATGGATGGACAGAGAAAAGAAAGGTGGTACGGATGGACGGTTTTGGTATATTTGTGGACGTCATTCCACTATTCCAACTTATTCCACTTATTCCAACTTGAAATAACTCTCGCTTTAATTTGCAGACGACATCGATCAATTAAGATTAACTTTTCCAGTTCGTGATGGCATCGTGTTTCCTCCATTTCGATTGGAGCATAACTTAGCCGTAAACAATCACGTGTTTCACTTACAAGAATCTGTTCATCATACATTACTATGGCGGTAAGTGCACTATTTGTCAGTCTTAAGACTACATAAATCTTGACGACTAACCTCGCCTAACGTCTTCTGATATTCTTATCATCTTCTGATATTCCTAACACCACTAACAGTCTTTCTCGAGACTACGCTAACTTAAATGATCAACTCCGACAAACTTTAACTGATACTCCTAGCAGCAGCGGAAGCAACAATAACAACAGAGTAATTCCATGCCATTTCAACACAGTCATGACACCTACCCTCTCCAAATTTCTTTATATTTTGCAGGCAGTTAACATTGTGTGGGAATAGTTTAAGTTCAAAATGTGAGCATCATAGCTGCAATAGTTTTTGAGATATCGCAATGCGAAATATGGCCCGAAAAGCAAAGAAGTGGCCGTGGCCAGTGCCAAATTCACCACTACCGCATTTTACATTTTGACTTGTAACTTCATACCCGTACATGGTATATCCATCAAAATTTGCACAAGGATGTATTTGTATGTGGATATTTCAAAAATTGCACTTTCATCTTTGTATCTGCAACCAGTAATGTGTTATGGCACAGCAAAAAGTCTAATTATGTGTTTCCGAAGACACGAAATATACATCATCTTTATTGGACAATTTTTTATGGAAGCCATACAAACACAACAGCAATTTTCCCCCCACATCATATCCACATGCTATTCTACTTTCAGACAAAATTTGGTGATGGTTAGTTGCCTGCTTTTAAAATTAGAGCCCTCTAAAGTTGTCGTATTTTCTAAAGAACTTTAATAGTACGTTTTGGATGTCTCTTAAGAATAAAGTACATTCATTGAGAAATGAGACCGCCAAATACCTTAATGTTTGATTTTATCCTTCTTTATTACCAGTACATTATGTTCTCCAGGAGTAACTGTTATTTTGTGTATCAAATTGCCTTCAATCAAAACCTATGCAGTAGATATCACTACTGTTTATCCATGAATGCGCGTAAGACTTCTTGGTCTTTAGGATGCAGTTTGTACTGCCTCCCAGTGACTGTTGTTGGAACACCAATGTTACAAATAATGTTCTCATCCGGAACCCAACAAGTATCATCTTTCACTGGCCAGAAATATGATCTTGCGATGCACTTTGGGTGCATAAACCTTATTTTTGCATCTCTTTGATCATTGTCAACTTCTTCAATCAAACCAATCCATTTTTCTTCATCATACAAGCATACAACAAAAGAGTTCACTGAAAGTACAATTGGTTCACTGGCAGGGGTAGATAAGAAATTAAATTGTAGTGCATAGTTTTGATCCATTGATATCCTTTTTGTACCAATGCAAGAAGCAGAAAGCGGAACAAAGTGATGGAAGCTGCATGTTCCTGGTACAGTTTTGGCATTTGTGTAACGTGGCTCTAAAGTCGTTCTTGTAATTGCCATATCTGCCTGTGAAATGAAAATGAACTCAATGCCTTTGATTTCTTCTTTGCAGAATGTAAACACTTCTTGTGCTGAAAGTAATTGCTTGTCATATGGTCTTTGCAAACTTGTTCTTGCTGCAAGTCTTTTGACTGTGCCACCTACACCATTGCACGGTGACTTACCATGGCTTGTCGCAAAGAAATTCCACTTGCAATCGATTCCGAAATCTTCTTTATGACAACAAAGATTTAGAAAATTCTTACAGTTTTTATACTATCCATGCACATTGCTCATTATTCATTTGTATCCCCCATTTTTAAATATATTGTACTATTTAATAATAAAGAAGGAAAGAATCAAACATTAAGGTATTTGGTGGTCTCATTTCTCAATGAATGTACTTTATTCTTAAGAGACATCCAAAACGCACTATTAAAGTTCTTTAGAAAATACGACAACTTTAGAGGGCTCTAATTTTAAAAGCAGGCAACTAACCATCACCAAATTTTGCCTGAAAGTAGAATAGCATGTGAATATGATGTGGGAAAAAAATCACTGTTGTGTCTGTATGGCTTCTATAAAAATTTTTCCAATAAAGATGATGTATATTTCGTGTCTTCAGAAACACATAGTTAGACTTTTTGCTGTGCCATAACAAATTACTGGTTGCAGATACAACGATGAAAGTGCAATTTTTGAAATATCCACATACAAATACATTCTTGTGCAAATTTTGATGGATATACCATGTACGGGTATGAAGTTACAAGTCAAAATGTAAAATGCGATAGTGGTGAATTTGGCACTGGCCACACCCACTTTTTTCCATTTCGGGCCATATTTCGAATTGCGATATCTCAAAAACTATTGCAGCTATGATGCTCAAATTTTGGATTTAAGCTATTCCCACATAATGTTAACTGCCTGCAAAATATAAAGAAATTTGGAGAGGGTGGGTGTCAAATCAGTTTTTTTTGTGTTGAAATGGCATGGAATTATATACTCAACAACAACAAAAACAACAACACCAACAACTGCATCAGCAACAAGAGTTACAGCAGCAGAAGGAGCAGCAGCAGCAGCAACAACAACACAACAACAACAATAGCAGCAACAACAACAGTCTTTCTCAAAACTACTCTAATGTTCCGAGGTTCAAACGATTTATTGCATTTAATCTTAATTTATATCTTAATTTATCGTCTTTTGTCAGATCTGACCTTGAACTTCAATTTAAGTGCTACCATCACGAGGACAAAGAACAACACACCGATTGGCCAGCGTCAGTATCTGTGAGTGTAAACGCGACACCGCTGACCATTGAGAGGGTGTGTATATTCTCATTGCTCTACATACGTTGCACCAAAAATGAATTAAATAATAGATTTTCCTAATATCTCATTTCCAATTGGAAAAAACATTTTGAAGTGGTTCTCTGATGAAATGTTGTTGGCAATGTTTTTGCATAATCTTAAAGATGTTATGGTAGTTAGTAATCGTGCAAAGTTTGATTTCAAAGTTCGTTGAAGAAAAGGTGATATTTTACATGTGAAGTTTGAATTTCTGAGCGCTGCCATTAAAGTGACCAAGCTTGAGAACAATGAGTCGAGGAAGCTTATGACATCATAGACTCAATAACAACAATGGCCCTTTTGTTGACAACAACAATGATCGTTTGTTTTCATTGAGTCTACAATGTCATGAGCTTCCTCGACTTATTCTTCCAAAGCTCGGCCACTTTAATGGCGGCGCTCCAAAAGACAAACTTCGCATGTACATTACAATAACAATAACAGTAGTTTCAATTAGTAAACCAAGTGGTACAAATGCAAGTTATCAAAACTACAGTTATTAGAAAGATTACTAACAATATTTTCACCTTAAATAATAAAAAATATTTTTCAGGGCGATAACAAGACATCACATAAACCACGTCATATAAAAACTGTATGTCGACCTGGACAAAACATGATTCAAATTACAGTAACTGCCTGTTGTTGTGTAAGTGGATTATTAAATAATTTTCATTTTTATGTATTGTTCTATATTGTTCTCTCATGACAAATTTGTTTGTCATTTTTCTACATAATTTTAAAGATCTTATTGTAGTAAGTAATCGTACAAAGTTAGATTTTGAAATTCATTGCAAAAATGTTTGTACTGTACATGTGAAATTTGTATTGCGAAGCACCACCATTGCAGAGAAA
>OZ036012.1:7672416-7787416 GCA_964035015.1 Corallium rubrum | reverse complement strand
ATACAATACTATATGAACAAGCGAATGCCGAGTACTGTAGGAACTTTCCCCTCTTTGAATTCTCCGAAATTGCATTCTAGCTGCTCGTTGCCGCTTTAGATTTAATAATAAAGATTGAGATTGGGCGAATAGCATTTCAAAAAGTTGGGTCAAGTCAGTGGTCGAATTGACCCTTGGCCTTGGAAAAGCAACTCAATCATTCCAGTATTTATTCTGATCAAATACAAACTTTGAAAGAATTACACACAGATTGAAGATTATTTAATAAATTTTAACTTAAATATAGGTGGCATTTCCTAAATAGCGACATTTTATGTCGTACTGACGCCATATGTACATTTCTTCTATGCACCTCTGACCGTGTATAGGAGGCAAATAAAACGTTGCCAAAATAATTGCGTTCTCAAGAAAATTGCGAGACGCTAGCAGGTAAAGCCTGGTTTATATATCGCACAATCGTCGCATTTAATCAAGACAAATTTACAATTCATATTATTATACAATACTGATACAATCTCGACTGTGATTGGCTAAAAACCTACAGATAATTCTTGATGTCTTGCCACCTACAAAATATCAAAAATTATCTGTAGCTATGACGCGATGGCCAGCGGTTTGAACAAAACAAACATGGCGGCCGTCCTCTTAGGAGTGAAGATCAGAAGCGGATTAACCCGGCGGATTTGGCACGTTTTGTTGACGCTAAAACCACCAAGTAAAAACAAGCGAGCTACACATACAGCTGTTAGAGTTTAAAGCAGTGTTTGAAAGAGAAAATTGTATTTGAAAGCGAAAAAAGTTAGCGAACCTCGAACTGAAGACGGTATGAATATTTAGTATTTTTACCTAACTTTGTAAAAAACTTTCTAAAGGTTTCTACATTTATAATTGTATAATAAAACAATTATTGAATTCGGTTATCGCATGATATCAAGAATTATCAAGGCCTCTGTTTGTGTTATCCGCCTCAGCCTTCGGCTTCGGCAGATAACACAAACTTCGGCCTTGATAATTCTTGATATCATGCTCAACCTCATCCAATAATTGTATGTTATTAAACTTCGTCGATTAGACGACGTCAATGCGACTTCGTTTTATACTACGAAATTAATTCAGACGAATTTAATGTTTTGCAGTCTGATCACGACGGATGTCACGGATACGTCTTAGACCCCGTTTACACGATGCCGGTACAATTTGAAAACGGAACTAAATCACGCCGTTTAGGACTTGCGTTTACACGATACCGGCACAAAAATAACATGAAATGTTATATGCTGTATTTGCGTACGGGCATGATTTTGTTCCGTTTTCAAATTGTACCGGCATCGTGTAAACGGGGTCTTAGACGAATTTACTCCCCAATTAATTGATTAAATTACTGTAAATTCGTCTGAAGTGCGACGATTGTCCGACGTATAAACTATGCCTAAAGGAAACGGGAAGTGTGACTGTCCCGCCGTAACCATCAAAAAATTTTGCTTCCAAAATTGTAGGCCTTGTCGCGTCAGAACACTGGCGGGAATTGGCCGAGCTAAAATTCGTCATTGTCCCCAATCGGCGGCAACAGCATCTTATGAAAGGCTGACGGGAACGAAACAGCTATTTCTTTTTAGAAATAGTTTCTTGTTGTCTCTGTGCTGACACTTCTCTTCTCTTTCAGTAAAACAGCGGTCCTTGAATTACTTGAAGTCGACCAGTACATCTGGGGCATCCTGACGACGTTAGGAAAGTAAGCAAGTTATTGAGATATGCAGTGTGTGTGTTTGTGATGATTGCACTCTGGCGATCTGTCGATTGCAAGAAGCCAAAGTACCAACGCCAAATTATTTTTGAAGGCTAGCGTGAAAATAATTTGAATCTTTAACAACAGGTCGTTGATTACGCGCAAGGGAAAATAATATACATGCACATAATGACTTATCGAAGAAGGTTATATATCTTTTCTATTATCACCAAACATGTAGAATTTTGAGTGGTTTTGTTTAACAAATAAAACATAAAGCTCCGTGCGTATGTACTCTTATAAAGGCACGTTTGACGTCATTTGAACACGAAAGAAGTTGAGTATCGCCTCGTGCCTTTACACTTCTTTCGTGTTCAAATCACGTCAAACGTACCTTTATAAGAGTACATATGCACAGGAGCGGTATGTTTTATTTGTTTTATAAAATAAGAAGAAGCAAAACCAAGCTAAAAGTGAGGTAGTTTTGGAATTTGGCGGGCTTTTACGACCAGCTGACGCCATTCTACGCCATTCTACGCCATTCTACGTCATTCATGATCTATGTTCTCTTATAAATGCACGGAGCCCAGCCAATCAGAGCGTGCGTAGAGGGCACCTTATTTTATAATTGATAATAGCAAAGGTATATAACCTTCTCTGATAACTCATTATGCACGTGTGACGTCACAACATGTGACATTTCCATATCAAACAAACTGAAATATCTTAACAACGAAGAAAGAAAACCATAAACTGCAAAGAGTTGTTACTTTGTCATTTTAAGTGTTCTTTTAAATAAGACAAACTTAATTTTCCTGTCATTTGCACTTTAAAGTGTCTATAAAGTGAAAAATTCGTTGGCATTTTTCTTGTTTTATTGTACAGAGGAGCATGACAGGAGCACTCACTGAAAATTTCAAGAGAATCTGATGCGTAGTTTTCGCGCTATCAACTCTCAAAATTTGCGGTGGATAGTTTGTTTTGGGGAAAGTTGGGCTTCTTGGTAACAATGCCTTATGACGTACGCAGTATCATTAATAGTGAAATCTGTTGTTCTTATGCATAGTTAACTGTCCATTTGGGTACGTCATAAGCATTGTTACCGAAAGCCCAATTTTTCTCCAAGAACGAACTAGCCATGGCAAACTTTGAGAGTTAATAGCGCGAAAACTACGCATCAGATTCTCTTGAAATTTTCAGTGAGTGCTCCTGCCATGCTCCCCTGTACTATAAAACAACAAAAATGGCAACGAATTTTTCATTTCATACTCACTTTTATAAGAGAAGAATATTCTATATCACGTATTTTCTGTGAAAAGCGTTCAAAACCTTGGAATGTTTTGGTGTACAACTCAAAACGTCCTTATTTTAGCATTATTGGCTAGCTTATACACTCTCATTATACACTCTCAACAAACGTTTTAAGTGCATTTGGGGGGTGAGAAACATATAAAAAAGCATAATGGACCTTTTTACGGTTATAAATCCATGTCCTATATTCACGAATTTATTGGTTAGGATTAGGGTGTGTGTTGGGGTCAGGCTTTCATGAAGTACCTGGGTTATTTAGGACATGGAATTATTACCCTTTTTACCAATAGCGGCGCCATCTTTAATTCGCAATGCATTGTGGTCTATCCAGGGTAATAAGCTCAATTAAAAGGGTGATTGCTTAGTTCTAAGCTTAATTCTAAGGAAGTATGTGCGTGTGTTTCTCTCACAACGCCAAACATGTAGAATTTTCAAGTGATTATGTTTGATAATAGCAAGATATATAACCTTCTCTGATAACTCATTATGCACATGTGACGTCAAGTTGTTTAATTTACATTTCAAACAAAGTGAAATATCTCAAGAACGAAGCAAGGAAACGAAAAACTGCAAAAGATGTTACTCTATCATTTTAAGTGTTCTTTCAAATAAGACAATCTTAATTTTCGCTTCATGTGCACTTTAAGCAAGCTAGGACGACGACGGCAATTAAATTACTGCATTTAAAAGAAACCATGAATCAGGACATCGTATATTGTATGCTTCATGTATTTGGTAAGACCTTTAAAAAGCAGCCATAGCTCTAACAACAGATAGATTAGCGTCTAGGTAAACTAACAGCTTTTGCTGTTCGTTGCCACAACGTTGTCTTGAAAACGTGAAAACGCTTCAGTTGACGTTATATGTGCAACGAGGACGGTGTTGTGATTACTCTTGGGATTGCAAGTTATTCAACGCTTTGTTTTGGTTGAAAAAGACTATTGTACTTGGGTTGTCGTCCCTAATCTCGTTCGCTCCGCAAAACCCGTAAGGCCCTGAGAACGAGTTTACTGGTCTCTTGTCATACCACACGTCTGGGCGACCTGTCTGTGGCTTGCAAAACTTATACTAGTCGATTTAATATAGAGATTCTAATGTATTTCTGTCATAAAAAGTCAACACTTTTTAGTGGTAAATATCCTATTCAAAATTTGATATGCTTTATGTT
Source organism: Corallium rubrum (assembly GCA_964035015.1). NCBI lineage: Eukaryota > Metazoa > Cnidaria > Anthozoa > Scleralcyonacea > Coralliidae > Corallium > Corallium rubrum. The sequence continues at coordinate 7,783,211 of OZ036012.1, read as the reverse complement.
ATACAAAGAACCTGATAAACATTCTAAACTAACGAGGACTCTCTGTGTAGGATCGTGAGCGAAAAAAACGTGGGGTGTTAGTTGAGAAATAAAAAACGTGTCGCGTGCGATTATCGAGTTATAATGCACGAGAGATGCGTGTAAAGCATGAGGCGATAGCCGAGTGTTTTACTAGCTTCTCGAGTGCATTATAACTCGATAATTGCACAGCGACTAAGTTTTTTATTCCTTTTATAAAAGAACGACTTTAAATTGTCAATAAACCCTAGAAAAGTAAGCAAAAAAACAGATTACCTGTCTCAGGACGAGTTTGTTACCATTTAGCGCCACGCGTGGCCCCGTACAACACGTCGGGGATTTTAGCGATGAAAATGCACTTAAAGTTGCACTGAAAACATTCTGCTGTGTTAATTACGTGATTAGACATATATCCAAATAATTTTTGACTTTCGTTGATGATTAAATCCACATAAAATTCATCAAAAACGACAAAATCGTCGAGAAGTATATCGTGTGCCGTGCCGTTATGGAGTTATAATGGCACGCTTGTTTGACTCAATAGCCAATCAGAGTGCATGTTGTCGTTCATTAACTTCATTTACTTTCGGTTATTTTATAGTTTACGCCTAGAGACGTTGGTTTGGTCTCCAGGCTTATAGATATACTATTATACTTATAGATTTGAAAGAAATTCTGGAATGACGTGAGTAGCCACATCTATTTTTCCGGTGGAAGAGCGATGAATGACCCCCGGGGATGAGTGACCCCCTGGCACTTTAGCCCTCGGAATAAAGCCCCTTTATATTCCAAGGTAACCGTGCCGAGAAATGATGTGACGATCCTATGACCGGGAGGTCACTTTCCACGGGGGTTGCTCATCCCTATGGCACCGGAAAACAAAATATTTGGTTTAGGAGACGATTAGGAGTGACCGTAACTAGGCAACTGTTGGCGTGGAACTGTGATGTTGACCGTGTGTTTCTTTTTTAGTACTGGGACTGAGGAAATTACTATTGACCCGAATAGTCAGTGGCTTCCGGTTCCAGTGAAATTGGATGTTGAGGAAGGTTTGTATTTGAATTTTGGTATATTTTTATTTCATTAATTTTTAGTGCGTACATGTGACTACCGCTGTTAAGTACAGAACGAGATATAGACTTGAAATGCATGAAAATGTGTGAAAAGCACAGACACACACAAAAAAATGGTGGATAAATCCTAGCCAGAGAACCACTCTAGTGGTGCTTTGAACAACCCAATTTAACTTTTATCCACTGAACAGCACTATCAGATACATAACTATTCAGTGGATAAAATTTTATATTAGGTTGTTCAAAGCATGATTAGTGCTGTTCTTTAGCTAGAACTTATCACCTAGATATGCTATCTTGGCTTTGTACAACTCACCCCAGATCATATACATGCAGGTTATTTTTGTGGAAACACCGTAAAATATTTATTTGCTAAGCTTTCAGCCTGTTGACTCAGGCCGAAACTGTTAGCAAATAAATAATTTCCATGGTGTTTCCACAAAAATAATCTATATACATTATCGCCTTGAAAACTTTCAAAGAATTAATCACTCCAGATAATCAACGTTGTGTTCCAAAACAACATTTTACCTGCCATAAATATGCTGTCAGTGGCATTCAAGTGTAATGCACATCACTAATATTTTGTGATTCTGCTAGTATTTAAATAACACAGTACAACAATACTCAGTATTGTAGTTTCAACAGATACATTTCTTCATTTCAAGGCTTTCAACATATTCAAGGCTTTAAGTTTCCCAACACTTCACAATAGCTTTACAACAATTTATCAGAATGTACAATTGGTGGCATGTAGATTATAGTTCTTTCACAAGAGTCAGACTTCTGGTGTATCTACTATTCTGTGGACAGATTACTGTAGCAGCTCTGGTGTCCACAAACGTTGGTTTCTTAATTTCATTATACAAGATATTGAACAACACCTAAAACAAGTAAACAAAGCACCAAAGTCAAGGTTTTGTAATGTCTATGTAACAGGCAACATATTTTGTTTAAACTAAATTAAACTAACCTTATTTATACTGGATAACTCTATCAGTTATATCTAAACAGTTATCCTCAGAGGTCCAGTACGGGCCCACCGTCATTGGTCCAGTGTTACTACAGGAGGAAGCCTGAGTACCCGGAGGAAACCTGTGGTGTTTGGTAGAGTCAAACTGGAAGCACTCTTCTCGCATGTGGCCAAGGTGAATTATTTTAATCAGATAACTGCACCGTGCAGGTATTGAACCCAGCTCGCAGAGGTGAAAGGCACGTGCACTAACCACTATGCCACCAACACCACCTAGCATAAATTTCTTATATACAATGTATATAGTGTAAATACAGGGCACTGTGATACATACTTCTGGAACTCATTAATAATTCACAAACCAAACAGATAGGAAAATCATAAGCGAGACAAAGGTTTGATGTAATATTTGAACAACGAGAGCGAGTGTTTCACCGGGATATCCAAACACGAGAAAACATGATGAAAGCACGAGGCCGAAGGCCGAGGGGTTTTATTGTTTTCGAGTGTTTGGATTCCCCTGATGAAACACGATAAACGAGTTGTTGATATGGCATCTCAATCGAGCGATTTCATTTACAAAATACAATTAAAATAAACCCTCAAGAGATTTTATTCATGAGTGTGTGTAAAATTTATTCATACAGCAACTTGTTTATTTTGCATAGATAATTAAGATCTCAAGAATTAGATGAACACCGGTTTTCATCTAATATCTTGGGCTTTCCTGGCGTATCCAACGTCAATCAGGTGATTGAATGGACTATTGTAATTGGCTGATTATCTCATGAATTATTAATGAGTTTGAGATGTATGATCAAACAATTCATTTCCTGATTTGTTTGATCACGAAACAATGAAAGTTGTGTTTGATCTAATATCAAAACACCTAGGTCGAAGTTGGTTAAAACACACTTCTCTGTACATGCAGTATAAACATGAGTCACTGACCAGTGAGCACAACACACAATTCAACCAAAATTAAACTTAAACTTATAAAGCGATTTTATCATTAGAAATAATTTAGGTATATATCAGTTTCTTCGATAAAAGAAGGTTGAAGGCCCAACTTCTAGCAAACTTTATAAGCTGAATATTTCTAGTACTGCTATAAGTACCCTGTTTCCGACCAAGTACTTTATATAGATTTTGTATGTCGTATATAAGATAAACAACGTCACAGTTTTGAAACTATTTCTTACCTTGTATAAACTGATCAATGCGGACAGAAACCGTTCCAAGAAGAAAAGATTTGCAAAGTAATAATTAACACTTTCAAAAATCAAAACTGTCATCGAGAGAGCAACCAAAATGCAAAGACGAGATTCACTTTAGTTTATTCCCCGCGTGGCCACGAAAACAACTCGACTACTTCCCGAATACTTGGCGACCAATGGCGATCTTCTTGACTATATAGACGCGTCGAATATCTGGCGATGGCTGCACGAGTATGACGTAAGTGCGGTCCAAGACAATCGCGCAAGGAAGCAACACGCCGACATTATGGCCAGCGGTAGTCACAATAAATAAATTCATTAGCATAAATTGATAAATGATAGCTTAAAACTTCAGTCATTTCGTTCTTTAAAATCTCGACAGTTCACCGCCTTCAAGATTTTCTATACATCGTAACACACTGTCTACACAACACTGTACTTTTATAATACTCTGATGAAGGACTTTGGCTTGAAATGTCAAGTATTTCGTTCTCTAAAATCTCGACATCGCAAGACACTGCCTACACAACACTCTACTTTTATATTACTCTGATGAAGAACTTTGGCTTGAAACGTCAGTATTTCGTTCTCTAAAATCTCAACAGTTCACCATCTTTGAGATTTTCTATACATCGTAACACACTGCCTACACAGCACTCTACTTTTATGTTACTCTGATGAAGAACTTTGGCTTGAATCGTCAGTATTTCATTCTTTAAAATCTCGACAGTTCACCATCTTTAAGATTTTCTATACATCGTAACACACTGCCTACACAACACTCTACTACAGAATCATCCTCAGAAACATGAGAAAATTTTTCATGATGTCTTACACTGCTAAAGTCAACCGGAAAAATTTCGGCCGCTCGAGTCAGCCGAAATTTTTCGGTTGACTTTAGCAGTGTAAGACATCATGAAAAAACAACACTCTACTTTTGTATTACTCTGATGAAGGACTTTGGATTGAAACGTCAGTATTTCCTTTTCTAAAATCTCAGCAGTTCACCTGCTTTAATATTAAACAATTATTGAATGAGGTTGAGCTTGATATCGAGAATTATCAAGGACGAGGTTTGTGTTATCCACGTTTGAATATATAATAATTGTTATTGTTATATAGCTAGAGTTTCACTGGATGCAACGATGACTGTCGTTGGTTGGTTTGTGGTCACATGACCTTAGCTAAATTTCAATGTCTACCGAGCGGGCAATAATTGAGAACTTATTGCATGCTCGGTCAATAAGTTTTCAATTGTTGCCTGCTATAACTTTGAACTCTTTACGGCATCCTATAAACAAAAGCTTGTTTGGTACGAAAAAAAGAATATTTCTAGGTCTTCAAAGCATGTGTGAAGATTAACTGGAGAAATGTATTGCTGTTCTTTTGTTCTGAGACTTATATTTGTTTGGTTGAAGTGAAATTACGGCCGAGCCAGGCGAAATGTTTTGGTAAGTCTTAGCGTTTGTCTTTTGTGTACTTTCCCTTGATAAACGTCGAAATTATTCAGTGAAACTCAAGCTATATAACAAAACACTTAATGTCTGATCCCTCGGGAAACAGTTAGTTTTGTTTTCCCTCGAGTCTCGATGTTTCCCTCGACTTCGTCTCGGGAAATATCAAGACTCTCGGGAAAACAAAACTAACTGTTTCCCTCGGGAGCAGACATTAAGTGTATATTATCCTATACGACAGAAAGAATTGCAAGAGTTCTTAAGTTTTCACCCTGCGAGCAGACCCATATAAGTTATAAATATTCGTCGCTAGCAATTCGTAAAATAAGACTCTACCGAAATCGAGTCGAATCTTTTAAGTCGCCGCAGTCCAAACTTCTGGACTAGTCAATCTCGTTTTCTTCCGTCAAACCGGTTTTTAGGTCGCACGCATTGAATTTAGGGGAAAACCGACTGCCAAATCTGAGCCCGTTGTACTGTTTTGTCCAGAAAGTGCTTGTTCAGGTCTCCAACAAAACGCGACGTTCGAAGGTTAAATATAAACTTTTGATATCCTTTAACCCTATCCAGACTGGGCTTTTTTGGGTCTTCTGGGACGGGGGAGTGGTGGGGGGGGGGGGAGAGCCCGCGGTCAATATCTCCTGAACCATTTGGTGTATTCCGACGAAACTTTTACAGGTGGATGGTATGCCTTGTTCAAGTATGTGGAACACTTATGTTGTCATGGCAACAAATTATGACGTCATTATGACGTCATTAATTACAAAAAACCCGGATTTTTAGAATTTCCAAAATTCTTTTTCTTATTATTTTGTTAACATGAAAAAGGTAGTATATCAAAAAAATAGTTTCTTTTTATTAATTTTCTTAATTTTGTTGTAACTATTATAAAAGAAAACATAAGAAAAATGGTCTGCTGAAATTTAGTGTTGGTAGGTGTTCACGACTACGCTGTAAATTTTTTTTGGCGTAATATTTTGTCACCAAATTTTCCACACATAAAGCCCATACATATTTAGGAAAAGTCATAAAATTTCAGAACCATACCTGTACTGGTATGACAAACATTTCTCTCTGACGAAGGGCCTTCGCTCGAAACGTTGGACTCCTACGTTCTCTGTTTCGGCAGTCATATCTAACCTTACTATATTTTATGTACTGTTTAACCCTATCCAGACTGGGGGGGGGGGGGAAGTGCCCGCGCTGAATTTAAAAGTTAGTTTCTCCTAAACCAGTACAGGTATGGTTCTGAAATTGTATGACTTTTCCTAAATATGTATGGGCTTTATGTGTGGAAAATTTGGTGAAAAAATATCACGCCAAAAAAAAGTTACAGCGGAGTCGTGAACACCTACCAACACAAAATTTCAGCCGACAATTTTTAATATGTTTGCTTTTATAATAGTTACAATAAAAGTAAGCACTTTTTAATAAAGAGAAACTATTTTTTTGATGTACTACCTTTTTTATGTTAACAAAACAATAGGAAAAAAAAATTTGGAAATTCTAGTAATCCTGGGTTTTTCCAATTACTGACGTCATAATTTGTCGCCATGGCAACATAAGTGTAACACATACTTGAAAAAGGCATACCATCCACCTGTAAAAGTTTCGTCGGAATACACCAAATGGTTCAGGAGATATTGACCGCGGGCACTCCCCCCCCCCCAGTCCCAGAAGTAAAAAAAAAGCCCAGTCTGGATAGGGTTAATGAACGAGCAGGAGTGTTTTTTCAGATATAAAGACACGAGGCGGAGCCGAGTGTTTTTATATCTGATGAAACACGAACTGCGAGTTTATTGAACGGCTTCAAAAACGAACCACTTGGTAAGTTCATTGGCGGAGTTAGTTTGAAAAATAGCCTTGTCCAAGCCGAGAAAATCAAAGCTAAAGTTTATGTAAATCAGGAGGTATCTTTATCACATATAAAGACACTGATTAAACTTTAATTTCTTTTGAATTTTCCTCATGAATTATTAATGAGTTTTTGAAATAATAATAATAATAATAACATCTTTATTTAAACTGATAAAAAACCGATCAGCTGATAAATATTAGCTGGTATAAACCGGTGACCAGTATACAATAAATTTCAAAGTATATCTAAATTATTTAGTAATATATCTGATCTATATTTAGTAAATATACATGGTTAAAATGTTTAATAAAAAGGAAATGTTATATGCTACAGCGATGTTCGTGAGCATCTGTTTCTAAAAGATACTTAAAAACGTTGGTTTTAAAAGAAGACAATGTGTTCATGTCCCGCAAGGTTTTTGGTAAAGCGTTCCACTCTTTTGCTGCTGAACACTGAAATGACGACTGACCCATTTTCGATTTTGTTGGAATTACGTGCAACAACGTGGTGTCTCTCAGGGATGTTTTGTGCATTTCTGATCTCTTAACTAGATAGCCAGATAACTGTTGAGGGCAGCCAATGTTGTTTATTATCTTAAATACAAATTGTAAGCGAAGAAAACGCCTTCTGCTCTTAAGTGACAATAAAACAAGTTTAGTGCGCATTTCTTCTGTGCACGTTTTACGATTTGCAGATAAAATAATGCGCATTGCCTGGTTCTGAAGACTTTCCAGCCGTTGCGAATTTTGTTCACCGCAATCTGCCCAAACTATACAGCCGTAATCCAGTACGGGTAAAATGGTTTGCTTGTAAATCCGTAATAGCGTCTTACAGCTAAGGAAAGATGAAATTCGGTTTAGTAATTTAAGCTTAGGGTACATTCGCACTGATACATTTGATACATGTTTATTCCAGGTCAAACAGCTGTCGATGTTGACACCTAGGTATCTAAAATGATCTGAATGCTTCAGTACCTTCCCACCTAATTCAATATTCAAATCACGCGTGTTAGCCACTGAATGTCTAGAACCCTATTAGCATCACCTCCGACTTCTTATGGTTACTTATCAGGCCGTTCTGATCAAGCCAAACATCTATGTGGCTAAGGTCTTCATTGACGCATTGTTCGGCTATGTTAACGTCTTTCGAGCTAGCGTGAATTTCAGTGTCATCGGCGTACATATGTATATGAAAGTTATATATATATATAGATCACTGACTATGCATAATTTCATTTCTTTTGTTGCCAAGGTGACAAACCAGCCATGAGCCCTGCTGCCCATATTGGTCAAGTGCCCACTCCGATCCCAATGGTGTCCAGTCCCCACACGCCTCAAGCTGTGATCTCGACAGCCAACACAACAACCAACCCAAGTACACCAGTCTCAACAGTAAACGCAGGTCCTAATACTCCCACACCTACCGTTACAAGTCCTTGTCCAGAGAGTATGCTGACAGACAATAAGAAGACCGATGATCTGAACACGGATACTTTGAACTTTGAGTTGGTAGATCCAGCACAAGACGTCACTGGAGGCGATCCAAATGAAGAGGTATGATGTGCGACTGGTAGAGATTGTATATATACAAACTAAAGAGGTCATTTGGCGCGCGGAAATCAGTCTATTAATTAGGGAAATTGAAAGCCGCCATTACAGAGAAAACAAGGACCTATCTTATTAAACTAACCATGTTTATTCTGGATAACCATGTACCAGTCATATCTAAACTGTTCTCCGAGGTCCAATAAGGGACATCCCTTTTTCCAGTCAAATGTTCTTAACTGTCTATTTTGTCTGTTTCAGGAATTACCAGACAATCTGGATCCATTCGATGATTTGCTGCCGCACATAGAAACATTGGATCTTAGTGACGATCTGGCAATGTTCGAATGAAGGCAACGTCAACAGAAGAGATATTCAATATCTAAGGTGCTTTCAACCCCGGCCTGAATTGTTTCCTCTTTTTACGCCTGAACCTCGCTTAAAGTGCTTAAATATCACTTGTGGGGTTTCAACGTATTTGAATAGAGCAAAAAAAGTTAGTTAATAAGTCATTTTGCCGTTTTTGATTTGGCCAAATAGTTCCTGACATATTGGCTTCTGAACATGCCAATTTTCAAAAATTTCCGTCGTTCATTTTAACACCTTGGGGGCCTGGGACTCAAGAACGAGTCAATTCAAAACATCTACGTTTCAGCCATTCTCGTCCCCAGAGCCTCTCCCGTGCTGGCGCGCGGAAAAGGCTCTGGGAGAATCCAAACCGGAACACCAAGATTCTTTGGTGTTCTTTCAAAAGCGCATGCGTTTAAGTTCGCGGTTTGGAACTTGGACACGAGATCATCGACAGTTGTTTGGAATATAAATTTTCCTTTCGTTTTCGATTCTGGCGGTTTGGCTGCCTCGTATTAACTCGTTTGACTTTAGAACAGTTGTGATTGTGGTACATTCCGTTCGAAGAAGGTATTTGTCAAGTGTGGCTCATCGCCGCGTTTACTCGGCGGGACAGAAGATATTTAAATTTAAATACGAGTTCGCTACAGAGCTTGGGAATTTCTTTGTATTTACGGCCTCTTTTAGTGAAGGTAGTTCTCTTTAATTTGTTGCACTGTTCGTTTATATTTGACTTGCATATTTCAATGAGATTCTTATTTATGTACCATGCACGAACCAGCCTGCAGTGTTCGGTCGATCGTCTATCGGTTCATTGCTGTCTGTCTTCTGTGTTTGATTTAATTATATAAGGGGAAACAGGTTGATTGCTTTGATAAACGTTCGATTAAATTGTTCGGATTAGAATTATGATTAGAATTATAATTAGAATTGTACTTCGTTGTCAGTTTTCGTGTTTCAAGTACTGTTTATTTATAAACAAGCTCCGTTATATATAGGCCTTTGAATTTGAACAACCAATCAGATCGCGATGGTATATGGATTCCCCCAGAGCCTTTTCCGCGCGCCAGCACGGGAGAGGCTCTGGGGACGAGAATGCGTTTCAGCTTATTGATTCACAAAAACACAGAAGACGGTCGGCTTAGGTTCCTGAGTCCCAGGCCCTCGTACTTAAAAATGAACGACGGACATTTTTGGCGTAAGGCCCAAATTGGTATGTTTAAAGGCCTATATATATATATATATATATATATATATATATATATATATATATATATATATATATATATATATATATATATATATATATCAGAAACTATTAAACTAAATCAAAAACGGCAAAATAACTTATTAACTAACTGTTTTTGATCTATTTAAATATGTTAAAACCCCACAAGTGATATAAGCACTTTAATGTGAACGAAGTTTGTAAATCAATTTAAAACCTTGTCGGTTTCAGCTGACTTTTTTGCACGCGAAGTTCGTTGCCAAGTTTCCAATTATGTTTCCAAATTCTGATGTTGATGTCGAAGTTTGATTTGCTGTTCATCATTCGTCATTATTTGACTACGCAGTTAGTAATTTGGAATTGCAGAATGATTAATTACATATTTTCCTAAAGAAATTGTACTAAGAGTAAGGTCTGTTCTATCGGGTTCGTTCGTTCGTTCGTTCGTTCGTTCGTTCGTTCGTTCGTTCGTTCGTTCGTTCGTTCGTTCGTTCGTTCGTTCGTTCGTTCGTTCGTTCGTTCGTTCGTTCGTTCGTTCGTTCGTTCGTTCGTTCGTTCGTTCGTTCGTTCGTTCGTTCGTTCGTTCGTTCGTTCGTTCGTTCGTTCGTTCGTTCGTTCGTTCGTTCGTTCGTGCGTTGCGTGCGTGCGTGCGTGCGTGCGTGCGTGCGTGCGTGCGTGCATGCGTGCGTGTGGAATCAGAATAGACACGGCACTACCCTTAAGACTGGGTCCGGATCGAACTTCGAATCGAACTTTGTAACCAACTCTCCATAATTGGAAACATAATTTGAAACTTGGCAACGAACTTCCAATTGCGCGCTGAAACGTGAGCTGAAACGGACAATAAATGATGCTATTTTTACGACTTGTCTCCGCCAATAATGGCGGAATTGTTACAAGACAAGTTGCACGAACCATTGCAACGTGTGACATGATCTGCAATGACCAAAGATCGTTGTGTAAAACTCGATTCTCAAGACAAATTACTTAAATATATACCGCATAAAGACCTTTCAGGTCCTTTTTACTCCAGTCAAATTTTCCCGCAAAAATCTTATTAATCAATTCGACTTATAGAAAATAATTTGTCATAAAATTGAAATTAAACAGTTCTTTTTCATATTTTGACTGTTTTTTCCACTATTCCTATCTTTGCTCTAAGGCTAGTTTCCACTCAGGAAATCTTTCCTCAGGATATGAACGGTCAGGGAAGTTTTCTTTGTCTTATGAGCTCTTGGTCGAAACTGACGACTTTAAGACCCCGTGAACTATCTTATTACTTCTATTTTTTTTTGTAAATACTTGATATTTCATTTCATTTTCCGAAATGGGAACATCTTGGGTTTGGTGAAATTGTCTTGGTTCGAAAAGTGACGAGAGATTAAAAAATAAATAAAATGTAGGGTTTTCATCTCTCCCTGTAAAAGAAACTGTAGTTTAGCGTTTTAAAAATGTTGTAGAGAAAATTGTCTATAGAAAAGAAGTACGATTAAAAGAAATGTTATTAAAAGCTAACTGATTCAAGTAAATTCAAACGCAAACTTTACTCTTGTGAAAGTGTGTTGTTTTTTTTGCGCATGAGAAATTCTTCTTTAGGTGATAAATGGACTTTATTCACAAATGGCCGTCGAATTAAAATTCTTTTATATACATATAAATTAGCCCTTATGAACTCGTTTTCATGTGTGAAATTCAGAAGAATTTTTACTTTAAAGCGAGGTCGGGGCTAATTTATATGCACATAAAATAATTTTAATTTCGCATCAATTTTTGAATAAGGTCTAGAGCCTTCTCCAGAAAAGGGAAAAACTTCTTTTTTCTTTTACTCTCCCCCAACAACTTGTGTTACCAGTAATAAATCGCACGCGAACTAGAAAATAACTAACTTCAGATTCTCCCACATGTGGAGCAGTAGCGGCTGATTAATAAAGCTTACCACATTTAACTAACTGCGCAACTCCAGATTCTCCCACATGTGGAACAGTAGTGATTTTTGATAAAGCTCACCACATCTAATTAACTGCGCATGCGAACTAGAAAATAATTAACTTCGGATTCTCCCACATGTGGTGCAATAGTGATTTTTGATAAACCTACCACATTTAATATAAATAAGTTCTGTGGAAACACCACGTAAAATATTTCTTTGCTAAGCTTTCGGCCTGTTGACTCAGGCCTTCATCAGAGCAGTGACAACAAGTTGTTGGCTCACGTCATTTTTAACAACTTGTTGTCATTGCTCTGATGAAGGCCTGAGTCAACAGGCCGAAAGCTTAGCAAAGAAATATTTTACGTGGTGTTTCCACAAAACTTATTTATATTACTTTATCGTCATGAAAACATTCAAAGAATTAACTACCACATTTAATTGGCCATTCGGCTGCGCAACTTCAGATTCTCTCACATGTGGAGCAGTAGTGATTGCTTGATAAAGCTTACCAATATAATTGGCTGCGCATGCGAACTAGAAAATAATTAACTTCGGATTCTCCCACATGCGGAACAGTAGTGATTGTTTGATAAAGCTTACCGCAATAAATAAACTGCGCATTGAACTAGAAAATAATTAACTTCAGATTCTCCCACATGCGGAACAGTAGTGATTGCTTGATAAAACTTTACCACATTTAATTGTCGTTTGCGCATGCGAACTAGAAAATAATTAACTTCAGATTCTCCCAATTGTCTGCGCAGAAAATATTTAACTTCGGATTTTCCCACATGTGGACCAGTAGCGATTGTTTGATAAAGCTTACCACATCTAATTGACTGCGCAACTCCAGATTCTCCCACATGTGAAACAGTAGTGATTGCTTGATAAAACTTTACCACATTTAATTGTCGTTTGCGCATGCGAACTAGGAAATAATTAACTTCAGATTCTCCCACATGTGGAGCAGTAGTGATTGTTTGATAAAGCTTACCACATCTAATTGACTACGCATGCGAACTAGAAAATCCCAAGGTTTTTTAACTTTAACGATGTTTAAAGTATTAATGCAGCAATAAACGATGGATCTCTCCTCTTGAGCAGTTTAGTTTACCTCGACTTAAACTTTGCACTGACTCTTCCACTTCCCTCCTTTAAATTAGTTACAATACAACTAAGAGAATATTTTACAATCTAAACAACTTTCACTCACATTGTTGTGGGACAGCTTTATCTTTTTAAGGAGAGACATCTCGGAGCCATGCATGAAGAAGTTAACAACTTCCAAACTCTCTTGGCTTACGTATTTCATTCTGGTAATCGCCAGGAAATTTTACTCATCGCAGGAAAAATCCACTGACGAAAAATGGTTACGAGAAAGAACAAGGACGCGTCGAGATTATTCTAAGTCGAAGAACTAAAGTTTATTCATTCTCTGTGTTTTGTAAAAATAATTCTGTTCGATAGAAGTCTTCGTCAAGATTACCGTGGCCGATCTTAACTTCTGGGGATCTAGCTCCTTGTTCCACTGCTAAATATCGACCAAAACCGCAGCGTTTGGTCATTAGAGTTAGACATTTGCAGTGGCAAACCGTTGAAATTCTATATACATTGTAGTATGGTTTAAGCTTTAAACTTGCCCAAGTGAAGTGACTTTTAAATAATACTCATTAGTAACGACACTCTGGGCTTGAGACGTCTTCGCCCGTATCATCGAGAAGATGAAAGCTTAAAATTTGTGGCTATATCGGCCTTGGTGTTTCTTGTTGTGTGACGTTTAGTTTAAGCCCGGAGGCTTCCCTTGAGGTGAATAACATCCTACGCCGCGATAAAATACTGAAGACCAACAGAGCTGTATAGACCAATACAGTTTACAACTATATTCACGAGCAAAGGTTAGTAACTAGCAGGTGACTTCGGTTCCGATATGTGTGGGGTTTAGTTTAACTTATTCCTGCCCGAGGGCTTCCGTAGAGGTGAATAACATCGTCTGATGTGATAAAATACTAAAGACCAATAGAGCTGTATATACCTATACAGTTTAGAACTATATTCACGAGCATGGACAATAAAAGGAAGCCGGTTTGGTTATAACTCTATACTAGTGTCCCACAATATGATCAGAGTATCAATAAGGTCAATAAGATGGCTGTGATCAAAGCTCAGCTTCGAATGGGGTTATGTCTCTTCATCATACGTGTAAGGTAAGCAAGCATTCAGTTCTCTGATTAATAGCAACAACCTTGACACCATCATGAGAATGACCGCCATTAATGAAATGAGAAATTAATAGAGGTCCGGCAAATGACGGGGTTGATTTTGTTACTAGTCGCCTTACGTTTTGCCTTTTCGCGTTATGATAGTTATTTTACGTGTTAGTTTAGCGTGAGAAGTCTCTTCTTGTGATCGAAATGTTTGAAGAAGAGCTTCCCTTCGCCAGCTGTTTAGTATGGGGAACTTTGTTATTCATAAACGTCCCACAATAAATTGTCATGCCGGCCAACTGTAATAGACTTAGACTTATGCAAGTACGAGTGGCCGAAAACTTTGTGCCTTCGTTGACGCCTTTCAAGTAAAGCAATGTTTGCGAAGGATAGCAAGGATAGCAAAGGAAAGAGAAGTCGCCATTAAAGAAATTACACACAAAGGGAAGTAAAACAACACCATAACAGAACAAAGTAATAGACGCTTGGTAGACGTTCGCAGAAATAATTTATTCAAGAATAATAATTAAGAAGTGTCCCACAATATTTGGAGAAAAATAATTATTCATAAGTAACATCTCAACATAACACATGAACTTTGGCTATCGCCATGACACTTCACAATGCATGCACGCTGAAGCCTGTCAGACTAAGACCTTTAGTTTGGCGAGCGAAGGTGGTGTGTGTGACGCGAGGAAGAGTCTTCTCGAGAGGAGAGTCTTCTCTTCTCTTCTCGAGAGGAGAGTCTTCCCTCTCCCTCTCCAGGAGAGGAAACCACCGCATGTGAGAACATAAGAAGAAAAAGAGAGAAGAAAAAGAGGAGAGAAGGTCGACAGTGTCTGACTTAGAGTAAAAAAAAATCTTTAAAAAATTTTTCTACTCTTCCCCCCTCCCACTTCTCCCCTCAACAACTTCCATCTGAAGATGGAAGTTGTTTTTAGCAACTTCCATCTGTGGAAGTTGTTTCCAACTGACGATGGAAGTTGTTTATATAGGGCGTTGCCCCAGTGTCCCGACCGAGTCCGCGCCTTCGTCAGCGCCCTTGACCACTCAGCCAACAGGCTGGTCGTTGAAAACCACTGAATAATCGGGATAGTGCTTCCACCTATAAATAATTAAACACAAAAAAAAAATAAGGAAAACCGTCAATAAGACGATTTTTAAAGGACTACACAACAAATACAGGTTAGTACGATATCGTTTTAGTGAATATGATGGCTGTATTTGCACAGAAAATACTTTAAAGCCTAGTTTCTAAACTACCTGTATGATGATAATAAGATATGCACACTATTAGCATAGCTAGGGGGGCTGGTAACTAAACCAAAGCCGAGAAGAAGCAAGCATGGCGGAAGGGTGTCTTCGTACGGTACCACAATGGTGAGTTTGACGAGAAAATAGCAGTATAAAACGAAAGGAGAATTCTTCACATTTCGTCAATGACACCGTAAGACGTCCAGGATGCCGAAATTGATGTTTGGAAAACGTTTGGTGGAAAGACTTAGCGAAAAAATGGCTTAACAAGAAACCATGTGCTCTCGAAGGCAAGATGGCGGGTGCTTCTTTGATGATCGAAAATGCCGAGAAAATTTGGTTTTAATGGCAATGGAGAACAACCATACAACATTTTTACAATCCAGTAAGTATAGTGTTTATAACGAAAATAGTTCTAGCCTTGTTTCTTTACTTTTAAAAAAAATTCTTGGTTTGCTTAACCCGACTAATCTAATTAATTCAAAAAATTTTAATTGAATTAACAACCATGCTATGTTGAATACTAATTTTTAACTCTTATTTATAAGTTAAAGTTATAGTTTAATGCTGCTTAGTAATGTTAGTATAAGATTTCCCCACAATATAAAGTAACTCCCTTCAGAATTTTCTCTCTCTCAAACTAAGCTAAGTAATAGATAAATCCCGAGAACGAGGGATTTATGCTATATAAAGACCCGAGGACGCGAAGCGTCCGAGGGCTTTATATCGCATAAATCCCGACGTTCGAACAAAGTTTTGTCTTTTTTTCTACCTTGGACAAAGATTTCCTAGGTTTTTCCTTCATTTCTTATCTAATTAGTATTCAAGGGCTTTATGCGATATAAAGACCTCGAAAGAACAAAGAAAACCGACTCAATAATAAATTAATACTATATAACACCCTTCCCCCATCTCAAACTTCCATTTCATCTCATCCCATTTTATTTCTCCTCTCTTATCCAATACCTAAATTATACTTTTCACATTCCTCTTATACAACTAATGTAATAATAAATTCTGCTTAATATATTTTTTTCTAATTTCTTTATTATTTTTTATTTTAACTCTAGTTTTCAACAACTGAATGAAATGCAATAAAAAGAAAAAGAAATTTCAAGACACGCACCAAAATGACTATTGCTGATTCAGAATATCAACATTCAAGGTAAGAAGATTTATTGATAATGCAAATAATCACAACTAAAGTTCCAGTGATATGAAGAAGCAACTACATGTACACTTATCTAATTTGATAGCTTGTAAAGAAAAAAATTCTAAACATTTTCAACTATTGTTTGTAGATTCCTATTCAAGATTGCAAAAATAACTGCCTACGTTTTCAAGCCACACCCAAATCTGGATGGACCAAAGACTCTTATAGACTTCACAAATGGTGAGTTTAGATGTTCAAAACAATTTCTATTATAGTAATTATACTAAGATGGCAACTGACAAAACTGCTACTAACTTAAATAAGAAGAATACTAGAAGGTAGCCATAGCAAGCAGCTTAAAAGTGTAAGAATTTAACCTTCTGGTCATTATCTTCACCATTTACTAATGGGTGTGTCACTAGTGGTATGTGCACACTTGTGGGTGTGTCAGCCCAGTTTTTTGTGGTGAAGAGAATTTTGAAGAAAATGCTGAAAGAAATGCAGCTGTTTGAAAACTACCTAACACTTCAGCTCTGTTTTCTTTCAATGTTTGTCTTGTTTAAAAAACATCATAAAATATTAAACAGAAATACATTTATGAAGGGCATGAGCCATGAGGCCCAGTGTGGGATTGTTTCACACTTAGGATTAAAGTAGAAGTAGGGAGATTAAAGTTTTAGGGAAGATCAAACGGAGAAGTTCCAGTGACAGACAGACAGAATGAACTACACTTGCACAGTTTGCTAAACTTCATGTAAGGAAAAAAGTTCTAAAGATTTTCACTCCTGTTTGTAGATTCCTATTTAAGAATGGAACACAGCTGCCTGGGTTTTCAAGCCACACCCAAATCTGGACGGACCAAGGACTCTTATGGACTTCACAAATGGTGAGTTACGACCATTTCTATTACACTAAGATAACAACCAATTCAATAACAATACTAGAAGACAGCCATAGCAAGCGGATTAAAAGTGTGCTCCAGTTAAAATCAAGAAAGATTAAAGAAGATTTGTAGGTTAAAGTTTCTTAGTGACAAAGAAAATGTTTAAGAAACACCTTGGATTAAACTTTGTAATGAAATAAAATTCTAAACATTTTTAAACTCTCATTTGCAGATTAGATACAGCTACTCAGGTTTTCAAGCCACACCCAAATTTGGACCAAGGACCTTTTTCTAATGGACTTCACTAATGGTGAGTTTAGAAGAAATAATTTCTATTTAATACATTAAAAAGACAAAAACTGCGCTACCACATCAACAACACTGGAAGACAGCCACATCAAGCAGATTAAAAGTGTGTTCACAAAGAAAATGTTTTTAAAAACTCACAATCAAAAGCTATTCAACACCAATCTTTTTGTTTATATCCAAAATAAAATGCTCTTGAAATAAGAACTTTAAAAAAAGAACATTTGAAGAAAAACAAAAAAATAGATTTCCTATTTACTCTAGAATAAGGCAAGATTATTTTAATATTTGCATATGAAAGAAAAAAGTAAAAATATGAGTTAAGATATATAAAATAAGACTAAGATTTATCCTGATAAGTTAAAATTATGATAGGTTAAAGTTAAGATTTATGACAACTTAAAATAAAGATTTATGAAAGCTTAAAATTAAAATTTATGATGGCTTAAAATTAAGATTTATGATGGGTTAAAATTAAGATTTGTGATAGGTTGAACTTAAGATTAATGGTAGACTAAATTTATAATTTATGATAGCTTAAGATTAAGATTTATGATAGGTTAAAATTAAGATTTATGATAGGTTAAAATTAAGATTTATGATAGGTTGAACTTAAGATTTATGATAGGTTGAACTTAAGATTAATGGTAGATTAAAATTATGATTTATGATAGGTAAAATACATATTTATAATAGGCTAAAATTAAGATTTATGATAGGTTAAAATCAAGAAAGATAAAAGAAGATTTGTGGTTAAAGTTAAAATCAGTTTTCTGCTGGAATCTGCTTCTTTCACTGTTAGTATTGTCTAGTAGATAATCATAATAAAATATTATAAAAAGATATTCTTATGTAGAGTATTATACTTTTGTGAATATTGTTTTCATTCAACCACATAAGAAAAGTGGCCGAAACCAGTTCAAGCGTCTGATTTACTCTTAAAACCTCTTTGATAACCTACAAATTCATTGTCAAACAGGATTTCTTTCTGACATTTTGAAAAAAATACTTTAATCTTTAGTTTTTAATGAATTTTGTCTGGTAACCCTTTTTTCCTTTGGGTGGCTTCCTAATTTTGATCACCAGTACATGTATGTATTAGAGTTATATTTTCACTTTATAAAAGTCAGTTATCAATAATTCATTTGAGAAATCCTAAAGTATGAGGCAGTGCTTTTTAATGAAACTAAAAAGGGTCCAAATATAATGCTTTCATACTGTAGTCAGGAGTGGTCCTAAATCATTTTTGTGCTTGCTATGGCCATAATTATACTGCACATTGAAACAGCTACTGTACGATAATGACAAGCTACAACCCAAACTAAAGTAGCGATAGACACACCAGGCGGAAAACCCTTTTTTATAAATGAATATCAGAGCCCAGCAAATGACTTTGAAACAAGACATAATAAAAAGAAAAGAAAATTTATTTACTGACGTTTCGTTGTTACATCACAACATCTTCAGAGCATTTAAACTACATTACAGTTGGTTCACTATATATACTACAAAGATATACTGGTTTAAAATTACAAAAACGGTTACAAAATTTAAAGTTCAAACGGACAAATGAACGTCAAGAACAGACAACAGAGATTGAATATCAATAACAGACAACATGTTTCAAAGTCATTTGCTGGGCTCTGATATTCATTTTTTTTCAAACTAAAGTACATTAACTTTCTCTGCTTTCAAACAACACAAACTTAGAGATTATCACAATTGTCTATATCTGATAATTATACATGTCTAATAACAATTCTAATGGTTTTCATCCTTTCATCTTTCCAGATCTATCTATCATGAGCTGTACTATTGGAACATAGCCCCAATGGACCACCGATGGATCAAGACCCACCCAATGGAGCAGGAACAGCCCGATGGACCAGGACCCACCCAATGGACAAGGACCACCCTGATGGACCAAGGACCAGCCCAATGGACAAGGACCACCCCGATGGACCAAGGACCAGCCCAATGGACAAGGACCAGCCCAATGGACCAGGACCACTCTGATGAACCAAGACCAGCCCGATGAACCAGGACCAGCCCAATGGATAACCCAGAGCAAGATCAAGCCAAGCTAGTTAACATATGTAAGTTTCTCAATGTAAATTACTTCAGTAGTTGATACATGATACCAGGATCAAAGAGGACCTTTTATTTTTTTTTTTTGTTCTTTCAGTTCAAAATCGAAAAAATAATTTCTATGACGTAAAGTAAAAAAAAGGATGCTAAATTATTTCGAAATTACAGTTTCACCAAAAAATACTAATTATTCAGGCAATAATTTTCATAATTTTTTTTTATAATTATGTCTACATGTGTATAATATATCTTTGTTAAAACTTCTATACTAGTCAAACATATCCCAGTAATACAAGGCAAAACATAAACTGAAAATAAACATTTTGAAACTCAAAATATGAACTAAAACGGTTTCATTTATTGTCTTATTTTAGCTCATATTTTGAGTTTCAAGATGTTTATTTTCGGCTTATACTTTGTGTTTTTTCACATTGTTGGCTGGATGTGGTTTTTATATACCAGTAAAGTGTTTGTTTTAAAAACAAAATTAATTAAGAATAGGTTTGCCTTAAATACTGCTGAGTATAGAAACAAATTGACAAAGAAATATTATCAAGATTTTGAAGTTTGGCATGGCGATGTATGTTAATGTAATAAAATAAAATATTTGCAGTGATACACCATGTTTATTAACCATAAATATTCACTGAGCTTCTTATCGTTAATTATCAAATTCATTAAAAATTCATGAAGAAAATTCAAAAGATTGAATGAATATTTAATCAATATCTGTAACTCGCATCCAGATTCGTCCTGATTTACATAAACTTTTCCCTCAATTTACTTAGCTAAAATCACTCCAGCTTGAAAAATAGTTTGAAAACATGGCTATTTAGATGCGTCCATTTGATAAGTACGATAAAGCATTTGCAGCCGATCTTTATCTGATTTAATACGGCTCCCTTGTGGCTCAAGGCAAATCAGATACAGATTGCTGCTCATGCTTTATCTATTAATAAACATGGTGTAAAACTGCAAACATTTTGCTTTATTATATTAAAGAAAGATTATTTATGAACCTCTTTCAAAAGTTCTGGCATGGTTAGAAAAAACAAATAAATTAACATTAATTTGGACAAATTATTCATTTCTGAAACACAAACTGTTCGGTTATTACAAATCTACAAAAGATTGAATACCTTTTTTAAATTCTAATAAATAAATTTGAATACTACAAAACCAAACCCAAAAAAGCTACATATATTTTATTCATAAATTTCAAAAAAGAAATTAAGGCGATTTTGAGATCCTAATCATGCCATTATCTATGGAAGAAATGAAAACAGTCAGCTCCCTTTTAGTTGAACAACGGAAGAGAAATCTTAACACTTTCTCTCGCATCGTTGTTGTCGAACAACTTTATCTCTTTACCAGCCTCGTCCCCAGGCGCTTTATCGTCGCCGCGTGGAGGTACGCGTGGGAAAATCGCGAGGAGTGGAATAGTAAGAATCGGGACGAGGCCGTCTCTTTACTCTGTCTAACGCCGCCAGACGATTTTACTCGTCAAGGGAAGTCTCAGAAAGCCATACGTGAAAGGGTTAATCTACTAAAACACGTGCAAGAAGTCTGACAACTTAGTTCTGCTTATTGAACAAGTATGTCAACTTTGCAGATGTGTTTGTAGAAAAATATCCCAACTGGCCATTTCCCAAAAGAGTTGAAGACTGGTAAAGAGCATTGAGTGCTGGTGTTCTTGGGATCAGTTTGGAGGGACAGTTTCATCGTGCTTACGCTACCAAGCAGGAAATCTGTCCTTGCTGCTGCTGCTGCTGCTGCTGTTGTTGTTGTTGGTGTTGCTGTTGTTGGTGTTGCTGCTGCTGTTGTTGGTGTTGCTGCTGCTGTTGTTGTTGTTGCTGCTGCTATTGTTGCTTCTGCTGTTGTTGTTGCTTCTGCTGTTGTTGTTGCTTCTGCTGTTGTTGTTGCTTCTGCTGTTGTTGCTTCTGTTGTTGTTGTCGTCGTCGTCGTCGTTGTTGTTGTTGTTGTTGTTGTTGTTGTTGTTGTTGTTGTTGTTGTTGTTGTTGTTGTTGTTGTTGTTGTTGTTGTTGTTGTTGTTGTTGCTGTTACTTCTGCTGTTGTTGTTGCTGCTGCTGCTGCTGCTGCTGCTGTTGTTGTTGTTGTTGTTGTTGCTGCTGCTGTTGTTGTTGTTGTTGTTGTTGTTGTTGTTGTTGTTGTTGTTGTTGTTGTTGTTGTTGTTGTTGTTGCTGCTGCTGTTGTTATTATTATTGCTTCTGTCCGTGTTGCTGCTGCTGCTGTTGTTGTTGTTGTTGTTGTTGTTGTTGTTGTTGTTGTTGTTGTTGTTGTTGTTGTCTGCTGCTGCTGCTGCTGTTGTTGTTGTCTGCTGCTGCTGCTGTTGTTGTTGTCTGCTGCTGTTGTTGATGTTGGTGTTGGTGTTGGTGTTGCTGCTGTCCGTGTTTGTGCATCTGTTGTTGTTACTGCTGTTGCTGTAGTTGCTTCTGTCCGCGTTGATGTTGCTGTTGTTGCTAAGTACCCTAGCCCGTCACTAGTCTTCGACTCTTTTGAGAAATAGCCAATTAGATCATAGGGAGTTGACTTTTTTCTTTGATAACATATAGATGTATAGATAAGTTTCGTGGAAACACCACGTAAAATATTTATTTGCTAATAATATTTGCTAATAAATATAAGCAAAGAAATATTTTACGTTAGTGTTTCCACAAACCTTACCCAGATTACATTATCGCCATGAAAACTTTCAAAGAATTAAAGATATAAATGTGCTATAAATATATATTATAAATTTTATATTTTAATAGTACCGTAATCCTCTTTGATCTAGTAAAATGTATCATGAGAGCAACTATCATACCATTTAAAGCGGTTCGGTAACAGTAGGTTTGTCACCTGGGGCCTCTGCATACTATAGGACAATTTTTATTATTTTTTTTTGAATTTTTTTTTAAATTTTAGTAATTAAGTGGGTTAAGTTAGCTAAATTATAACGTAATTTATTTTTTATTTTTATTTTTGTTATTACCGTAATTTTTAGATAAAAGTGTGGAATGTGTATGTTTGTTGAGTATGGTTGTGTGAGTGTAGGAGGGTTAAGGCAAACAAAAGGAATTAAAATTTCTGGCGCGCTCTACTTCTACAAATAACTCTACTTCTACAAAAAACTCTACTTCTACAAATAACCCTACTTCTACAAATAACCCTACTTCTACAAATAACTCTACTTCTACTAATTACTCTACTTCTACTATAACTCTACTTCTACAAATAAATCTACTTCTACAAATAACTCTACTTCTACTAATAACTCTACTTCTACAAATAACTCTACTTCTACAAATAACTCTACTTCTACAAATAACTCTACTTCTACAAATAACTCTACTTCTACTAATAGCTCTACTTCTACTAATAACTCTACTTCTACAAATAACTCTACTTCTACTAATAACTCTACTTCTACTAATAACTCTACTTTTACTAATAACTCTACGTCTACAAATAGCTCTACTAACCTTTTAGAACATCCTTTTTCACCAGCGGATTTTCATAAAAAAACGTGTAGTTTAATTATTTGCCCAGTTTGTCGAAACACTAGAGAAAAGAAAGCTTCGCTTCAGCTTCGGACCACAGAAATTTTAATTCTTTCGGTTTGGGGGAGGGGGTAGTGGTAGGGGGGGGGGGGTGGTTAGGTGAGTGTCTCTGCGGTTGTGTGATGGTGGTAGAAGTGAATGTAACGAGTGGTGTGCAGCTAGGCAGGACTTAGGCAGGACTTAGGCAGTTAAGGCAGGAGCTAGGGACTAGTCGGGCAGTGGGTCTTGCATGCTTTGTAGATTTGGCATAATTAATTTCGGTGGAGGGACTTCAAATTTGCATGTTTAGGTCACTAGCCGAGCTGTAAGTACTCGCTAAGTACATAGTGCTTAGTAAGTGCTTACGCTCATGCTGTTTAGTTACCAATATGGTTTGCGTTTGCAAGGTATGCGGCTGCTCTCAAGTGAATGCTAGCTTCACAATTGTTGAAGTTGGTGTTCTCTTTACTGCCCCGGCTGACTTCCCAGTGCTGCTCTTACTTTCAGTAGGAGTAGCAAGTGCTATTCTTACTTTAAGTAAGAGCAGCACTTGGGAAGTCAGCCGGGGCAGTTTTAACTTTTATATAATAGTTAATTCCCATGGGAATTGAATATTTTAATAAGAACGTAGTCATGAATAAATTTGTAAAACAATTTAATGAGAGAACTTATTGTAATAGCATAAATACAACTTGAATAAATTTTTTTGAAAAGAGAACAGCTTTTGTATTTGTCTGAATAATAATAGAAGAGAACACAATAGAAAATGGGCCGAGTGAACATTGCTTTTGTCAAGATTGTGATGAACACAAGTGAACAAGAACGATATTCATAATTGATAAGAGCGCTGTTTCACCAGGAATTTAACACCAAGTCAGTAGCCGAATGATTGGTATTAAACGCAAGAAAAACAACAGCTTTTATCAACAGCTCCAGATAACTTAGTCTTTTCTTATACAAGTCTGAGCATTATACTTAAAGGGCTTATGCAGCAAAAAATAAGTTCAGGAGAGACTCTCTTATTTCAAAGAACTTTTGAAGTTATAAAGATTGACGTTTGCAGCTCTTCTATATCCCACTTCGCTCTTTCGCTATTGAAATTTGCGTGATATGCAAATAACATCACTCAGACGTCACACTGTATAATGACTTGTAGGAAAATCATGTCTATTCTTGCAATAACAACTAAATGACTTGAAACTTTTCATGTATAGTATCCTGCGATACACAGAAGCACATGCACAGTTAAAAGTGATTTCGTTAAATAATCTCAAGGTGATATTCAAGATTTCCCAACAAGTCATTATACAGTGTGACGTCTAAGTGATGTTCTCTGCATATAAAACAAATCTCAATACATGGATCGTGAATGTCGACTGCGCATCAGAATGACGCGTTCTGAGTCGGGATAAAACTTATTTCAATTTATAACATTAGGCTGAGGAATTCAGTACAATGAGTTCAGAAATGTAAATGAAATGCAAATGAAAACTGCAGCTTTAGCCTGATGTTATAAAGTTAATTAAGTTTTATCCCGACTCAGAACGCGTCATTCTGATGCGCAGTCGAGATTCGCGATCCATGTATATCTCTTCAGATGTGATGTTATTTGCATATCACGCAAATCTCAATATCTCAAGAACGAAGTGAGATATGGAAGAGCTGCAAACATCAATCTTTATAACTTCAAAAGCTCTTTTAAATAAGAGTCTCTCCCAAACTTATTTTTCGCTACAATAAGCCCTTTAAAGAGATTAACAATTATGAAGTAACAACAAATAAACATGGCAAACGATTTCACTTTGAAATGAAGTAAACCATAGCTTATCTACAAGTTATTTGCACAATTGGTAAACAGAAAGGACAAGGCTGCTAGGTTTCGTAATAAAAGTAGCGTGCTGCGTAGGCAGTGTAGAAATAACAATAGAAATATAGCAAGGTTAGATATACTGCCGAAACAGAGAACATAAGAGACTAACGTTACGAGCGAAGGCCCTTCGTCAGAGGAAGGGCCTTCTCTCGATACGTTAGACTCCTACGTTCTCTTTCGGCAGTATATCTAACCTTGCTATATTTCGATAGGTTTCGTAATATACTTTTCAAATTAGAACTGAACAAGCACTAGAATGCAAGTTCTGAGTTCTTTGCCAAATCAAAACTCAAATATCTAGCAGCCATTGATCTTTCTATTATTTTTAACCTGACATTTGATAATTTTAAGAGGCCGTTCATATGAACCGGTATAGCCCAGTTACCAGGTTTATTTTATGTCGTATAGATCCTTTAGAATACGTAATTTTCACCCTATGACGAATTTTTTTTGAATTATATTCAATTTCGTTTATTGTTTTAGCTTTTGTATATTTTCAATGGAATTCAAAAGGCTGAAAATGACGTCAATGGCGGGAAATAACGTACTCGAATTCTTTTTTGCAATCAAAAAAAGAGTTTTGTGACATAAAATCAGCCTGCTAACCGGACTAGCCAAACTCATATAAACAGCCCCTAGTCAAAGAACTTTGTTATAATAGCTGTAACATTGGAAGGTGATGAACTGTGCTCATTAGAAGAAACGTAAAAATTTAGTCAATCTTAACAAAAACACAACTTCTTAAAAGTATTTTTGGTCATAACATAACGAAAGGATGATAAATTTCCGATCTTTTTAGAAACAAAATTCTGACATTTGAGCACTTAAGAGTCAGAATCAGAATAAAATGAGAATTCTAGTCAGTTTGTTAATAAAAACGAAACATTTGTTCTGCAATATTTTAAATGTTTTTATTTTTGCAATATTTCAAATTGTTTTTGCCTTTTTTTGTTTTGCAAGATTCATCTTTCTTTTCTTTTTTTTTTCTTTCAATATTTTAAACTTTTCTCCAACTTACAAAAGTTTCTGTAAATAAGATTGCAAGGAATTTCTTCCACAAATTTCCAATTTTGGAGGAAAAGAAATAGAACTAATAAATTACAGATATAAGGACTTTGAAATATTTTAGATAACTTTTTTAAAGAAAACTGAAAATAATTTCCATACTCTGTTCAAATTCCAAGTATTCAAGTATTGTTCAAGTATTTGGGAGAAAAATATTTTCATCACCTTCATACGAAACAACATAACAAAAGTTCGCTAAAGTGCACATGAAACGAAAATTAAGTTTGTCTTATTTGAAAGAACACTTAAAATGATAGAGGAACATCTTTTGCAGTTTTTCGTTTCCTTGCTTCGTTGTTGAGATATTGCAGTTTGCTTGAAATATAAATTAAACAACTTGACGTCACATGTGCATAATGAGTTATCAGAGAAGGTTATATTTCTTTGCTGGTATCAAACTAAGCTTAATTCGAAGGAAAGTATGTGCGTGTGTTTCTCTCACAACGCCAAACATGTAGAATTTTCAAGTGATTAGTACTGTATAATAAACGAGCAGGAGTGTTTTTATCAGATATAAAGACACGAGGCGAAGCCGAGTGTTTTTATATCTGATAAAACACGAACTGCGAGTTTATTATACGGCCTCAAAAACGAACCACTTGGTAAGTTGATTGGCGGAGTTAGTTTGAAAAATAACCTTCTCTAAGCCGAGAAAATCAAAGCTAAAGTTTATGTAAATCAGGAGAAATATTTATCACATATAAAGATACGATACAGCCATGATTTTCTTTTGTGTTTTCCTCATGAATTATTAATGAGTTTTTGAATGTTTGATAACAGCAAAGATATATGACCTTCTCTGATAACTCATTATGCACATGTGACGTCAAGTTGTTTAATTTACATTTCAAACAAACTGAAATATCTCAACAACGAAGCAAGGAAACGAAAAACTGCAAAAGATGTTACTCTATCATTTTAAGTGTTCTTTCAAGTAAGACAAACTTAATTCTCGTTTCATGTGCACTTTAACTATAGGCAAATTATATAAATAATAATTGTAATTATCCAAAGAAATTCTCAGAAAGAATGATAGGATGGAACATAGTCAATCGAGAAATGGTCTGGAAACTCGGCAAAATTCAAAGCACCTATAATGAGCTGTGATTTTATGTTGAACCGTACCTTACACCGTGCACATCCTTTGTTTTAGGTTTATTAATATTTAAATAGCACGGTTGAGTAATTGCACTGAAACGTTGCTATTGGACAATTCGTTCATTATACTAAAATACAATGTGTTCAGTGACCGTGCACCGTGCACAAAAATGCATAAAGGCGAACAAAAAGATAGACCGAAGACTTTAGCTAAGTTTCCAGACCATATCTCGATTGACTATGGATGGAATTGGGGCATTTAAGTAGGGGGAAGCAGTGGCGTAGCCAGGCCGGGCCAATCCCCAATGCTAGTCCGTGACCTGGCCACGCGTTTTCCATGCGTGATTTGTGTACTTGTGACTAAAGAATCTATACCGCACGCTATTTTCACAAAACTTATTTATACAGAAGTATTTTCTTGGAAATTCTATTCATTTTTTGTATCTACTGCGTATGCGAGTATAGATACTATGTCAGCATGCAAGGTTTTCCTATGTTAGTTAAGGAACAATAGAATACTCTTCCGAACCATTCTTCAGAAGGTTTTTCCAAACACATCACGAGTCAGTCCAACGAGTCAGTAGATACGCCCAAGCGTGCCTCTTTTTACAGAATGTACTTCAACAATAAGGATGTTAGAAGCATTTGGATAATAAAATGACTCATTCATATCGTAATACCTTTCGTCTGAATCAGTATTTTCTCCAGTGTCAAGCGAAAGAGACACCTGTCTATCTATCGCTAATATGGTCTCGCTAGAGCAGAGAAGATTTGAACAATCACTAATATTATTCTTTAAATGTTTCAAGATGCAAGGTCCAAGTTATATTTCTGATCTTTTTACTCCTCGACTTACACCTTACAACCTACGTAGTTCCGGTCTCAATGTTAATCAACCTACTTATAATAATCTATATATGCATAACTCGTTTATTTATATTATATCACATATCTGTAACCAACTACCAACTGCTGCTAAATCTTCTACTTCTATGTCTGAATTTCGTTCCCAAATTAAGGGAATGAGTTTTTCCGGCTGCCAATGCAACAGGTGCTCACAGACCGTACTGTGTAATTGAATTACGATTATCATTGTAATATCTTCATAATTATCTATATTGCTCTTTATAACTTATTTTTAAACCTAGTTTATAACTGTTATTGTTATACCTATTTATTACTTGTAATCTATTTATTTATATTTATTTTAATGGTCGAGCGTTTGTAACACGAGCCTCTGGCTCGGGAGAATGGCCAACCACTCCCCACGTCCATCGACAATAAATAAATATTGTATTGTATTGTATTGTATGAGTTATGAAAATCGACCAACAGTAAATTCTTAATTGTAAAAAAGTATTACTTTCGGCCCGCTCACGACTGATAAAAAAACAAATAAAATTAACTGATATTTGCTTTTTCTTAACTGTCCCTGCAATCTGAGATTTGTTTTATAGTAAAATTAAATGTAACTTTTTCACAATATCAAATCGGAAAATTTAGATTCGTATGGCAAACTGGAAACGTATGCATAACGTTTGGTAGAAGTGCTAAAGGAAGACATTTTATAGCACAGAAAGTTCAAGTTGTGTACTATAGAAGTTTTAGAGAAACATTCTTTGGATAATATACAGTAATTATTTCATGTCAGGTTAAAAAAATCTCTTTAAAGTATAATACTTACAGAACTCTGAAAAGACGAAGTCCACCATCAGCCAGGATGACCTGTTCTCTTATATTACTACCCAGCCCCAGTAAAAGAATGAACAATAACTTGACAAAACCAAAGACCAATCGCAAATATCATATTTATAAAATACAGTACCGAAAATCGTTCGCGCATTGGGCATCCTAATGTTGTAGGGGGTCTAACTTTTCGTTGTTATTGTTTCCGTTTCAAGTTTCAACGGTGCATTGATATTTTCTTACGGGCCACGGCAAATATAGAATACAAAATAAATGCGACCTACGTTTGCTGATCATTCCAATTCTCACAATTAAGCCAAAGAAAAGTATATTCCAAGCAAACGCTGCGGTTTGGAACGAACGATGACAAGTCTTGACAACGGAAAGTTACACCCCCTATTCGTTATTGATTTGATCTGTCAAACATATAGTTGTCATTGGACAACGTTTGTTTCAAAACTCGACAACAACTAGTTATTCTTTGAACGTTTTCATGGCGATAAAGTAATATAAATAAGTTTTGTGGAAACACCACGTAAAATATTTCTTTGCTAAGCTTTCGGTCTGCATGTTGACTCAGGCCTTCATCAGAATGGCGAGAGGCCTGAGTCAACAGGCCGAAAGCTTAGCAAAGAAATATTTTACGTGGTGTTTCCACAAAACTTGTTTATATAACTAGTTATTCGTTAAACGCTAAACGCTTGAACGCAAATGGTAGTAATACTTTAAATCCCACCCACCCAATATCCGCTATTTGGTAGATTTGTGACTGGCTCTTTGGTTTGTCAAGTCATAGTGCATTCCTTACTTTAAAGTGTTTATATCACTTCTGGGGTTTTAATGTATTTGAATAGAGCAAAAAAAGTTAGTTAATAAGTTATTTTGCCGTTTTTGATTTAGTCAAATAGTTCCTGACATCAATTGCAAAATTTCAGTCGTTCATTTTAACACCTTGGAGGCCTGGGACTCAGGAAGAGTCAATTCAGAACAACTACGTTTCGGCTTATTGATTCACAAAAACACATATATATGACTGAAAAATCGAAATGTCGAGCTCACACCCATTTTCCAGTACGCACATTGATTCCAACTAAGAAGACGGTCGTCTTAGGTTCCTGAGTCCCAGTGCTTAAAAATGAACGACGGAAATTTTTGGCGAAAGGCCCAAATTGGCATGTTTAAAGGCCTATATCTCAGGAACTATTAAACTAAATCAAAAACGGCGAAACAACTTATTAACTAACTTTTTTGATCTATTTAAATATGTTAAAACCCCACAAGTGATATAAGCACTTTAATAAAGTGAAGCAGTGTTGATATAAAAAAACCCCAGAAAACTAAAAACCATCCAGAAAACCACCCAGAAAAAATATCAAGTAAAACGAGATCTTTTTATTAAGCATTACAAACTAAAGCTCGACAATGCAACTCAGACTAGATTTAAATTTCAAAAACAGTTCTAATATAATAATCCAAAATGTACATCAACTTTTCTTTTAAAGGAAAAACTTTCACAAACAAACATCTGGAAAACTCCGATGCTTTCCCTTGCGTCAGACACAGGATAAAGTAATTTTCCCTAAACAAAATTGAAAATTAGAATTTGGAGTAAAACTCAATTTAGGATCTCCTGCATAAATCCTTTTTGGCAAATTTGTCTTTAAAGTTTGAGAAAAAAAAAATCGTGTGAATAAGTTTTATATATAAAAAGCGGTGTTGTTTCCTTGGCCTTAAAGCCACACTGTTTAAAAAACGTTTTCAAAACTTTGCTTTATCCTTCCCATTTTAGTTTTACTCTGTAAACACAAATACTTGATTTTCTTTTAAAAAAAACCCTGTATGATCAAGGTTCAACCGACAGAGAACTATTCATGTGTCATTTGAAAAACATCTCCTGGGTCATAATCTGATAGTTGAGACACATTTGCCCAACATTCAGAGCTTTAAAAATAATTCCATAGGTATCAAAGTTATCCATTGTAGGAATAATATTGATCGTTGTCTGCTTTTTCGAGGATTTTGTTTTGGTTTTCTGGTTTTTCTATCAACAACCACGTCACCTTATTATTATTTAATGTTATGCATAGTGGAACAGGGTCAGATAATGTTGAATTGAAGAACTGGTAACCCTTTTAGAAACAGGGAAGCAACAAAAATATATCATTGGCTCAACTTTTTCCAATTGTCTGCATCCACATTGATTTTGTGGTGTTACATGCATTAAAGTGTCTATGAAGTGAAAAATACGTTGGCACTTTTGTTGTTTTATTGTACAGAGGAGGAGCATGACAGGAGCACTCACTGAAAATTTCAGGAGAGTCTGATGTGTAGTTTTCCTGCTATCAACTCTCAAAATTTGCTGTGGATAGTTTGTTTTGGGGAAATTTGGGCTTCTTGGTAACAATGGCTTATGACGTACGCAGATGGATCATTAATAGTGAAATTTATTGTTCTTATATATAGTTGTCCATTTGCGTATGTCATAAGCATTGTTACAAAAGCCCAATTTTTCTCCAAGAATGAACTAGCCATGGCAAACTTTGAGAGTTAATAGCGCGAAAACTACCCACCAGATTCTCTTGAAATTTTCAGTGAGTGCTCCTGCCATGCTCCTCTATACAATAAAACAACAAAAATGCTAACAAATATTTCATTTCATACACTCTTTAAATGAAAAATATTAATGAAAATAATTTATGGAGGGCCAGTCATTCAATTAAACAGTATTTTAACCATGTTCAACTTTGCTTCATAACAAGATACCCAAATAAATGGCAACAAAAACAAAAATAAGAACACCACCAACAACAACAGCAACAAGTACAGTATGCATGTACACATATAATGTGCTTTGAAAAGCATATTTACTATGGTGATTTGCAACTGACTGAAACGGTTCTTATATTTACATTGGCACAAAATTGTTTTGTTATGAATCAAAAAAAATATTATCCTAGCAATAAAACTATGTAAAACTTGTATTCACTTCACGAGAAACAAGCACATGTCAGCTACTAGCCAAACATTTTTGAAAATGTTCAATTGCTATGCTCTTAAATTTGAAGACTTGTCAGACTCAATACTTCTGCTAACCTCCCAAAAATGTAAATTTCTAAAAGCAATGGTCATCTAGGTTTTCAAGTATTTTTTAAAAAAACAATAGCACCTAAAAATTTTTTCTCAATGTAACTGCTTTAGACATCACTTCAAACATAACTGCAGTTTTGGAGCAACTGATAATCTTTATGAAATTTTTCTGCTGTATTTCATGTATTCCTCAACATCTTTGACTAGGTTCCAATCCAATTTTTCAAATCACCATTATAGTATATGCTTTTCAAAGAATTTTAAAGCATTTGATAATAAAATTGAGTGACATAAATATACAACATTTCAAAGGCATCTTGACAATATTCTCAAGTGAACCATGCAACTCAGTGTTTGAATTAAAATTAGTGAACATGTGGTCACTGTCTTTTTTTTCAAGAACAATTGAAAAGAATGTGAAGATGGCATGAAAACATTGTGTATTTATGTCGTTCAATTTTATCATTAAATGTTTGCATATCTATACGAAAACTGATGATGTACTGCATAAGGCAGAAAAAAGACATCACTAAATTAAATTAATTTAAAATTATCTTCTACAGTTTTTCCATATTTTACTTCATTTTTGAGATATTACTATTTGTTTGATATGTAAATGAGCACACTGCATACGTCACATTGTATAATGAGTTGTTGGAAAATTAGGAGCATTGTCGAAGTTATCGAACAAAGTCACACGAAACTGGGCATTTAGGTGTATTTTGTCTGTTAGGCGTATTTGTAGTGTTAAACAAACATAGGTTCAAGTGATTTAACAGATTAATATCAATATGCATGATTTCTCAGTAACTCATATACAATGTGACGTATGCAGTGTGATCATTTACATATCAAACAAATGGTAATATCTCAAGAATGAAGTAAGATATGGAAAAACTGTAGAAGATGTTACTTTACAATATCAAGAGTTCTTCCAAATTAAACAAATTTAATTTCAATTTCATATACACTTCAAAGATTTCACTGATCTCATAATGTGGATGTTTTGGGCAGAAATTATCACTATGTTTTTTTATACCATGCAGCAGATCATCAGTTTAGTTAGGACAGCTAACACTTCCACACAAGTCAACCATGTATTTATTACTATTGTAAGCCAATAAAACATATAAATGCTCCAAGCCCAAATCCTCAGCTCTGTGCAGTAAATCACTCAGAAAAATTATTTTAAAATGGATAATAGACCTTTCCCTTTTTCCATGGATAACGCATTGAGAGATTCAGGGTTCGAATTAACATTTCAAAAGTGCATCGTGAAAATATTGTTGAAAAAGTAGGGGGTGGGACTGAACCCCCCCCAGTTTCAACTTCCGCTTTCGCTTCGGTATTTCACGACAGAATCAGTGTTGGAGTTCTGGATTAGACTAGAATTCGAAATGCCGTGCAAAAAAAACAACGCATTTATTTAAGCTTGTTTCAAACGTCAACCTCATCAGTGTGTAATTCGAACCTTTTCAAGCATTTTACTCATTAAATGTGACATTTCAAACTGCAGGTGATCAAACAACAGTGTCAGAAATGTGTCTGAAATGACATGTGTTTGTTTTATTTTTGTGCTCAAAATCTCACTGAATTATGAAGGATAAATTTACAGTAGCAGTATTTCAGTTTCACAACGTTTTTATTGTTATGATGCAATGTAATGTGAGAACTATCCAAGGCTGTTGTTTTGTTTTGTAATGAACCAAAACATGCTGTGAAGAAGTTATTGGAAGGTACTCAGCGGTTAGTTTGCATCGAAATTTTGGAGTTTTTATGTTTGTTTTGGATCGCATATTTCAAAAAGTGCATTGCGATTTGCGAATTGCGATATATTAATTTGAACCCTGAGATTTGATTGGCTCTCGCAAAACTTAGGACATCCAAAACTTAGGACAAACATTGGACATTAGCCAATCAGATTTGTCAAAAAGAAATATCACATGATCCATTCACTTTATGTGGAAAGGTCTATTGTACATGAAGTCAATTAATGCAAAGCCAAACTATGTTAATATTTTATTAATTAGTAATTTTTATTAGTAACGTTTACTATTAATTATCAATAATCAGTTATTATTTTATTATTATATTTTAGTTTATTGTTAATTACTTTATTATTAAATGTTATTATTAACATTTATTATTAAATATAATTATATTACATTACATTACATTATATTACATCATATTACATTATATTATACATAATTTTTATTATAATTATTGTATTGTACATATTGTATTGTACATATTGTATTGTATTGTACTGTATTGTAGTGTAGTGTAGTGAAGTGTATTGTATCGTATTATATATTATATTACATTATACATAATTTATATTATATTATATTATATTATATTATATTATATTACGTTATATTATATTATATTATATTACAGTATATTATATTATGTTATGTTACATTATTTTATGTTTTGTTTTGTTTTGTTTTGTTTTGTTATGTTATATTATATTATAAATATTTACTGCCAAGTATTGGTGATACATTAAATGAAAAGCAGCTATGAAAAAATTTGTCTAACAAAATAAATGTCTTTAAATTGACAGCAATAGGATTTGGATTTGAAGCATTTCTACATTTTAGGCCAGAACAAACTTGCAACTACTTATTAAATTATACTTATTAAGTCTATGTATGACCTCATACCAAAAATATTATCCAATCTTGGGTCAACGAGACTTCAACACCTTTCATGTTTTAGGCCACAGAAAGGATGGTGGATTATCACAGCAATAAAAAATCAAATTCCTAAAAATTTGAATAAGAAAAGTCAGTAAGTTTTACAGTTAATAGAAAAATAATAAAAATAATAATAGTAATAATAATAATAATAATAGTAATATTGTCAGGAATATTAAAGCCCAGCATATAATTTTAAAAAGCCCCATATTGAAAGAGACATGAGTTATTTCAATTTTTTTATTAAAACTAACGTTTCGTTGCTAATCCTGCAACATCTTCAGAGTGAATAATTATTTACAAGGTTATCTCGACTTATATGTTAATATATTTACAATAACAGGAAATGAGTAACTGAGAGAGGGGTAGAAGTGACAGTTAATAAATTACAGTGTGAAGTAACAGGTATGATAGAATGTTTTCAGTTATGTGTCAAGACAAGTATAGAAAAATATAAAGAAAAACGTGTGTATGAATCAAAATAAGTTTAAAGGAAGGGAACTGATTTTAGCGTTGAGTGAAGGATTTAACTTATTAATAAGCAGACTTTCTCTAAGAAGGAGTTCAAAATTGGAAGAAGAAGAGCTTAGAATAGAAAAATCTGTTAAAGAAACAGGGTGGCCGGGTTTTTTTGTGGTGTGCTAAAACTCCAGACCAGGAACTCAAAGAAAGAGGCTTTCCCGTGTAAGCCGAAACTCCCATGTGTTCAGAAGCACGCGTGTGTAAATGGCGAATGGTTTCACCAACATACAATGACTCACAGTCATGACACTTAAATTTATAAACTACGTGTGATCTTAAAGCAAAAGGAATTTGATCTTTAAAACGGAAAAAACTTGAAAGGCGTCTAATAAGTTTAAAAACAACACGAAGTTGAATTTGTGGAAAAGCAGAAGCAAAGAGCTTAACGATTTGTTGGCGAATTTGAAGGGAGTGTTGACCGGTGAACGGAAGTGTAAATAAAATGATACGTTTGGGTGCTATGGTAATTTTAGACGCTGGACAAAAAATTTTTTCAAGAAAGTTTATAAATTTAAGTGTCATGACTGTGAGTCATTGTATGTTGGTGAAACCATTCGCCATTTACACACGCGTGCTTCTGAACACATGGGAGTTTCGGCTTACACGGGAAAGCCTCTTTCTTTGAGTTCCTGGTCTGGAGTTTTAGCACACCACAAAAAAACCCGGCCACCCTGTTTCTTTAACAGATTTTTCTATTCTAAGCTCTTCTTCTTCCAATTTTGAACTCCTTCTTAGAGAAAGTCTGCTTATTAATAAGTTAAATCCTTCACTCAACGCTAAAATCAGTTCCCTTCCTTTAAACTTATTTTGATTCATACACACGTTTTTCTTTATATTTTTCTATACTTGTCTTGACACATAACTGAAAACATTCTATCATACCTGTTACTTCACACTGTAATTTATTAACTGTCACTTCTACCCCTCTCTCAGTTACTCATTTCCTGTTATTGTAAATATATTAACATATAAGTCGAGATAACCTTGTAAATAATTATTCACTCTGAAGATGTTGCAGGATTAGCAACGAAACGTTAGTTTTAATAAAAAAATTGAAATAACTCATGTCTCTTTCAATATGGGGCTTTTTAAAATTATATGCTGGGCTTTAATATTCCTGACAAGATTACGCTTTCCGCCTGGTTCGTCTATTGCTACAATAATAGTAATAGTAATAATAGAAAATTTTTCATGATGTCTTACACTGCTAAAGTCAACCGAAAAATTTTTCGGCTGACTCGAGCGGGATTTGAACTCGCACCTTCAGGATTCATATTTTCTGGGCGATAACCCGCACAGCAATAAAAATGTCACTTTTAGAAAAATAAATCAGCGTATTACCTGCACCATCGGATAACCCGCAGCTGCTAATAATAGGTTTGGGCAAGGGAGCATGTCAGACTGATTGTATTTCTTCTTTGTTCACCATTCCTTAATTTATATTCAGCCATTTTGAATAATGCGGTATATATTATAAACTTGTATCACAGGCACGAGCCGAAGGAAACCCAAGAGTGTTCCAAAAATGAAATAGCCGGGCCATAGCCCACACCTGCAATACATTAATGAATATACCACATTATTCAAAATGGCTGAATATAAACAGCAAACCGGGTAACTCGGTAACTTAGGAGAGCTGTCTGCTTATGAGAAGTGTCTGCTTGCACAGGGTGTCTGTTTATGCAAGATGTTTGCTTAAGAGAGCAAGACCCACCCAGAGGGAGGGGCACCCCCAGCTCGAGAGGTCCCCCTAATTATATTGTGAGCTGAAATGAAGAGAAGTGGTAGCTTAAGGCTGTAGAATTTTTGTATGGCAGCCCCAATATTCTTTATTTTACCTCGGGGCCCACCTCAGACTCTGTCTGGGCCTGAAGAGAGATGTCTGCTTACAAGAGGGCCAGCTTATGAGAGGTGTCTGCTTAGGAGAGGAGTCTGTTTACAAGACATCTCTGCTTAACCCCTTATAGCCCAGGAGGTTTCCAGTTGACAAGTAAAATTGTCTGGCGTTAGCCAGAGTAAAATACTAAAGGTGGCCAATGGGCTATAAAGGGTTAAGCGAGATAGTTTCTTAACCCCTTATAGCCCAGGAGGTTTCCAGTTGACAAGTAAAATTGTCTGGCGTTAGCCAGAGTAAAATACTAAAGGTGGCCAATGGGCTATAAAGGGTTAAGAATGATGTCAGCTTACAAAAGATGTCAACAGACATTCAGTAGATGCTCAATTACTCAGAAAAGATTTCTGAGCCTCAGACAGGGTTTGAACCTGCAATCTTCTAATGACCAGTTAGACACTCTAACCATTGAACCACTGAGGCTCAGTTTGCTCAATGGTTAAACAGCCTAATCTTCTAAATATACATTTCACAATTCAACTTTCAGTTTAATATCCTTAGAAAACAAAATAAAAATATAAATTAAAAAAAGTACGATAATATCATAAGACAGAAAAGTGAAGGCAAAGTGTGAAAGAAATATGGCGACCATATTGAAAAAACCCATTTATTTATCAGACTCTTTGGCACTTCTTTTAAGACTTTTATGAGCAAATCTTCGACGAAATCTGCTAGAATACGGCTGTAAATGTCCTACAGCAATTATTTAGGCTACAAGAGATTAGGAAAACGTTAAAATAAGTCGAAAATTTCGTTGGCAAATGCTACAATATCTATTCAAACGTCCAGAACATGTTGACTTTTAAATCGTATTTTATCCTTTCTTTTTTCAAACAGACCCAAGAACTCAGAAGATATTGCCGTATAGTGCATAAAAGATTGTTAAAATATGCTATAAAGTTAATATTACCTTTTAAATAAAGCTTTAAGAACAGTAAATTCGAACAACCCAAACGCCCTCCATCTTGACTTCACACGTGTTAAAATTTAAATCCCCGCTCCTCCCCCGGGAATTCGTGTACAATACCCGGGAACATTTCTCCCGGTGTGATAGTATCCGGTATTCGAATGCCGTACCTAGCGCGCTTTCTGGAAAAAATACCACCAGGGCGCTACTGATCTCTCTCTATATAATTAACTTTGAATTGTATAGAGAGATCAGTGGTATATATACACTGCGACGGTTCTGCTTAAGCTCCTAGCTCGTATTGTTTGATAATGTGTATTGCTACCAAAATCAGTAGAGTGTCTTTTCCGGAAGAAAAAAGGTTGTCTGGAAGGCGGCTCGCGAATGCCGCGTGGCGTGTGAACGAATACAACAAAATAGACGAATTCAGTTGAATAAGATGTTCATTTTGAACGTAGTGTAAAACGAATGTGATATTGTAGAACACGCCATTCAAAAAACATCTTGTTCAACAGAATTCGTTCACACGCCACGCTGCATTCCTGAGCCGTTGACGTCACAAAACATACACGTTTGGCCGCCTTCCAGACAACCTTTTTTCTTCCGGAAAAGACACTCTACTGATTTTGGTAGTACACACAATGTTTAACACAAGTGTGGGTCCAATTACCTATCTATCAATGAAAATTTCCGATGGAACAAAAAAGGAAAGGAAAGAAGAGAAAAGACGATGGAAAGAAAAGAAAGAGAGGAAAAGAAAAAGAAAGGAGAGGACAGAAGACGCAAAAAAAAAAACAAAGGGAAGGGGGAAAAACGGGGGGAAAAAACATATATAAGACAAAGAAAGGCAAGAAAAAGCAAGGAAAGACAAAACAAGAAAAAGGTAAAGAAAGTTATGAAACGAAAAGCCACGGAAAGGAAAAAAGAAGTCACAGATAGGAGTAAAAAGGAAACAAAAAGTAAAAAGAAAAAAGAAGAGGAAGAAGAGTAAAAAAACAAAGCAAAACAACAAACAGCAAAAAAAAAAAGACAAGAAAAAAAAAAGAAAAGTCACAGAAAGGAAGAAAAGTCACAGACAGAAATAAAAAGGAAAAAAAAGGGAAGAAATGGCATCGAAAGGAAAGGAAAGAGAAAGGAATTAGAAATGGCATCGAAAGGCGTGTCTACAGAACCAAACCTCCCCTAGTCCCCCACACGGTACGCTCGTATGATCATGTGTACTTTCGCATTGTCGTGACTTGGCTCTTTCCTTTTGAAGATGTTTCATCACAAACAGTCAGACATGCCGCAGCTGCATAAAGAAGTCGAACAGCTACGAAGAGAGGTGAAAATCCGACGAGTGAAAATATCCCAATGTTCAAATAAGTAAGTTTAACCATAATACATCTGATATTTTCACATTATAGACTTTTATACATTATCATTGACACTCTCTCAAGATCATACTCCATTCATTCCGAGAGCTTCTAAAGAATAATTAGAATCGATGCTATTTGTTTGCGATATTTGATCGTGTTAAAATGCAGTTAAATGTTTCGCAGAAGCAATATTATTCGTATTAAAACCATCGCGTGATACACCTCAACATCAGTTGACTTTACAAAGGTCACGAAATCGTAAATTTTATGGATAGCTTTCTTTGAGGTTTTTAAACGCTTAATCATGTTGCCTTTTGGTTTTATAATATAAAATACATCGGTTTCACGAAGGCTACATAAAATATTCAGGGTCAGATGTCTTTCGTTAAAAAACAAGTAAAGGGGTTCATTTTCGAATTCAGTGTTCACTGGTGACTTCCAGCGTGACTTTTTACGTAAACAAGTTGAATGACATATCAAGTTGATCGGCAAAGAACACGTGTTCATTTATAATCTTTGGGTAAATTAAAGGAAACATTGGGACGTTGTCGTGTAGATTTTAAAATGACTTCGCCGACTTCGCGTGACTATCGTAATTAGAACGCTAGCGTGTTGTCATTTAAATGGCTTCCTTGCACTTTGCAAGTCTTTATTAACGTAGAAGCGAAAATGATCGTATTATCTGGGATAAACAGTGAGTTTTATATTCCAAAAGGGCTGTTGTTTTGCTAAATTATAGCTATAAACTCCTCACAGCTTGTCAATAACAAGCTGTTTCCTTGGCTGAAATTAGCAAGTCTGTCACTTTATTTTAAAATGACTTTATTTTTAAAATGAGTAAATGAGTTTATTTTATCACAGCTATAAGCTTGTTGTTGTTGTTGTTGTTGTTGACCTTTTAGTAAATGATTGCATAGAGAATTCATACTGGTATTATCAAATCTGTTCTATATATATAAAAAGGGTAACACAATTGATAGTTGCTGCCCATGTTATATACAAGATGCTAGTGAATCATTCTAGACTTGTCAACAACTGAAAACAACCAGTATTCCATGATATTGGCTTCTTCGGTGCCATAATGAGACAAAGGACTACTAACGGTAGCAGTGAATCATGCCTCCAGCAATAAAAAAAGGCTGCAAGAAGCAGACAAACAACACAACAACCCATTACTGCCTGAGCCAGCCAAAAATGGTCCCTTTATTGTTTCACTCTCTAACACCACATGATTTTTACCCATCAACGGGAGAACCCTTAGACATCCTCAAGACAGAAAATGGATTAACAAATGATTAACCCATTACTTAGCTGTTCAAAAACAATCCCTATACTGTTTTACTTTGTCTAATATGTCTGATGAATGAATTTATTCATCAAAGCTAGGTACAATACCTCAGGCATCCCAGGCAGTGAATGGCTTAAAGCCTCCAGCAGTGATTATGCATGAACACAAGAAGATGATAACTTATATAATATACACTTAATATGAATGTCTGACCCTAAGGGAAACAGATAGTCTCAGGATTTCCTGAGAAAACCAAAGTTCAGAGGGCAACCATATGTACTAAAGACTAAAAGGGAAACCAAGACTTAAACTAGTTTCCTAAAGGCTCAGATATTAAAGTTTTTTCATTTGTTTTGCACGAGTTTACACCTAACATAGATATCGGACCTTGTCCTACAGAGCGGTGTTGTACATGCCTATTGATTCCACATGAACAAACAAATGAGAGAACTTGCATGGGTAATATAACTGTTTTCCGATGATTTATTGTTGTATTAGTCAAGATATTTAACTGCAAAATATTCAACAAAAAGAACTGAAGCATAAGTAAAATATCCGCATCGTTTTCTTTTGTATCCTTTGTTTACCATGTCCAAAATTCCAATAAAACCAGTGACGTTTACATTTCCAACTCTTTCCATAAACATTAGAGGGGCCATGCATGGCTCCCCCGGCAGTGGCATGGTGGCCGGGGGGGCCAAGGCCCCCTCAGCTGGGGTTGCAGAAGGGGTGCCAAAACTAGCAAGGGCACTAAAACTTAACAAAATATTAACCTATTTCTTTGTATAGCTAGGTCTTCAATGGTGGGATATAAAGATCTGAAATCTGTAATCTTTTGTGTTTTCTATGAAGTTTTATAATCTTCAGAATTCTGTAAAATCTCACTCCAAAATGCAGGAAATGGCATATCAGAGACTCTAGATTTCAAAATTTGCCCCCAAAAGCATGCCCCTGGACCCATCTAGATGTTTGGCACTACTTCGGTGCTCGCATTAGCGTTGCCTTTGAGAGAACCCGTTGTTTGTTGTAATATTATATATTGCTACTTGAGTTATTTTAAAATAAAAAATGTGATCATTTATCAAATACAGTAATGTCTTTTTTCATTTTTTTTGGGGGGGGGGGGGGGGGGGGGAAGCCAAAGCTAATCTGGCCACCCCAACCTGAAACTTGCCACCACGCCACTGCCCCTGGCCATCCACAACACCCCTGGGTGTAGGCATATCATATCTTGAAAAAGTTAGAAAAATTTCACAATTATTTTATTTCTTTTTAGTATTATCCAATACTGTGATGCTCATATTGCTGGTGATCCATTGTTAATGAAGATACCAATGAAAGAAAATCCATTCCGAGATCGAAGCAGTCCCTGTTTGTTGTTATGATTTAAAGTGCTTAATATTCATTTTGTCAAGGTTCTCAAAGATGAGTGGTTCATAATTGACAAAGAATCAGCAATGCAAGATACACTGCTTCTCTGTTATTTGTAAACTGATGCTTGACATTGATTAGAAACTTTTTTTTTAAAATTTTATTGATGTAGGTATTTGTTAGAAAAAGGGAAGATATAGCACAAACAGTTTAAGTTAATATGTATTTTTACAGTAATGTAAAAAAAAA
Source organism: Corallium rubrum (assembly GCA_964035015.1). Lineage (NCBI taxonomy): Eukaryota > Metazoa > Cnidaria > Anthozoa > Scleralcyonacea > Coralliidae > Corallium > Corallium rubrum. The sequence continues at coordinate 7,741,041 of OZ036012.1, read as the reverse complement.
TTGTTATAATTAAATCTTTAGAGTTTTCCTGGGATTTTTAGTATTCAAATTAATGTAGACACTTATAATTTAACTTATGGCAGAACAACTACTTGGTAAAGCTTAAAAATATTTCAATGGTATTACAATTAGTGTTTATTATATGGCACAGATTACTTCCGGTAAAATCACGTGCTGTGATTGGTTGCTGACAGGGCGAGATTTCTTCATAATGCCCATGGGCATTATGAAAATTGTTAATGCCCTATGATTGGAAACAAACAAAAAAATCCTAATAAGAAACTTTTATTGCCGAAAAACGGTGAAAATAGATTAAATAGACGATGATGAACATTATAAAAGTAAATGAAAGAAACAGAAGAAAATAACACTAGTTCAGTGTTTTGATGAGTCGTTACAGGAAACGAAGACCAAGAAATACAAGATTGATTTTGAAATAAAAAGTGCCATATAATAAACTACTTAATAACCTCAACCGTTCGGTCTTTACAGTAAAATATTAAACCTCGGTCTTGAGCGTATTAACCTCGCTATCGTTCAGTCAATACAGCAAGACCTTGGTTTAATATTTTACTGTGAAGACCTCACTCTCAATTATTAAGTAGTTAATAATAGACAAAAAATTATATGTTTGGGGTTGCAATCTATTAAGTTGTATAATTATTATTCTAAAGTGGTAAAATGAACTAATTGTTGTCAGGGGGTCTCTGTTTCCAGGGTCACAGATAGGGTGGAGCTAGGGGGTAAGTTGCCCGGGCTCCCAACTTGAGAAGGGCCCCCTATAATTTTTGAGATTTTGATGTAAGTAAACATGAGGCCCAGAAAGCACAAAGATCAGTTTCACTAACTTCATTTTTAGCCAACCCAGGGGACCAATATTTGGGAACATGTACATGTACGACACAACCCTGTGTGACACCCCAAATCTGGCTGACACCAGACAAGTTTATTCACCTCTGGGGAAGCCCTTGGACAGGAGTGAGTTACAAACTATCTCTCTAACTCTTTCCTGTCCAAATTGGTCTTTAATTAGTATTTTATTCTGGTTACGCAAGACAATTTTATTCACCTCTGGGAAGCCCTCGGACAGGAATGACTTAAAGAATGAAGCAGCATTCTACAAGAATTTTCAGCAATTTGATGCATGGAAATCATAACAGGGCAGGTATTTTGCAATCTAGCTTGCTCCAAAAAATAAGCTCAGAAAGTCTTGGAAAATGTATAACCCCAGCAAACATTATATTATCAGAAGTTCACAGTATATATGTATATTACAATTATATAATTATATATTACATTTATTCCAGTGAAGAAACAAAACAAAGAAACAACAAATTGTATAATTGATCTTACCATTAATTTCCCTTTCTGTTTTTGTCTTCCTTGCGTCTTAAAAATACTCAATTTCTTGTGTTTATTTCATGCAATCCACAATATTATTTAATAGTTTCCCATCCCTTAGCTGATTGGTTTACTTAGCATAAAACGAGCATTTCGATTGGTTATCGCCATTGTTATCAATTAAAAAGATAATTGTTACAGGGCTGCCAATATTAGCCAATAAGAATAGAGTATATTTTGGAACACATTCCAAATATGGAGTTCGGAATTTCGAAATACAAACTGATCGTATTGCCTTATGGGATACAGAATAATAAATATATTTATTTTATTTTGACATATCGCGAACATTTTGCTTGGATCAAGTTGATATTTTCTTTCCTCTGCGATCGAGAGGAGAAAGACAAGGTTTTGGTGAAGATGTTTCAGTCCAAGCAACATGACTTTGAACAACTGAGGAAGGATATCGAGCAACTCAGAAGGGAGGTTCGTTTGGATAGAATGAAAGTCTCGAAAAGCGTTGACGAGTAGGTGTATTTGATATTAAATACAGTAATAATCTACATTGAACTTTGCGCTAAAGCTTTATATCGCTAGTTTATGGGTTAAATGAAGATTTCCGAGGAAAATCTGACTTTAGTCTCTCATACGCGTTGAAATTTTGAAACTCTTTTGGCGAACATTGTGGTAGTTTATTGTGCAATGAGAATAATCTGGGAGTGACATTGTGCTTTGATATTCATTCTGCTTTTGTGTTTGACCCTTTAAGTTAAGAATCCATTGGATATTCTCCTTTGGAAGTCTTAATCTGTTTTCTTTGTCCAATAATATATCGATTCCCCTTGCTATTCTTTAGCTTATTATATCATTAGTTACTTTTGTAATGATCCAAGTTGATAAGGCCTTAATATTATAATAGTCTGTTATTTTGACAGCAGCTGTGAATTCCGTGCACAAATGTCTCATTTTCAAGTAGATTTCTAAACCTTGGAGCCAATATTAATTTTAATACTGGATGACGTTTAGTTGAGATCAACAACAATTTAATATGAAGGTCAAATTTGGTATTTGCTGATAATACAGACCGATGCCTTGATAATTAATTTTGCTCTACATGTAAAAAGACAAATTTAATAATTACAATATACATTTTTCAGCTGAAAATGTAAAGAAAAATACTTCCCTAAAAATAGGGAAAAAAGTTAGGTGGTTAGTGTCTAACCAAACAGTCATTAGAAGGTTGCAGGTTCGAACCCTGGATTAACATCCACCGAACATTCTGTTACATCACTTTAACAACATCTCATATACACGGGTGGCATGTGCTGTTAGGGCACTGCCTCTCACCAATAGTTAAGCCCGGTCGGACGGGGTTAGTACTTGGATGGGTGACTGTTTGGGAATAACCCCGTCCTCCGGCAGCTTGGGACTTATGTGAGTAGAGTTTAGTTGGTCTCTCCTGTGCTCCGAGGGTTTTTCGCCGAGTTCTCCGGTTTTCCTCCCTCTGTAAAATCAACACCTAGGTCTTAGTTGTCTACGCATAGGAGTTTGGTGTCAATTGGGACGAAATTTCTGTTCCTCTCTCCTGTCACACATTAAGTGGCAAATTTAATAAATTCAAAAAAATACAATTGCTACCACTAGGAGCACATATGACTATGAATTTGCAGTCTTAGCTCTCCATCTGAGCCTCAGTGGCTCAATGGTTAGAGTGTCCAACTGGTCATTAGAAGGTTGCAGGTTCAAACCCTGTCTGGGGCTCAGAAATCTTTTCTGACTAATTTAAAGTTTGACGAACATCTACGAAATGTCTGTCAACTCTTTCCTGTCCAAATCGGTCTTTAGTATTTTATTCTGGCTAATGTCAGATGATTTTATTCACCTCTGGGGAAGCCCTCGGACAGGAATGAGCTAAAGTTAAAAAGTAGAGTGCTCTGCAGGCAGTGTTTAGCAGATAGAGCAAAGCAAAAGGTGGTAGAAGATGTTTAGGGCCATTTATACGAGAGCTAATAAGATGTGGCTTATGCAGGACACACCTTACATAAGACACAACACACTTGTATAAAAGATACAAAGACTATGTCTGTGACTTACTGTCAAGCTGTGGTTTGTTCAAAAACACTGTATAAATGGTCAGTGTGTCTTAAATGAATCTTATTTGCTCTTGTATAGCGCTAAGGCCTCACCAATTTAATTTGCTGTTTTACAAAACCGCCGAACTTGATATTTTCAAAATCAGAAGAAAAAAAAATACAGTATCAACTTCACCTTGTTTGAAATTAATACGGTTTGAGTAATTTGGAACAAGCGATGGACGGGCAACTTTATACAGTGCGTCATTGGCTGTTTAGAACAGCTGGGGGTTGGACCAATAAGAATGCATGTTTATAACTATTTAATATCTGACACAGTTTGTCATCGAGTGTTCTGTTTTCACCATATTTCACAATGTTATTTTTTGTTTCTTCCGATCTCCGTAAAACAACAAATTAAATTGGTGTGGCCTAATAAATTTAATTACAATTGTAGATTTTATTTTGTCTTTTTATAGCCTTGTACGTTTTTGCCAACAAGCACAAGGAAGTGATCCTTTAATGAATAAAATTCCATCAGGAGAAAATCCATTTACCCATCAAGAACGTCAATGTGTGCTGCTTTGAAAGACCATTACAGTACAACTGATGTACTTTGGTGTCTTCGACAACTCTGAACTTTCTAACATGATTAGAAACTAAGTACAGTAATAATAATAATATATGGAGGACATTGTTTTAAGATATTGTGTGAACCTTTATGTCGAGTATTCTTTAGACTTCAATGTTTTATATACTGGTGCAGATACATTGAATATATGGAAAACATGAGGGAAGAATACTTTTTAAATATGAGATGACTGTAAAATAAAGATTTGGAAACAGACTTGATTATTTTAATTTTTAAAAACAAAAAAGTGGTGAACTGTTGAGATTTTTAGACAATAATTATTTCATTGCTGAAAACTTGGCAGTTCACTATCTAGATCTATTAATGTATCAGTCAAATCCAAGCATGCCCACCAGACCCCCCCCCCCCCCCCCCCACACACACACACCACTGGACTTTGACACACTGGACATAAAGGATAAAGGACTGGGGGGCTAATCATCCTTACTTGCAGTCAGGGGCTAAATTGCGAAGGACGCAGATCAACGTGGCCGTGTCGAGGCATATCAAAGTCACTCCAGGCAGCCACCATACGACACAGTTCAGACCACGGATCACAGCTAAGATGTTAGGTGTTGATTTTATGGAGGGAGGAAAACCTGGAGAAAAACCCTCGAAGCACAGGAGAGATCAACTACAACTCTACTCACATGAGTCCAAACATGACAACGGGGTTACAGTATTCCCAAGCGGTTACCCATCCAAGTGCTAACCCCGTCTAACTGGGCTTAACTTTTTGGTGAGAGGCAGCACGCTAACAGCACAACTTGACCTCTAATCCCACCCACCCTTCCCCTTGTAATGCATTCATGGGTTGAAGTTTTAATTGTTAGGTTATGTGGAAAATACGTCATTGAACTGCTATTAGTCATCCAGTATTTAGTTTATTTCTAGTCAAGCTGTAATATGTAACAGTAATGTGATGTAAAGCTGTGACAGCTATGTGGTTAAATAAAGGTTAAGCTTGTGGTGGATGCCGCAGCAGCTCCCAGCTGTCAGTGTGAGAAACATATCATTGTTTAGCATGTTTTCTAGAAGCAGAACATAATTCATTGCATCAGATGTGTATGCTGGTTCTGTTTTATGTGTCTTAGTAGCCTAGCCTGATAGAGATCGATGCACCTAATAGGCTATGTTTCCACAGTACCAGACAAATTTGAGGCCAGCCTCAAATTAGTATGGTTCTACCTGTTTACATCAGGTGGAATAGGACGAATTTGAGACTCAGGTCTCAAATTTGTCCAGTACCGTGTAAACACAGGGTCTTAACATTACTGATAGTCTAGGTGAGATCCCTTCTTGAAGACTAAAATATTATAATCCAAAGATTGTTTCAGATGTCAGTCAAACCAATATCTTTGTGTTCCTTATCCAACAGTCCACTGAAATATATAATAAGAAAAGAATATTCAAGACTGTGTATAGACAGGATCTCATGATATTTACAATTTTATACTTTCATATGATAATTGTATGCATACATGTAGTGCATGTGGTACATTTGTGAACTTGGTGTAATGTAACAGATGTTTGTGGGATGTTCATCAAGCTCAATTACACAGAAAATTTTTTTGAGCCCTAAACAGCATTTGAACCTGTAACCTAATGACCTGTTAGATGGTTAAGAGTGTCTAACTGGCCATTAGCAGGTTGCAGGTTCGAACCCTGTCTGGGGCTCGGAAATCTTTTGTGAGTAATTGAGTTTGACGAACATCCCACAAACGTCTGTTTAATTTATACCTTCAGTCCTGATTCACCCCTGTGTCCTTCCTTCAAAACTGTCTTTTCTGTTTGTTCTTGTTTCTGTCTTTTCCATTTTACTCCTTCAGGATCATGAAGACCACGTCCCTCATTCTATAAAACAACATAAATTATTGTACAGAATAGGTAAAGTATTAGATTTTATTATAATTAATTATGCAATATCCTAACAGACTCAAAATAATGGTCAAAACTACACTGGTCAAATGACCACTCATCCCAATTTTTGTTACCAAATTGACAAGATTTTGGCCAGTTAACTGATGATTTTGAGCCCTAGTAAAAGTTCTGATTGGTCAATGCATTAAGGCCATAAGAATGCATATCCAGATCACTGTCCTTCCATTTCTGTATCCAGGCCACCATCCAGTCCCAGATATTGATTTTGCTGGTGTGAATTTCTAAGATTTTCACATTAATTCTGATACAATAAGTATCCAAAAACTTGGAATAGCAACAGAGTGGAGCCTCAGTATAGTGTGCATTGTTATAACGCTCGACTCAGTATAATGCGGTTGATCTTTGGACCCCAAAATTTCACTTTTTTCAGTTTGTCAATTGATGACTTATAGTAATGTTTCCCTATTAAAGCTCACCACAGACCACTAAATTCTGTATACCGTGGAGCCTCACTATAATGCAGTAGTTGGGGTCCTTTGTAGTGGTGACCATGTTATACACACGTAAAAGTCTCACAGCTTGTCAACAGGATGTGTTCGCAACAGACTTGTAGCAAGGCTGGGAACAAGTTGTAACAATGCTGTTCATTCAAGAAGCTGCTACAACCTTGTTAGCATCAATCTGTTAACAACTTGTTAAGTGCAGAGCAGCAACAGGTTGTTGGAACAACTTGTCATCAGTCTGTTGGAGGCATCAGCCTTGTTACAAGTTGTCAACAACCTGTTACAGACATGTTAACAGACTGGGACAGCCAGTGCGAACACATGACAGTGACAACCTGTTGAACAGCCTTGTAACAACTTGCTTGCAGGTCTGTAACAGCTTGTCCATTTTTACCTGTGTAGATGTTCAAAGTGCATTATTGCAAGGAACAATTTCATTCCCTGGGCTCAGACCTCAGTCTTTTATATGAATGTTGCCTGCAGCTTAAGTTATACTGTCAAGACTTGGTCTTATATTTTCCCATACAAATCTCATTCTCAGTTATTAATCTTTTAGTGCTGTAATTCTGAACATCTATAAATATCTATCTCAAACCATTAATAATTCATGAGATAATCAGCCAATTACAATAGTTCATTCAATCGCCTGATTGAAGTTGGACATTCCAGTAAAACCCAAAATATTAGATGAAACTGATATTACACACACTCATGAATAAAATCTCACGAGGGTTTATTTTAATTGTATTTCTCACTTGAAATCGCTTGATTGAGATGCCATATCAACAACTCATTTATCGTGTTTCATCAGGGGAATCCAAAGCACTCGAAAACAATAAAACCACTCAGCCTTCAGCTCCTTGCTTTCATCATGTTTTCTCGTGTTTGGATCCCTGATGAAACACTCAAACTCGTTGTTGATATATTACACAAAGTTCAGATTCAAATTACATAAATTGTAATTTTATGGAAGTCAGACCTCTCTCTGTCGTTTAAGAGCAGCAGCTTCTTGTCTCTTCCGTCTTTCTTCCTAAAAAAATTAATATCATTGACTTTTAGAATTCCAAACAACAATATATTAATTATCAAGCGTGTAATTTGATACAGTATAATGGCTCCTAAAATATTTAAAATTTAAAACTAAGTTCAACAGCTTACAGGATCTGGAATTTCTGGCTGTGATTCAGCTTCTTTAAAACAATCAAAACAATTTCCCATGTCTTTTTGAAAAAACGAAATTTGATCAGAAGCGAAATGTTTTATAGACTTCTGCCATATTGTTTTGGACTGTGTGCGACAGCGCTATTGTGTGGTCAGTGGTTAGTGTTTTGTGCCCAAGTGCCCCCGGCACATTCAATAATTTAATTTTTTCTATAAAAAATGCCACGGATTTAAGCTTAAAAATTCTACTAATACAGTACATAAATAAGGTTTTATTTACAATATTGTGGAACAAAATATCATAGAAACTCAAATATTCAATCAAAAACACGAATTGAATTTTTGCCATTGGGGGTGGGGGAGTGGGGGGATAATTATTCGAGCGTACGTACCCCCCTCCCTAGCGACACCAGCTGGTGTCTTCGCAGAGGTCCGCCACGGATTTTGATCCGATTTTGATCCGGTCTGCAAACAAGCTTTTAGCTCACTTTCATTTTCTGAACATTTTTCGTAAATTAAACGATCAGAATGACAACTGTTTGTAAAAACAATCATCTACGGTATTTAGCGGTTCTATTTTACAATAAGATCTGAAAAACAATGCTTTGTTTCACTATTAAAAGCTTTAAAAAGCTTCACTCGTTGAACCAAAAGGCAACGCTATTACCACAATATATGTTGAAACAGTTCTGGTTTACCGTCGTTTTCCCTAAAGGGCTTTTACTGAGGTAAGTACTGGTGATTTTTTGACAAAACAATGTTGTAAACAAGTACAGTGACAGATAGTGATGGACGTGACATTGTTTCGTTTGGGCAGCCAGCCAGGCTGGCGCCTCTAAATTATTCGAGGTTTCTGTCCGATTTTTCGACATTTTCTCTCAGATTTTGAAGAAATACTTGAAAATACAGTCCACTAACCTCTCCACTAACAGTAACAAGGCTCCAAACTCTAAAAATGAAATAAAGAAGAAAAATAACTGTAGAAAGTACACGACTTATGCGTGCGTCATGCTTAAATTTGGAAGCTCGTTTTATTTGAAACGCCTCAAAGGACTATTTCTTGCTAAATAAACGCAGCTTTTTTTACATAAACCTTTGCCTAGATAATTGTTCTAAATCACAATGGGTTTATTTTGCGAGAAAAGACAATTTTACTATCGATAATTTCACATTTTTTAAGTGTGTTTTTTTCAACTTTTTTCAAGAGGATAGTTTTTTGTTTCCAACTCCCAAGGGGGATTTCTAAATACTGTAATACCATTGGTTCGGGCAGGGGTGAAAACTAACCAATAGAAAGTGAATAAAATGAACCAATCACAGCTAACTTCCGGAAGTTGTAGCCAATGAAAGGCGAGGATTTGCCTGGCGCGAGAATGAGTTTAATCTAAAAACTTTTTTGGGCATTCATTCTCTGGGGCATTCCAAGAGGAAGGTTGTGTATTGGCAGCGTCCAAACGCAACTCAAGTACTGACTCGAATTTGAAGAATTCGGTCGGGAAGTGTTCCTGGTTGTAAGTATAGGTACGTTCAAACATTGTTTGATGATTTTTTTTCTAAAATATCTCCTATTTCTACCACAGGTTGCCTCTGAGTCTCGTCGGCCGACACAAGTCAACAACGCGAGCGGCTTCGCCTTCGGTCACCTTTTAGCTTCGGTGTTTGGACTTTGTTTTGCTTTCTTTTCGAATAAGTTGCCGGAAAAAGACTCGGGACCTATAGCCGAACGTCTGCCAACGAAATTTTCTTCAAATTTCAGCTAAATTTTCTCTCGAAAGTCCGGTTCGTCACTTCGACGTTTCCCAGTTACAGAGTCGGCCCTCCAGGCCTTGTTTTTGGTCGAAATCTCATTTGGTTTTCAATTTGAAGTCGGGTTAAAGTTTCGGCGACCACTGCTGAACAATTTAAAGACATTTTTGTTGAATTTTCGGAAAATTTCGGCCAGCAAATGTCTTCGAAGGTCTCGAGTGTCGGCTCGTGTCCGCCGTTGGCGCTTTATCTGCTCAGCCAGGATGAAGCAAGTACACTGCTAAAGGTTTTACGGCAATTTTTCATTGAATTTCGATAAAAATCCGGGCGGTACATGTTTTCGAAGGCCTCGAATATTTTCACCGGGAGTCCAGCTTTGGTTTTCGGATACGATTTGCGCTTCATTCTTCGGATATAGTTTTGCTTTATGGATAAAATGTTGGACCTAAGTTTCGAAGAGTACTGTGGAATGTTTTACGGTATTTTTTTGTTAAATTTCGGTAAAAATTTTGCGGAGAAATTTCTTCGGAAATGTTTCACGTGAACAACACAGAATTGACCGGCTTCCTATGCACAAAATTTGGAGTTTCTTTTACAGTACAAAGGAATTTTCGTACAGCAAGACTTGTTCTGTAAAAGTTCTAACACTGGAAGTATTTTTTTGTATTTCTTTTCAAAATAGCTTACGGGTCGAGAAGAATTTTGGAAACGAGCCGACATGTACGGCAACTGGATTCATGGCAACTTGAATCAAAATATTCAAAACAAGAAAGGACATTGCAATGCTTTCGAAGTTCGTATACGGTGTCGCCGTTACGAAGATAAAAGCCCAGAGCTTTCAAGAGGGAAGAATATTTCAAAAGTTTTTAATGCTGCTTTATGGCACTGAATCAAAATATTAAAGCAACAATATATACATTGAATGCTTTCGCTTTCGCTAGTACTTCGGTATCGAGTAAACGCCTGGACCTTTCAATTAGAGATGAGCCGATTAATCGGAAACTAATCGGCAAAGCCGATTAATCGGCCAATTTAAAATAATCGGTGATCGGCCGATTATTTTGAATAATCGGCAAAATAATCGGTGCATGTGTCAAAGCTTTTCATGAACGATGCAAACGCACACACACCATAAGTCCGTAACTGCATAAGCCCAAACACAATAGTCCTTATTTCACAATGATTACAGAGCGTTAACGTCACATAACTCTTGATGGAAGAGTTCCGCAGTCAGACGTTTGCCACAAAGTTTACGAACTCCGCAAATTCGTTACGTATAGCAGCCGATCAAATAGCGAGCATCAAAACAAAGTTGCAATGTTTGTCGCCAACTTCGGAAACAATGAACCGGAACTTCGGAACTCTAGTCTGTCAAAAGATTTGTGAAACGCTTTTAAGTTTAAATTTTAAAACCAACACGAGATGGCAAAGGATCTTCACCGGTTGAGGTAGTCACGACCGAGAACATCTCAACACAGGAAAAGAGCCGCAGCACTGAACCTCATCAAGACCTATGGTCTTGCTTCGACGAGATTGTTGGGTCAAGCGACAGCACTTCCAACACCAGCCACAAATTTGATGAAGAGATCGACGCCTTTCTCACCCTTTCGCTACAGCCATTGCAAGCATGCCCTTATGTTTGGTGGCAAGCAAAGAAACTTATTTATCCCAACTTATTTAAAGTTGTGCTGAAGTATCTGAGCCTCCCAATTCAAGTGTTTATTCAGAGCGTGTGCAATAAACGAAACAGGCTAGCACCACATAAAGAGGATAATATTTTGTTTTTACATCACAATTTGCCAAATACTAATAACGTAGCGCATACCGATTTATAAAACTGAAAGTCGGACAAACAAAACGAAATTGATTCTCAAAACAGGCAAAACTAATCATTACAAAACATTTCTGTTATATTTCACAAATCTTGTTGCAATTTAGCAATCCCTACAACATTGCAAAACTGTGCAGGGACTGGTAACCAACAACGTAGCACTAATCGGCACATGCCGATTAATCGGCCGATTATTTGTATTAATCGGCCACCAAATAATCGGCTTCAGTAATCGGCAATTTTCGTAATCGGCTCATCTCTACTTTCAAGAACAACAAATATTTCGGAAAAAAATATTGCGTACTAACCTTTCGTAACATCCTCAAAGCAGAAAACTTATTCACAGAAGTTTGGTATCTCGCGTTTTATCCAAGTTGAGAAAGGGAAGAATTGTCAAACCGACCTTAATGCGGACAAACTGAAATCGACACTTCAAAGACTTGAACGTTAATAAACAAGGAGGAAACCTGTTAAAAACTGACAACACGGTCGTCATCTGTGCCGGTGCGAAGCGCTTTTCCAAGCACTTGAAGGATTTATTAGCTGTGAAAAAAACATCTCAGCACCTTGAACAAATTGGTTTTTTTTTCGGACTTTACAGAATTTAAACGCGACTTTCTGCTGCAACAAAGCTAAGCTTGGCTGACATTATGGACTGTATACTAATTTAGGCAAGATACTGCGAGATTCTCTTACAAATTTGACTATAATATTCTTAAAACGAATTAGCAATTAGTAATCACTAACATTATTAATTTTTCTTTCAATTTCAGGTGGACTGGTGTTCATTCGTGGCAAGTGGAATTTTGGTGTTTTCCGTAAAGTGCGGTTTTTAACTTCATGCTTTCACCAGCTTTTCTCTGGTGCTTAGCAACCTAAAATAAAACAATTATCACCGATTTCATGCTTTCACCAGCTTTTCTCTGGTGCTTAGCAGTACAAAATAAAACAATTATCATCCGAATTTCATGCTTTCGCCAGCTTTTCTCTGGTGCTTAGCAGTCCAAAATAAAACAATTATCATCAATTTCATGCTTTCGCCAGCTTTTCTCTGGTGCTTAGCAGTTTAAAATAAAACAATTATCATCAATTTCATGCTTTCACCAGCTTTCCTCTGGTGCTTAGCAGTCTAAAATAAAACAATTATCATCAATTTTATGCTTTCACCAGCTTTTCTCTGGTGCTTAGCAGTCTAAAATATAACAATTATGAATTATCATCAATTTCATGCTTTCACCAGCTTTTTTCCCCTGGTGCTTAGCAGTCTAAAATAATGCGGACTACTGTGGATATATGTGGATGTTATGGACACATGTGGGGACTTCTACGGATATATGGGGATCGTCATGGACTTTTATGGATATATGGATGTCTTGTATGGATAACATGGACGTCAATGGATATACATGGATATCTTACTTGAATATATATTAGCTAGATGGGTACAAATTGTATCTTACTGATCTCAATCTCAATTCCTGGTGGACAGTTGGTGGACATAATCTGGTGGAATACATCGATGGTGGATGCATGCAGGTCTTCAATGTAATAGTGCATGATACTGTATTTTTGTAATAATAATTGTAGAATTATTGTAATTTAAATATGTTTGTTAAATACTTGCAACACTGTTGATGCTTAGCAGTTTGAAGTACAAAAGTCAACCATTAACTTCATGCTTCTATCAGCTTTTGTCTGGTACTTAGCAGTCCAAAGTACACTAGTAATGTAATGCTTCCATCACTGTTGTTGGTGCTTAGCAATCTGAAGTACATCAGTAACCATTAACTTCTGATGTTTCTACCAGCTTCTGTCTGGTACTTAAGCAGTCTGAACTAAAACCAGTAACTTTATCTGGCACCACTGTTGTTGGTGCTTAGCAGTCTTACGTACAACCATTCACTTCATGCTTCCACCACTCAGTTGTTGGTGCTTAGCAGTCTGAAGTACAACCAGTAACCAGTATAACTTCATACTTCCACCACTCAGTTGTTGGTGCTTAGCAGTCTGAAGTATAACCAGTAACCAGTAACTTTATGCTTCCACCACTCAGTTGTTGGTGCTCATAGCAGTCTGAAGTACAACGAGTATATTAACCAGTAACTTCATGCTTCTTACATCAATGTTGTCGGTGCGTAGCAGTCTGAAGTACAACCAGTAACTTCATGCTTCTACCATGCAGTACCAGTACTTGTTTGGTACTTATAAATTAAAATAAAATAGGTAACCATATGCTGTATATATAATTGTTATAAATAATAGTAAATATTGCATGTCATTTTTACTGTAATACTATAATGGTGAATTTAATAATAAAAGAAAAAAATAAGGTAGAGTTTTTTAGGTACCAAAGACAACGACATCATTCCTATATTTGGACCAGGTGTGTTTGTAATATTTTTTTCCAGGAAGCATAGTGTAGAATGTTTATAGTGACAGAAATAATTAAATACTCCAAGTTACAGAAGGAAGTGAGATTCATTTCCTAGTGATGTCAATGGATGTGGAAATTAATTAATTAATTAACATCTTAAAATATGCATAAATTATATGACCACCAGGATTACAGTTTAGATTAAGTTCATGAAGAATCACAAATGATCACTCCTCGGTAATTTTAGTGAGCAATGGTTGTGCAGATTTGTGCAATGGTTGTAAGATATTGTAAAAATTCTTCATGGGTTTAGTCGATTATTAAATTAAATTAAAATAATATTAAAATTATTTAAATTAATAATTAAAATAAATTAATAATGTAATTATAAATTTAAAATAATTTAACTTAATTAAATGTTCCTATTGCCCTTTGGAGTACAAATTGTACCCAAAACAAATAATATCTTGTATCCAAGACTTGTTTTACTACAAAGTAAAGTATGTTAAGGGTGACAAGTTTGAAATTAAGCAATGCGCATAATTAGGTACTTTAGTTTAATAATGCTTTAGTTACCTCTAAAATAATTATCTGCCAGTTACGATGGGTTACAATTCGGTTACAATGGGACCGAATGGGTTACAATTCGGTTATAATGGGCTACAATTCAGTTACAATTCGGTTATAATGGGTTACAATTCGGTTATAATGGGTTACAATTCGGTTATAATGGGTTACAATTCGGTTATAATGGGCTACAATTCAGTTACAATTCGGTTATAATGGGTTACAATTCGGTTATAATGGGTTACAATTCGGTTATAATGGGTTACAATTCGGTTATAATGGGTTACAATTCAGTTACAATGGGTTAAAATTCGGTACAATTCGGCACCTTTGGTTAAAAATCTGATTTGGAAAGCACAATTGTAGTAATGTAAACTTGCTTTTAAAAATAAAACAAACAAATACTGTGGTGTGTCATTTCTTTTAGTGTAAGGATACGTGTATAACTTATTACTTTGTGGGTTTTTGTCATATGCTATTTTTAGCTTGTAGAGGTCAATGCAGTGTGGAGGTCGACAGAGTGCATAAACATTGTGGAGGTCAACAGAGTGCTTATATGCATTCTGGAGGTCAACAGAGTGCTTATGCATTGTGGAGGTCAACAGTGTATGTACATTGTTGAGGCCGACCTTTAACCTTATAGCAAAAACCACAATGCATTCTGGTAGTTCAATATCACTTCAGTAAGTTCAGTTCAAAGTGAAATGGCCGGCTATCTATGTCCACATTTTGTTTATACTACACAATTTAAATTATACATTTAATATTTACACATGTATTTACAATTAATTTTATTAACAATATGTATTTAAAACTATTAAAAATTTAAAAATAAGTCTACAAATTTATGTCAAATATTGTTGTACAGTTGTATTTGCGAAGTTTAACCTTTGCCCAGACTAGGTTAATATATTATATTTATAAAACAACTAGCTATAAAATGTCTATATACATGTACGTGATGTCCATATTTTGTTTATACTACACAATTTAAATTATATATTTAATATTTACACATGTATTTACAAATTTATTTACAATTAATTTTATTAACAATATGTATTTAAAACTATTAAAAATTTAAAAGTAAGTCTACAAATTTATGTCAAATATTGTTGTATTTGTGAAGTTTAACCAGGCTTTGCCCAGACTAGTTTTATATATTATATTTATAAAATAACTAGCTATAAAATGTCTATATATGTCTATATACATGTATGTCCATATTTTGTTTATACTACACAATTTAAATTATATATTTAATATTTACACATGTATTTACAAATTTATTTACAATTAATTTTATTAACAATATGTATTTAAAACTATTAAAAATTTTAAAATAAGTCTACAAATTTATGTCAAATATTGTTGTATTTGTGAAGTTTAACCTTTGCCCAGACTAGGTTAATATATTATATTTATAAAATAACTAGCTATAAAATGTCGATATATGTCTATATATGTCCGTATTTCTTTTATACTATACAATTTAAATTATATATTTAATATTTACACATGTATTTGCAATTATTTTTATTAACAATATGTATTTAAAGCTATTAAAAATTTAAAAATAAGTCTACAAATTTATGTCAAATATTGTTATATTTGTGAAGTTTAACCTTTGCCCAGACTAGGTTTATATATTATATTTATAAAAGAACTAGTTCGAAATAGAATTTAGAATTCAAAAGCTAGCTATATACAGTATGTCTATAATAAATGTAATGTTAGAAATTATTACATTTTCTCGGTAACAGGGGCAGGAACAATGTTAGGTCATAAGAACATACAGTCCAGTCCATATTTTGTTTATACTACACAATTTAAATTATATATTTAATATTTACACATGTATTTACAAATTTATTTACAATTAATTTTATTAACAATATGTATTTAAAACTATTAAAAATTTAAAATTAAGACTACAAATTTATGTCAAATTAATATTGTTGTATTTGTGAAGTTTAATTGCCCAGACTAGGTTTATATATTATATTTATAAAATAACTAGCTATAAAATGTCTATATATGTCTATATTTTGTTTATACTACATAATTTGTATATTTAATATTTACACATGTATTTACAAATTTATTTACAATTAATTTTATTAACAATATGTATTTAAAACTATTAAAAATTTAAAAATAAGTCTACAAATTTATGTCAAATATTGTTGTATTTGTGAAGTTTAACCTTTGCCCAGACTAGGTTTATATATTATATTTATAAAATAACTAGTTCGAAATAGAATTCAGAATTCAAAAGCTAGCTATGTAATATCTGTGTATATCTGTCTATATACAGTATGTCTATAATAAATGTAATGTTAGAAATTATTACATTTTCTCCTCTATTAACTGGGGCAGGAACAATGTTAGGTCATAAGAACATAAAGCACAGTCCATATTTTGTTTATACTACACAATTTAAATTATATATTTAATATTTACAAGTGTATTTACAAATTTATTTACAATTAATTTTATTAACAATATGTATTTAAAACTATTAAAAATTTTAAAATAAGACTACAAATTTATGTCAAATATTGTTGTACATGTATTTGTGAAGTTTAACCTTTGCCCAGACTAAGTTTATATATTAAATTTATAAAATAACTAGCTATAAAATGTCTATATATGTTTATCTATGTCCATATTTTGTTTATACTACACAATTTAAATTATATATTTAATATTTAGTAAAATACGCCAACGACACCGAGTTGTCGAAACATATCTGGAAATTGAAGAATGGAAACTGAGACCACCACATCAAGTGGTCTGTAATAAAGCACGTAGCGGCATACAAGACAGGATCAAAACGATGCAATTTATGTCTGGAAGAAAAACTTTTATTGATGAAGGCAAAAAAGAAAAACTTTTTGAACAAACGATCTGAATTATTTTCGATGTATTTACAATTAATTTTATTAACAGTATGTATTTAAAACTATTAAAAATTTAAAAATAAGTCTACAAATTTATGTCAAATATTGTTGTATTTGCGAAGTTTAACCTTTGCCCAGACTAGGTTTATATATTATATTTATAAAATAACTAGCTATAAAATGTCTATATATGTCTATATACATGTACATGTATGTCCATATTTTGTTTATACAACACAATTTAAATTATATATTTAATATTTACACATGTATTTACAAATTTATTTACAATTAATTTTATTAACAATATGTATTTAAAAACTATTAAAAATTCAAAAATAAGTCTACAAATTTATGTCAAATATTGTTGTATTTGTGAAGTTTAACCTTTGCCCAGACTAGGTTTATATATTATATTTATAAAATAACTAGCTATAAAATGTCTATATATGTCTATCCTGTATAATATGTCCATATTTTGTTTATACTACACAATTTAAATTATATATTTAATATTTACACCTGCATTTACAAATTTATTTACAATTAATTTTATTAACAAATATGTATTTAAAACTATTAAAAATTTTAAAATAAGTCTACAAATTTATGTCAAATATTGTTGTATTTGTGAAGTTTAACCTTTGCCCAGACTAGGTTTATATATTATATTTATAAAATAACTAGCTATAAAATGTCTATATATATGTATGTCCATATTTTGTTTATACTACACAATTTAAATTATATATTTAATATTTACACATGTATTTACAAATTTATTTATATTTAATTTTATTAACAATGTGTATTTAAAACTATTAAAGATTTAAAAATAAGTCTACAAATTTATGTCAAATATTGTTGTATTTGTGAAGTTTAACCTTTGCCCAGACTAAGGTTTATATATTATATCTATAAAAGAACTAGTTTGAAATAGAATTCAGAATTCAAAAGCTAGCTATGTAATATCTGTGTATGTATGTCTATATACAGTATGTCTATAATAAATGTAATGTTAGAAATTATTACATTTTCTCCTCTATTAACTGGGGCAGGAACAATGTTAGGTCATAAGAACATACAGTACAGTCCATATTTTGTTTATACTACACAATTTAAATTATATATTTCATATTTACACGTGTACATGTATTTACAAATTTATTTACAATTAATTTTATTAACAATATGTATTTAAAACTATTAAAAATTTAAAAATAAGACTACAAATTTATGTCAAATATTGTTGTATTTGTGAAGTTTAACCTTTGCCTGGACTAGGTCTATATATTATACAGTATTTATAAAATAACTAGCTATAAAATGTCTACATAATTATGTCTATATATGTCCATATTTTGTTTATACTACACAATTTAAATTATATATTTAAATGTCCATATTTTGTTTATACTACACAATTTAAATTATATATTTAATATTTACACATGCATTTACAAATTTATTTACAATTAATTTTATTAACAATATGTATTTAAAACTATTAAAATTTAAAAGTAAGTCTACAAATCTATGTCAAATATTGTTGTATTTGTGAAGTTTAACCTTTGCCCAGACTAGGTTTATATATATATTTATAAAAGAACTAGTTCGAAATAGAATTCAGAATTCAAAAGCTAGCTATGTAGTATCTGTGTATGTCTGTCTATATACAGTATGTCTATAATAAATGTAATGTTAGAAATTATTACATTTTCTCCTCTATTAACTGGGGCAGGATCAACAATGTTAGATCATAAGAACATACAGTACAGTCCATATTTTGTTTATACTACACAATTTAAATTATATATTTAATATTTACACATGTATTTACAAATTTATTTACAATTAATTTTATTAACAATGTGTATTTAAAACTATTAAACATTTAAAAATAAGAGTACAAATTTATGTCAAATTAATATTGTTGTATATCTGAAGTTTAATTGCCCAGACTAGGTTTATATATTATATTTATAAAATAACTAGCTATAAAATGTCTATGTACAGTATCTCTATATTTTGTTTATACTACACAATTTAAATTATATATTTAATATTTACAAGTGTATTTATAAATTTATTTACAATTAATTTTATTAACAATATGTATTTAAAACTATTAAAAATTTATCGAACAACCAGAATGCATTGTAGTTTTTGCTATAAGGTTAAAGGTAAAAGGCCTCAACAATGTACACACACTGTTGACCTCCACAATGCATAAGCACTCTGTTGACCTTCAGAATGCATATATAAGCACTCTGTCGACCTCCACAATGCTTATGCACTGTGTCAACCTTCACACTACATTGCATGTATTTACACTGTGTGGAAATTGTAGTTCTTAATTCTTATGCTGACAAGTTTTCTTTTTTCTTTTGCAGATAGATGTGCAAAGAATTTTTGAAGTCTATTTTTTTCAAACTTTTTTTTTTAGCTTGTGGAGGTCGAGGCAGTGCGTATGCAATGTCGAGGTCAACAGAGTGTATAAGCATTCTGGAGCTTGACAGGGAGTGCTTATGCACTGTGGAGATCAACACACTTCATGTACACTGTTGAGGCTGATGCAGTAGGCAATGTGTAGAAATGATAGTTCTTATGCTAACAAGTTTTCTTTTTTCTTTTGCAGATAGATGTGCAAAGAAAGTTTGAGATTTTTATGTGGTATTTAACTAATTCTTGCTTTCACCAGCTTTTCTCTGGTGCTTAGCAGTCTAAAATGAAAAATTACCATCAATTTCATGCTTTCACCAGCTTTTCTCTGGTGCTTAGCAGTCTAAAATAAAACAATTACCATTAACATCCTGCTTCCACCAATTAAGCTCTTCTCTGGTGCTTAGCAACCTAAAATAAAACAATTACCAATCAACTTCTTGCTTACACCAGCTTTTCTCTGGTGCTTAGCAACCTAAAATGAAACAATTACCATTATCTTTATGCTTCTACCAGCTTTTTTCTAGTTCTCCCATGGATGTATGGGTACCTTTGAAGTTTGTGGACCTTTATGGATATATGTGGATCTTCATCAACATTTATGGATGTATGGGGGTCTTGTATGGATAACGTGGACATCAATGGATATACATGGATATGGAGAAAGCAAACAATGGATTTGGTTAATGAGGTTAGAATCCTGGTGGTCTTTAAGTAATTATATATTAATAAATTAAACTAATTAAAGTATTCCATTACTAGATTAGAATTAGGCAGGACAAGCAAAGGTTTTACCAGACTATGCTGATGTGAGAAAATCCATTAGAATCTGGTGAAGTCTTACTTGAATTTAGCTAGATGGGTACAAATTGTATCCTGATCCCAACTCTTGGTGGACAGCTGGTGGACATAATCTGGTGGAATACATCGATGGTGGATGCATGCAGGTCTTCAATGTAATAATGCATGATTTTTTGTAATAGTAATTGTAGAATTATTGTAATGTTTGTTAAATACTTCCAACACTGTAGATGCTTATACTGTAGAAGTACACTAGTTTAGTATAACCAGTAACTTCATGCTTCCACCACTGTTGTTGGTGCTTAGCAGTCTAAAGTAAAGTAGTAACCATTACTTCATGCTTCTACCAGCTTTTGTCTGGTACTTAGCAGTCTGAAGTACACTAGTATTAATCTAACTTTGTGCTTCCACCACTGTTGTTGGTGCTTAGCAGTCTGAAGTAAAACCAGTAACAAGTGAGTAAGCAACTTCATTGCTTCCACCATGCAATACGTACTTATCTGGTACTTATAGCAGTGTAAAATAAAGTAGGTAACCATATTATACTGTAATATATTATTAGAACTTTGTTACACATACAATTTATTAAGTAAACAATGTCTTCTATTACGCTGTAATAATTAGTATAATATATTACTGTAATGGTGAATTTAATAATAAAAAAAATAAACAAATAAGGTAGAGTTTTTTAGGTACTGAAGACAAGGACATCATTCCTATATATGGATCAGGTGTGTTTATAATATTTTTTTCCAGGAAGCATAGTGTAGAATGTTTATAGAGACAGAAATAATTAAATACTCCAAGTTACAGAAGGAAGTGGGATCCATTTCCTAGTGATGTCACTGGAGGTAGTAATTAATTAACTAGCATTCTTAAAAATAATATGCATATATGACCACCAGGATAATGGCTTAGATTAAGTTCATGAAGAATCCCAAACAATCACTCCTCAGTAATTTTAGTGAGCAATGGTTGTGAGATATTGTTAAGATTCTTCATGGGTTTAGTCTATTATCAAATGTAATACAATTTTAAAATTACTTAAATTAATTTAATTAATAATTAATATATTATAAATTTAAAATAATTTAAATTAATTTAAAATAATTTAAATTAATTTAAATTGTTTCTATCACTTTTTGGAGTACAAATTGTACCCAAAACAAATATCTTGTATCCAAGACTTGTTTTACTGCAAAGTAAAATATGTTAAGGGTGACAAGTTTGTGAATTAATTAATGCACATAATTTAAGGTTCTTTAGTTTAATAATGCTTTGGTTTAACCTCTAAAATAATTATCTAGCAGTTACAATGGGTTACAATTTGGTTATAATGGTTACAATTCGGTTATAATAGGTTACAATTCAGCACCTTCGGTTAAAAATCTGATTCGGAAAGCACAAAATTCGTAATAATGTAAATTTGCTTTTAAAAATAAACAAACAAATACTGTGGTGTGTGTCATTTCTTTTAGTGTAAGAATTGTGTATAACTTATTACTTTGTGGGGTTTTGTAGGAAACTAACATTGTCTTCTTTTTTTAGCTTGTAGAGGTTGATGCAGTGTGTATGCAATGTGGAGATCAACAGAGTGCATAAGCATTCAGTGGACTGTGGAGGTCAACTGAGTGCTTATGCATTGTGGAGGTCAACACAGTGTGTATACATTGTTGAGGCCAATGCAGTAGGCAATGTGTAGAAATTGTAGTTCTATTTTTAATTCTTTAGTGCTAACAAGTTTTATTTTTTTCTTTTGCAGATAGATGTGCAAAGAGTTTTTGAAGTATTCTTAGAACTAACATTAGTTTTGTTTTTTTAGTGGTGGTCAACAGGGTGTCTGTGTTTGTACCTGTTAAATGGGGCTGACACAGTAGGCAATGTGTAGAAATTGTAGTTCTTATACTAACAAGTTGGGTTTTTTTGTTTTGCAGATACAGTAGATGTATGTGCAGAGGTTTTGAAGTATTCCAAGTTTTTTTCAACTTTGTGGGTTTTTGTAGGAAATTATTAACTAATGTTCATTACTTGACTGTTTTTTTAGCTTGCACAGGTTAACACAGGCAACAGATAGTAACTGTTGTTTTTATGCTAACAAGTTTTGTTTTTACTTTTGGAGATATAGATGTATAATATAAATAGTTTTCAAAGTATACTAATATTTTTCTTTGCAAGTTTTTTTTTGAAACTAACATCAGTTGTTTGCTTTTTAGCTTTTGTAGGTTGACACATACAGCAACAACTGTTGTTGTTCTTATGCTAACAAATTTTGTTTTCCTTTTGGAGATAGATATATAAATAGTTTTCAAAGTATACTAATATTTTTTCAAACTTTGCAGGGTTTTTTTTAGGAAACTAACAATTCAGTTGTGTTTGTTTTTTAGCTTTTGTAGGTTGACATGTACAGCAACAACTGCTGTTGCTCTTATGCTAACAAGTTTTGTTTTCCTTTTGGAGATAGATGTGTAATAGTTTTCAAAGTATACTAATATTTTTTCAAACTTTGCAGGGTTTTTCCCTAGGAAACTAACATGATCAGCTGTGTTTGCTTTTTAGCTTTTGCAGGTCAACACGGTAACAACCGTTGTTGTCTTTATGCTAAAAAGTTTTGTTTTCCTTTTGGAGATGTATATAAATAGTTTTCAAAGTATACTAATATTTTTTCAAACTTTGCAGGGTTTTTTTTTAGGAAACTAACATCAGTTGTTTGCTTTTTAGCTTTTGCAGGTTGACACGGCAACAACTGTTGTTGTTCTTATGCTAACAAGTTTTGTTTTCCTTTTGGAGATAGATATGCATAAATAGTTTTCAAAGTATACTAATATTTTTTTCAAACTTTGCAGGGTCTTTTTGGGAAACTAACATAGTTGTGTTTGCTTTTTAGCTTTTGCAGGTCGACACGACAACAACCGTTGTTGTCCTTATGCTAACAAGTTTTGTTTTCCTTTTGGAGATAGATATATAAATAGTTTTCAAAGTATACTAATATTTTTTCAAACTTTGCAAGGTTTTTTTTAGGAAACTAACAATTCAGTTGTGTTTGTTTTTTCAGCTTTTGTACGTTGACATGTACAGCAACAACTCTTGTTGCTCTTATGCTAACAAGTTTTGTTTTCCTTTTGGAGATAATGTATAAATAGTTTTCAAAGTATACTAATATTTTTTCAAACTTTGCAGGGTTTTTTCTAGGAAACTAACATGATCAGCTGTGTTTGCTTTTTAGCTTTTGCAGGTCAACACAGCAACAACTGTTGTTGTTCTTACACTAACAAGTTTTGTTTTCCTTTTAGAGATAGATGTATAAATACTTTTCAAAGTATACTAATATTTTTTCAAACTTTGCAGGGTTTTTTTAGGAAACTAACATCAGTTGTTTGCTTTTTAGCTTTTGCAGGTTGACATGACAACAACTGTTGTTCTTATGCTATCAAGTTTTGTTTTCCTTTTGGAGATGTATATAAATAGGTTTCAAAGTATACTAATATTTTTTGAAATTTTGCAGGGTTTTTTAGGTTTCTTTTTAGCTGTAGCTTGTGGAGGTCAACAGTGTCTATGCAATGCAATATTTCACAATAGCATCTTGAGGGTTTTTCTCCGGGTACTCCGGTTTCCCTCATCAAAAAGCTATACATGTGCAACAGCTTGTTGTCAATATTAGTTAGGATTACATGTACACACTACACCAAATTCATATCAAAATTTGCATATGGCAAATATTTTTTGAACCCTTTGGGGTGACAACCACAAACATTTTTAATACCAATATGTAAATGAATTTTCGTGAACTTTATCCAAATTTGTCCACGTGGTACTTTTTAAAGCCTTTTGAGGGCAGGCCAATAAAAAAATTAAATCATATATTATCCACAGGGCAATATGTTAGGTTTTATTGTCAGTACTGATTATTTTCGGCCTTTTCTGAGCCCTTTTGAGGGCATATTAAACCAAAACAAAAAAAAGTGTGTCCATGCCTGGAACTAAATAGTTATTGGGTTGAATTCCCAGTACACACTCACTGTTAAGAGCCATCTGTTACAATGCAATAAATATCTTTCATCTTTGTGTTACAATTGTCATTACCGACTATTGCTTCGCGCAAGAGCCTTGCTGTATGACCCAGTATCAATTAAAATAGGTGTTTTGCAACATTTTAAATCGGACATAATTAATGGGTAATTTACCAGAAGTTCAACTTGTGTTTTATGCAATATAATATTAAAAATTTAAATAATTAAAAATATTCACTTACTTTTTGTTGGCATTTCTTTTCTGAAGTATATTGTCGTTATGGTATGGCTTGTCCTTGCTTCCAAATACTCTCGATTAATACTTCCTCGACCAACAGCTGAACAAAATTAGCCGCCATGTTTGAAAACAAAGTTTACCAGAATTATTTATCGGTAGTGCGCATGCTCCACAAACTATTTGCTGTAATTTGCAAGCAAAAAATTATTTGCAAAGTAAGTGTAAAATCGCTTGGTTAGCGATTTTAATAGGAAAAAATAATTGACGTAGTTTGTGTTGTGGTACACGAAGAAATAACCAAATGAAACGTTACGTTCGTTGCCGAATAACAATTGTTGTTGCCGAATTGTTGAGTGTTCTGATAGCCCAAATGCCCAATTAATGTTTTGTTGTTGCCAAACGATATTTTTGTCATTGAATGTTTTGTTATTGCCAACACATGTCTTGTATATCACCCGCCATACACACCACCATATCGGCACGGCACCATGAGTCCATGACGCAAATATGGCGGCAGCCGCGCCACTCCACCATCACGTGATTTTTGAGTTGCCGGGAAAAGTTAAAAGCCATGACGCGTAGCTCAGGCGTCTCGGTCTGCGCGCGAAGCAGACTGCTCTTCGACCGCTCCCCCCGGAAGCGCCAAGGGTTTTTATTTGTAATATGTATGTTTCTCTGGCGCTTCCGGGGGGAGCGGTCGAGGAGTAGTTGCTTTCCAAAACCCAAATAACGCATCGCCATCATGATCGCCATTGGTCAATACTCCATCACGTGACATATTCAGGTTCCGTCTTGCGGTCAGCGGCTAACTTTTCTCGGAATAATTCCAACGTGTATTAAATATATTAAACATAATATGGTCATTTATTTTTCTCTTCTTTGTGGATTTTATGAAGTTATTTAAGCTTTTTCGGAGGGATTTTAGAAGAAACAAAGAAAGGACGTATCCTGGATGCTAAATGAACAAAGGTTAGAGGGAGTTTTGTTTTTGTTTAGCGGCAAAATAGTCTTATAATTCGCTCGTCAGTGTTGTCAAATATTCATTGAATATTGATTTCTGGAATATCATTTGTAGTTTTAATATATGCATGGTATTAGATGTAGTATTATCAGTAATGAATAAATTACTTTTAACAAATAACTTTATTAAACTATGAAAGAGGTGATAAACAAATACTGTTTTCAACTTTTCATTGAAAATAGTTGAAGCTTTATCCATTTAGTATGAAGTACAGGCATAGTATTGAATATACATGCAGGTAATAGAAAGTTTTGTGGTGTTAAACCAGTCATCAACTTGCAAGTGGGGTCACACAGACAGACACATGGACTGTTTCAACAAAACAATATAATATTATAAATATTCAAAAAAGAAAATTGAAAAGAATATTTTACTGAAGTACTTGACCTGTGCAGTCATGGGTGATGTATTTCTTTTGAAACTGATGGTGGTGTTTTGAGTACAGTTCTAATGTTTTACAGCCAAACCTGATGCTCTTTGCTGTAAGGCATTTTACAATATTGACAGCAACATTGTAATTATGAGTTGTAACGGTACACAGCAAGTCCTTAGCAAGTTGCTTAAATGAACTTCAAATAATTGTATAATATATATATATATATATTTATATTTAGTTGTATTCAAAGTTATACAGAATAATTAACTTTGTCTTTGAGTAGAACTTTGTATGTGAAGTTCAATGTTAAAAATGGGAATTTTTGTTTTAACAGTTCTAAATCACTATTGGTTTGTTGTTTTCGGAATTGCATACTTTTCTTGTCAATACTTTCAAGCAAAGATTGTTTTGATGACAAATATTGCATTTTTCTACCAACTTGGTACATGTAGGTCATGAGTTATGTAAATATTTTTAAAATGCAATGAATCAGAAATACACACCAACACAAAGGTGACACTCTTCAAGACACTGTTTACCATTTTATTGTCTTTGATTTTCTTCCAAGTGCCCACTAAAATTATTATAATAGTAATACAGTTGATGTTCTTGGCAGGCCTCGAATTATACTTTTTGAATCCAAAGACAAAAATGTTCTCCAATAATGAGTTTCCATGAAGCTATCCAAGGACATTTTTCTCTCTGCTAGGACAAAACTGTTAACACCTTAAATTATCCTATTATTCCTATACCATCAGGAAATGACTAAATCCATGATAACGAATGACTAACATTCACATGATATTATGTCATTTATGTGCTGTAGTATTACTGTAGTTAGTAGTGACTGGTATATAGATACTGGCATATTTTCACAGTTTTTATACGAGCAGTCTGTCCCAGTTTCTGCTCTGAACTACCACTAGAATGGCTAATTTGGTTAGGTTCAGGAGTAGTACATTTCTCAGCACTGTTTTCTTTGCTTGGATATACAGATCGCTTCACTCCAACACTGAACAATGTCCTCTGCATACATGTACTTTAATTTCAATGCACAATCATGGCCACAAGTGTTTGAACACGTGGTTAGCACAGTTGTGCCTGCATTTCCAGGCTGAATTTCCAGGCTGAATTTCCAGGCTGAATTTCCAGGCTGAATTTCCAGACTGATCCCGCAATGGCCGCTAAAACATTTACACATTGATCATTCAGTCATTGGCTGGGATATTCTATTGCCGAACATTTTCTTACTATCATACGTTCGATCGATTGATCGAGAAAATTTAAAAACTCCAACTCCATAGGTGGACAAAAGTGTCCTACATATTATGGGGGGAAAATCCCTATCAGCAGCCAAATCACGATTATTGGAGGGCATGTCCTTGATGTCCTCGATGAAATTCAAGGCCTGGTTCTTGGGCATAAATATCTTTTTGGCTCTTCTCATAGCTAATTTTAACCCTCGCCTTCGGCTTGGGCTAAAATGACCCTGAGTCTGGCCAAAAACATATTTATGCACACAAACATCAACTCTATATTTATTATAGTGATAATAATATACATGAAAAAAATTCTGATTGGCTGAGAGGAGTGCCATTTTAGTGTAATTCAGTACAGAAAAATGAAATACAGTCCAAATTTTGTAATTTTTTAAATTTGCACAAAAATCATTTTTTACTAGAAAAAAACCTCTTCCTGTTAATTTTTTTTTTCCATGTATGTTATTTGAACAAAGCATTTTGATTAGAAAGATTCTCTTTATGATAAATTTTTTCATGTATATTATTAATAAGTAATAGCATGATTTCTCGTGCAATTTGGAAAAAAACACGCACTTGTGAGTTTTTCAAAGACCTCAAATAGCACTTGTCCTTTGGACTTGTGCAATTTTGATAGTCTTTGAAAAACTCACTCGTGCATGTTTTTTCCAAATTGCACTCAAAACCATGCTATTACCTGTACTAATTGTTTGGTTCAAACATTTAATTCTAGACTTGTATTTCTTGGTTATCTTTTTGTCTTTTCCTTATACGTTTAAAAAGTCTCCTCAATCTATCATATCTTGATCCTGTGTTGTTGTTTTGCAATAAGGTTTCGTTGCTTTCACTGTATTTGTTGTAAAAATGCTCAAAGTTTGCGACAATTACAGGAACTGGTAAAGCAATTGCTAAAATGCCAGTGAAAGCACAAAGACTCCCAACAACCTTTCCACCTAAATAAAAGAAGAAAAACCCCTGAAAAGTCAGCAGCATATGACAACAAACTAGATTATTTATATATATATATATATATAATCTAGTTTGTTGTCATATGCTGCTGACTTTTCATATAATATATAAAACTCATTTATTATTCATGGGGAAAACACAAAGGAAATCAGTACCGTGTCGGTGGTTTGGATATCGGAGGAAGAAATTACATAAATTAAGCAAACTTTTTCCCCAATTTTTTCTTAAAATACTGATTTGTTTGAGATGCAAAATCATACACTCGGAGGAGTGTTTCATCAGGATATCCAAACACTTCGAAATTTGTTCAAAAACCTCGGCTTCACCTCGGTTTTCAACAAACCTCTTTGTGTTTGGATTAAAGAAAAACCAAATGGTTTTCCGTATTTGGATACTCTGATCCAAACACGCGGGAAATTACGAGACTGGAGAAAAGCGTATTATAAAATAACTTATTATATGGCTGGGTTTGTTTTCCGGTCCGTACGCAAAACGACGCACGCTGATTGGTTCCTGAGAGGTTGGGATTTTACGATATTGACCGACCGGTCAATACGCTTTTTTCTCGGCCCTGTAAGTTTTGGCGGGAAAATTCCTGAGTTGATTTGAAAACAAATAAAAGAGCAACAGGTATCTTTATTCAAATATTCGGAATAATAAAATGTGTTTTCTTTAAAACTGTTTATCTAAAAACACCACAAATAAAAGCCGAACTGGTGTAAACAAGAAGGCCATGAGGCGACACGTACAAAAGTTAACAGGTAAGGTAAACAGCATAGTCCGAAGACGAAAACAACGCTCGAAGCTTAAAAATAGAATGAACTAATAGCCATATAATAAATTCCTTATTAACCTCGTTTGCTCGGTCTGTACTGGAAAGTATTTGCCCTCGGTTTTATCGCACAAACCTCGCTCCTTCGTCGCTCGGTCTGTACGAAAACCTCAGGCAAATACTTTCCCGTACAGACCTCGCACTCGGTTAATAAGTCTTTAATACTACACAAGCCCTGATTGGTCAATTGCTGTGTTTGGATCAGAGTATCCAAACATGGAAAATTCCCGCCAAAACGATTGTTTGAAAATGTCGGACAGTATATCATATTCACTTGTGTTTATTTTATAAAAGAAATACCAAACGTTTTTTTCCGTGTTTGGAGACTCTTATCCAAACACTTGGGAAATTGCTCGACTTTCGAAAAGCTAAAAACACTTGCCTACGGCTCGTGTTTTGTTACGCTTTTCTCCAGTCTCGCAATTTCCCGCGTGTTTGGATCAGAGTATATCCAAACACCGAAAACCATTTGGTATTTCTTTAACAAAACACGAGCCTTAGGCGAGTGTTTTTAACTTTTCGAAAGTCAAGCAATTTCCCAAGTGTTCGGATAATAGTATCCAAACACGGAAAAGACCATTTGGTATTTCTTTTATAAAATAATCACAAGTGAATATGATATACTGTCCCACATTTTCAAAAAGTCGTTTTGGCGAGAATTTTCCGTGTTTGGATACTCTGATCCAAACACGGCAATTGACCAATCAGGGCTCGCGTAGTATACATGTTATTTTATAAATCCTGATGAAACACTCCTCGTGTATGATATATTACATATACAGTAGATAAGTTTTGTGGAAACACCACATAAAATATTTATTTGCTAAGCTTTCAGTCTGTTGACTCAGGCCTGCATCAGATCAATAACAATAAGCTGTTGGCTCACACTTACCAAATGTGATGGGATACATATCGCCATAACCTACAGTTGTCATAGTAACAATAGCCCACCAGAACGCGTGAGGAATGCTTTGAAAAACTTCCCTATTGCTTGCCATTTCTGCATAATAAACAGCACTTGAAAATAGAATCACTCCTATAATATAATATAATATAATATAATATAATATAATATAATATAATATAATATAATATAATATAATATAATATAATATAATATAATATAATATAATATAATATAATATAATATAATATAATATAATATAATATAATATAATATAATATATATATAATATAATATAATATAATATAATATAATATAATATAATATAATATAATATAATATAATATAATATAATATAATATAATATAATATAATATAATATAATATAATATAATATAATATAATATAATATAATATAATATAATATAATATAATATAATATAATATAATATAATATAATATAATATAATATAAAATAATATAATATAATATAATATTAATACAATGTTAATGTCACCTCACGTCGTGTCACGGCATGTCACGTCACCTCACGTCATGTCACGTCACCTCATGTCGCGTCACCTCATGTCGCGTCATGCCACCTCACGTCGTGTCACGTCACCTCACGTCATGTCACCTCACCTCACGTCATGTCGCGTCACCTCACGTCATGTCGCGTCACCTCACGTCGCGTCACGTCACCTCACGTCATGTCACGTCACCTCACGTCGCGTCACGTCACCTCACGTCGCGTCACGTCACCTCACGTCATGTCGCGTCACCTCACGTCATGTCACGTCACCTCACGTCATGTCACGTCACCTCACGTCATGTCACGTCACCTCACGTCGTGTCACGTCACCTCACGTCACGTCATGTCACGTCACCTCACGTCATGTCACGTCACCTCACGTCGTGTCACGTCACCTCACGTCATGTCACGTCACCTCACGTCGTGTCACGTCACCTCACGTCATGTCACGTCACCTCACGTCATGTCGCGTCACCTCACGTCACCTCACGTCACCTCACGTCACCTCACGTCATGTCACGTCACCTCACGTCATGTCACGTCACCTCACGTCATGTCGCGTCACGTCATGTCGCGTCACGTCACCTCACGTCACCTCACGTCATGTCACGTCATGTCACGTCACCTCACGTCGTGTCACGTCACCTCACGTCATGTCACGTCACCTCACGTCATGTCACGTCACCTCACGTCGTGTCACGTCACCTCACGTCGTGTCACGTCACCTCACGTCTCACCTCGCGAGGGCCTGCGGAGGAGGCAGCTCTTTTTGTGAAGACGAGCCTGGGACGAGCTCGGACGTCGCACATGCGCAAAACCTTTGGCAGCGGTGTTGGTGTCTCATTAAATAAAACAAGACGCCTGGTTCAGGCGTTCACTCCGGATACTGCAAACTCGCAGCTGTAATTACATCGCATGCAGTGCTAAACTCTATAAAAGTCTAAACGTCATTGGTCACAGAAATAGTCAAAACACAACCTAATTCTCCGATAGAAACACACAATTCGCAATACATAAAACACGATTGCCGGTATTTAACGTATTTCCTCACAGCGTTCATACAGCACGATCATGTTTAATCAGCGATTGTAAGCGTATATAAGATCAGGATACCTGCCAGCGAAATCACCGAACAATAACTACGTCTGTGAACTGAATACGTCCAAGAAAGAACACTTGACTTCGAACAACTTGATCAGATATCAGGATTCAGCAAAGCGAAGAAGAAAACATGAAGATTAGCATTTTAGCACGCATCATCAGCCCGCAAGGCCTGATGGGATGACGTAATGATTGCCATTTCGAAACATAGACAAAAAAATAACGGAGCCGAAACCTAGACTCGGTCTACCATAGGTAGCCCGAGTAATAATCTTATAAGGTTAAAAGCGAATACATGTGTCACTCTCGTTTTAAAATCATTCACACGTGGTATCAAACGACGTTGCGCGAAGCCGTTGATTGCGTGTTAATGTTTATTCTCGCGTGAAATTATTGGCCTGGCTGTCGTCTTCGGCTTGTTCTCCTGCCAAAGATCTTTCTCGAATATTCTTAATAGCTGACCATTGTAATAATAGACATATCACTTATTAATATCTGATGTATCAGAAATTTAGACCACTTACAACTCGTTTTTTCATTATTGAGCAAACACTTCTTATTTTATAAATAAGTTTTGTGGAAACACCACGTAAAATATTTTTTTGCTAAGCTTTCGGCCTGTTGACTCAGGCATTCATCACAGCAATGACAACAAGTTGTTGGCTCACATCATTTATAAACTAAGTTAGTCTTAGTTTATAAATGACGTGAGCCAACAACTTGTTGTCATTGCTCTGATGAAGGCCTGAGCCAACAGGCCGAAAGCTCAGCAAAGAAATATTTTACGTGGTGTTTCCATGTTTTGCTAAGCTTTCGGCCTGTTGACTCAGGCCTTCATCAGAGCAATGACAACAAGTTGTTGGCTCACATCATTTATAAACTAAGTTAGTCTTAGTTTATAAATGACGTGAGCCAACAACTTGTTGTCATTGCTCTGATGAAGGCCTGAGTCAACAGGCCGAAAGCTTAGCAAAGAAATATTTTACGTAGTGTTTCCACAAAACTTATTTATATTACTTTATCGCCATGAAAACGTTCAAAGAATTAACTTCTTATTTTCTTACTTATTATGTTTGGAAAACTAAGCTAAAAAAATGGTGGCATTACCGCAACTGTTTTTGCTCGTATGGCTTGCCATGACTGTATTGAAACGATGTCTGTTTCAAGACCACCCACATATTTCCTGTGTAATATTTAAATACATAGCTAATCACTTACCAACCGAGAGAAAAAATACCAGTAATCCAAGCTCTGCCATACTTGCTTTTAAAGTCAGTCCCAAGATTTGCAAACCTTTTGAGTAACGAGACAGTTTAAAAATACGAAAGACACGAACCAATCGAACTGCTCGAAGGACGGCTACGGACGACACATTCGAGTCTTCATCCAAAGCAAAAGACATATAAAAAGGCACAATGGCAACAAGGTCGATGATATTCAGTGCTCCAATCACGAATTTATGTTTGCAAGGCGAAGACATTAATCTAACGAGGTATTCTAACGTAAACCATGTGATACAAATAGCTTCCAAGTGGAAGAAAACTACTTCCTGCTTCGTCTTGCCTTGTTTACTTTCGTCTTCGAGATCTTTTTCAAACGTTGGTAGAGTTTCAATACAAAATGTGATAATTGAAAGTAGTACAACACTGCAGCTAAACCAAGCGATGGCGCGAGCGGCGTTCGATGTATCAGGGTACTCAAACAGCTTCCAAATTTGTTTCTGTAACTTATTCTTTGGCATCGGCCTTTCAGGCTTCACCTTCTTCTGTATGTCGTAAAATTCTAGTTCTTGGGTAAATAGCTGTGCTGGAATACTATCAGGTCGAACTAGAATACCTTGGCTTTGGTAGTAGGTTAAAACAGCCTTAAAGCAAGCTCGGTTTCGATCTAAGTAAAACTCTTTACGTTTTTCGTCCCAAAATTGGGCTCGCCTGTCACGGTCCGCCAACAAAGTGTTGGGATATCGTTGAAAGGTGCTCTCCGTGATTTCATATTTAGCTCCACAGATATTAAACACCAGTCTTTCATTTGGGTTGAGTTTCTCGCTTAGCGCGAACTCACCATTCCCGAGTGTACCTGCACCATCCCCGAGCGTGCCACCATCTTCAGCCATTCCTGAGTGGATCAGTTTCACCAAGTCAACTTCTCGTGATCTTCTATAAGCAAAGAACAACAAAGGCTTTGTTTTTGTATCTTATTTGGTGTTTTTTTTATCTGAAGTGCCTGTGATGTGTATCTCGCACTTTCGAATGACCTTGCCTCCGCTTTCCAGCCTTAATTTTCGTATTCTTTGTTAAACGCGGACGAGGATATGATAGAGGATAAAAGAGTCTTAAGAGCGGCACGTTTTGTAAATACAAATGCCAATATATACATATAATCGTGACGTTAATCGTGCAAGAAACTTATCCCCGAGCTATATTTGACCTAGAAAGATTTCTGAGTCCCCACGCCGGGAATCCAACCCACAACGTTTAGTTCTTTTCACCAATGATTAGCTGCTATAGTAACCATTGAGCCACTGGGACTCAGATGGTAGAGCTAAGGTATCTAAAACTTTTAGCGTGACATTTCTGTCTATACTGTATATAACCATGCAGTAATCTATTTAACAAATAGATTCCATTTTGCCATTGTCTGTTCAGTTATAGATGTTGTTACGTCTTCTGTGCATCTATAACTGAACAGACAACAAAAAAATGGAATCTATTTGTTTTATACAATACAACAATTTAAAAAAAAATAAATTTAAAACTCTTGCTGGATTTTGGGGCATGAAGAAGGAAAAAAGCAAGTCAGCTGACGTGATCTGACGTGTCCATGTGTCTGTCCTCTAATATATCATGGGCAACAAGCAATGAAAACACGCATAGCAACCAGGGTATTGTATAATCTAGAATATTCTTTAGCTGAGCTTCGCACAGACACGACAATGTTTTGTTTTTTTGACATTGTTTCTGTTTGAAAAGTTTCATTTGCTCGTTTGTACGACCCAATGATTGATAAGTTCACTCTTGGAAAGGAACCTTATTCTAAATCTGTGTGGTCATGTTAGTTTTTAGGCAAAGATACTGTATACTGGTTACGCGTGCTCTCAGTGGCAGATTACCATCTATAAAAAAACTGATATCGATATCAGTGCCGTGTCCAGAGACAATTTAAAAAAAAATAAGAGAGAAAAAACAATACTAATTGGGGCCGTTTACATGAATCCGGATTGAACTCATTCCGCTTCTGATCAAAACCCTTTATCTGTTTACATGAATCTGGATTGAGATTTAGCTCATTCCGGATTGAGTTCAACCGTTTCTCATTCCAGATTGAATTCTCATTCCCGATTGAAATTTTGTTCCAGAATCATGTAAACGCGGTGCGAGTTTCATTCCGGAATGAAAACGTGACAGAAAGGACTAGAACAAACAATGCATGCGTGTTTTCTAATATTTACGGATTTCAGGCGACAGGCGGATTTCAAGCCAGAAACCCAATGCCCATGTAAACACGGTTTGACTTCGCTAATTCAATCCGGATTGAAACTCATCCGGATTCATGTAAACGGCCCCTAATAAAAAACGTATTCTCTGGAAGTTACGGGCCTCTTGCAAGCCCGGGCCTGTAGGCTTCAACTCAGCCTACACGCATAAAAACGCACAACTTGTTCACGGTTGTCAACAGGCGTGAACAAAGTTGTGCTGCTCGCCGTGAACAATGTTGTGCTGCTCGCCGTGAACAATGTTGTGCTGCTCGCCGTGAACAATGTTGTGCTGCTCGCTGTGAACAATGTTGTGCTACTCGCCGTGAACAATGTTGTGCTGCTCGCCGTGAACAATGTGCTGCTCGCCGCGAACAATGTTGTGCTACTCGCCGTGAACAATGTTGTGCTGCTCGCTGTGAACAATGTTGTGCTGCTCGCCGTGAACAATGTTGTGCTGCTCGCCGTGAACAATGTGCTGCTCGCCGCGAACAATGTTGTGCTACTCGCCGTGAACAATGTTGTGCTGCTCGCTGTGAACAATGTTGTGCTGCTCGCCGTGAACAATGTTGTGCTGCTCGCCGTGAACAATGTTGTGCTGCTCGCCGTGAACAATGTTGTGCTGCTCGCCATGAACAATGTTGTGCTGCTCACCGTGAACAAGTTGTCAACAAGTTGTTCGCTTATGGTTTGAACAATTTGTTCACAGATAAATCAACAGTCATGAACAAGTTGTTCCAACAGCACATTTTTATAGCCAACAACGTTGTTCGCACATGATACAACATGTTGTAACAGCCTGACGAAATAACAACGATGAACAATGCTGTAACAATTCAGGCAACAATGCTGTAACAACTTGCGAGATTTTTACGCGTGTACTTGATAATCCGCCACTGCGTGCTCTCGCGAATGGTCGTCCAAGACGTACAAGGACTTAGGGCCTGTTTAGATGGACTAAAAGTTGGCTCGGGTAAGAGGGACACCCTAACCCCCCGAGACAACTTTGCCGTGTGTTCAGTGCCGCGTAGCCAGGGTCTTGAGTTCGTGTGTGGGGTGGGGGTGGGGGGGGGGGGGGCAAGAACCTTGGTCTCCTATGGGGGGTCCGGAGCATGCTCCCCCGGAAAATTTTGGATTTCTAGGGTCTCTGAAACACTATTTCCTGCATTTTGAGGAAAGTATTTAAGCGTAATCCAAAAGCCATAAATTACATAATTTTGTTGAAATCAAACCAGAACATAGAATGATACACGTCAGAATATCTTTAGATTTATTTATAAACAAGTTGTAAATGTAAAAACAAGTTGGAGGCATTTTGTATATACCTTAGTATTGTAATTTACAGTATATGCATACTAGTCCACTCACTTGGCCTTAAAACAATGTACCACCCCCCCCCCCCTCCCCAAGTTTCAACGGATTTAAACTTTTCACGAGAGAGCCTTGGGGGCAACCGCCCCCCCCCCCCCCCCCCCCCCCCAATTAGGACTGGGTATAGTTATGCATCTAATTTAAGATGGCCGATCATCGGGAAGAAACTGTAACTGGTAACTGTACTGTTAGAATTAAAAGATAGAATTACACTCACAGAAGCTTTTGTATTTCTTCAGGCCAATTATCAGGTTTTCAACCATTGTTGGAGACCAAGACCATCTTTTTCACTTCGTGTTTGCTGCTCTATCAATTGTTTCACTTTCTGCCGCCATTTTGTTTCGCAGTTTTGCCTCTGCTGGTAGGCGAGTCAAATTGTTTACATGGAGGGAACTTTATCTCACCCCCTACCCCCAGGGTGACTCTACTACCCGAGACAAGTATGAAATTGCTCATGTAAACGCTCGCTGTCGAGACGGCTTAGTAGGGACCTTAAGATCTACGACGGCAACTTCGAGGACGGCCTCCTTCAAACAAAAGCATTCTTCTTCCAAAGAAAGATAATGAATAATTTCTAGTCCCAAGTGTAATCTGACCACCGTCATCGCTCTGTATACAACTCCACTCAGAGCATTTTCACGTCTTCAGGACGACGTTGACTTGTGGGGTGATGAGAAGCTGTTGTCTGAGATTGCCTTAACACAGACGCTGCGACCGTTTCAACACTTTGAAAATTATAAAACAAGCTTCAAGTATTGAATACAGTAGTCAGTTAACCGTGATTTCTTTTTAATGCTAAAATTTGAATTGCTTTGTAACCGCCGTCGTCGTCCTAGCATCTTAAGGTCCCTAGTATTTGACTTAGACTGGATTTAGATTGGATTTGGATAGCGAGTCCACTAGTGTGAATGCAACATGCATTACCTCCTTCCTGACTGAATCAATTTTCTGTGACTGATGCAGACTTTTAGTATTTTACTCTGGCTAAACCCCCGGTCAAACGAGGATGAGAGTTGATGAGAGTCGATGAGAGTTGCAACTCTTGGTCGCGTTTGACCACAACTCTCATCGACTCTCATGCACTCTTATCAACTCTCATCAACTTTGAGCTGGTTCAAATTTTAATGAGAGTTGATGAGAGGTTTTGCTCGTTTGACCGGTCATGAGAGTTGGCATATGAGAGTTGATGAGAGGTTAGCGGCTAGCGGTTTGCACTTTGTAAAAACAGGCTCAACATAAATGGCGAATCTATTTATTTGTCCAGTACGAGATTGTAAAAATACGAACTTTGTTTACCTCGAAATTCGTTCCTAGTCTCCCTGCTACGCGCGGTAAATCCTACAACTCTCGTCAACTCTCATGGTCAACTCTCATCAACTCTCATCCTCGTTTGACCGGGGCATGAGAGTTGAGAAAACTCTCAGACAAACTCTCGCTTGCCAACCCTCATCAACTCTCATCCTCGTTTGACTGGGGCTTAACGCCAGACGGTTTCTCAAGGGGAGAAGAGCTCCCGGTCACTGAGGAATTAAAAGTAATTCCATTCGATCGGTATATAAAAACCACAGTTCTGAAATCAAATGTATATGCTCTGTATAACGTCTGTACCCCTATAGTCATAAGTTGTACGTATACATGCATGTATTGCCTGTGGTACGCTTGCGAGCTTGCTGTAATGTAACAGACGTGTGTCCGGACTCCCAAACGTACTACATGCACTACTGACATTCATGTACTTACTTTAATACTTTAATAATAATTTACCATACAAATACAAAAAGAATAATAAGCTAAATATGCAAGTATGGAAGGATAGCAATAGGGGAAAACTAAATTCCCATTTTACACCTGCTCTCCCATAAAAGAAATAATATAAGATAATAAAACGATACCCAAGTTAACATCACGCAAAGTACCCCAACTAAATTCAGTTTCCAAGTAAGCTTTAAGTAAGCTTTACGTTTCTCTCTGACGAAGGGCCTTCGCTCGAAACGTTAGACCACTTACGTTCTCTGTTTCGGCAGTATTAACCTACTATACCATATTTCGATTGTTGTTCCAACAGTGCCTATACGCAGCACACTACTTTTATTAAGCTCTAAGAGCTTTTTTAAATGTAACTATACTAGAGGAATTCACGACATAAGAATTTAAGGAAGAGAATTCCAATCAATAACATAAGGATTAAAAAAAGGAAAATTTGAAATAATTAGTGTGAAATATCTTGGGTCTTATAGTTTGTAACTGTGATTAGCCCTAGTTCTTGTCTGTCTGATTAAATCTAGATAATTGTTTGGATCAATGTCACAATATCCAAAGATGATTTTATACAAGGTAAACAGGCTTAAATATTTCCTCCGTACTTCTAAACTTAACCAACCAAGTTTCTTCAACCTATCAACATAGGGTAACGACGAGCCACAAATAAGTTGGGAAGCTCTCCTTTGCACCGATTCCAAAGTACAATTTATCATATCACTTTAACTACATCTCATACGCAAACGCTACCTCTTAGGAGCACATATGACTATGAATTTGCAACCTTAGCTCTCCATCTGAGCCTCAGTGGCTCAAAGGTTAGAGCGTCTAACCGGTCATTAGAAGGTTGCAGGTTCGAACCCTGTCTGGGGTCTCAGAAATCTTTTCTGAGTAATTGAGCTTGACCGGCGAACGTCCAACAAACGTCTGTTCTGTGCATACTTATGTTGTGCGTACTACTGCTACAACATAAGACGTTGCGAGCCATTACGTCGCTTATATTCATTCACACGGAGACATTGCGTCTGTGTCCGAATTTACCTTCTACACACAAAACCTAACAA
Source organism: Corallium rubrum (assembly GCA_964035015.1). Lineage (NCBI taxonomy): Eukaryota > Metazoa > Cnidaria > Anthozoa > Scleralcyonacea > Coralliidae > Corallium > Corallium rubrum. Next base: position 7,701,884 of record OZ036012.1, on the reverse strand, counting down.
TTCTTTACATTACTTTAAAGCTAGAACACACAAAAAAGATAGGAAAACGACTTACTTTGAGCAATAAAACTGCATTAAAACTACAACAAGAGAAAATGCTAGAAAGTATTTGAAAGATAGCTTACATGATGTTACACTGATTGCTGATGTGATAAAGAAAGGTCATTATATGAATGAACAGCGCTGTGGACTTTAACTTTCAGAGATATCAGAATATTTTTCGTCTGGCGAATGAAACTATACTTGTCTGTTTAATCTTTCAAGGCTTTTTGAGTCAACTGGCAATGTGGGGAAACTGCGGAAAATTTAAGCGTGTCTGATTTGTCAACGCTGGCTATTTACTGACGAAAGATTCAAGTAGGCTGTGTATTTGATAAGCGAATGACTTCCAATGAATGTTTCTTAATCAACGTTTAATCAAAATACCTTGAACTTGTTGAAAATTCATGTTTTCGAAACCCATCTCCGATACGTGTATCTGCCACAGCGTATAACATAAGGCTTTTGGCGGGAAACCGTTAAACACTCTGTAAACCAGTAAACGCCACTTTTGAGCACAGTACCCTTGTAGTCGATAAAACGCACTTAAAGATATATCGGAAAGTTCACTCTACAGATAGCAAACTATGTTTATCTGCTGTGAAACAATAAAGGAACTCGCTATGGGTCAAATTATAACCGTGATTTCGTGATTCAATGACTGTGTATCACTCTAGTCTCTTAATTGCATTTCATGCAGTCCATTGTAAACGAATAAAAGGTACATGTATACCATTTTATACCGCCAAAACGATTTTTTGAAAATGTCGGACAGTATATCATATTCACTTGTGATTATTTTATAAAAGAAATACCAAATGGTTTTTTCCGTGTTTGGAGACTCTTATCCAAACACTTGGGAAATTGCTCGACTTTCGAAAAGCTAAAAACACTCGCCTACGGCTCGTGTTTTGTTACGCTTTTCTCCAATCTCGCAATTTCCCGCGTGTTTGGATCAGAGTATCCAAACACAGAAAACCATTTGGTATTTCTTTAATACTGTATATATATATATATATATATATATATATATATATATATATATATATATATATATATATATATATATATATATAAATATATATATATATAAATAGCAGTTACCTTCATCCTGCTCATCAGCACTACACTGATGAGGCCCAAAAGGCCGAAACTGACAAAGGTGGTGCTTTGGTTGTCTGGAGAGCTGATTTGTACCGCGAAGAGGCTCAAAGGCAACTAAACGACACTGCTTTTTACAGCAGAGTTGATGGTGATTTGACATCCCAACACAACACCACCATTCGATCCACCATCCACAACCTCATCACCACTGGGGGAATTGCCTGATACAGCAAGCAATCTCCTAACCACCACTCCACGCACACCTGTCATGTACTTCCTTCCCAAAATTCACAAACCCAACAACCCAGGTAGACCTATAGTGTCTGCTTGTGGTTGCCCTACCCAAGCCATTTCATCCTACCTTGACCACATCATGGCGCCCTTGGTTAAGAATTTACCTTCTTACATCAAGGACACCAAACATGCTCTGAAAATTTGTGACCACATTAGTTTTCAGGGTTCACATCATTTCATCTTCACCATGGATGTTAAATCACTCTACACTGTCATCCCGCATCACGATGGTCTTCAAGCACTTAAATATTTCTTTGATCAACGCACAACTCGGGAGCCATCGACCACTACTTTGTTACGCCTGGCCGAGTTAGTGCTCACCCTCAACAATTTTTCATTTGATGGTGAGCATTACCAACAAGTTAGTGGTGTAGCCATGGGTACCAAAATGGGCCCTAACTATGCCAACTTATTTGTTGGTTATGTGGAAAAACAAATCTTTGAACAATACACTGGTTTCCTACCTGACTACTATGGTCGGTTCATTGATGATTGCTTAGGCACTGCATCATGTTCGCGCGCTGACCTGGTTTGCTTCATTAACTATGTTAATGACTTCCACCCAACACTCCAGTTCACATGGGAGATCAGTGAGACTAGTGTGTCGTTCTTAGATATTCTTGTCTCCATTAATGGTAATAAGCTGAGCACTTCTGTCTTTTACAAGACCACTGACTCTCATAGCTACCTCCTCTTCTCCTCTCATCATCCTAAACACACCAAAACTTCCATTCCTTTCTCTCAATTTCTTCGTCTTCGCCGCCTCTGCAGTGAAGATGACGATTTCAATGCCAAATGTTTGGAAATGAGAAAATTTTTTGTTAATCGCGGTTATCCTTCCCACCTCTTAGACACTGCCTTACACAAGGTCTCCAACATTTCCCGTTCAGACACCTTAAGCGAACCTTTGGCTACCATTTCTAATGAAAAAGTACCTCTAGTTCTCACTTTTCATCCCTTCAATTTCAAAGTAAGGGACATCATTAACCGCAATTTCGACCTCATTAAAAATGACCCAGAAACATCTTCCATTTTCTCTGAGAAATCCCTAGTATCTTTTCGGCATAGCAAAAACATCCGGGAAAACGTTGTTCACAGCTCACTGCAGCAAGCCTTGGTATCACATGTTGGCACCAGCTCTTGCTGCCGTGGTAGGTGCAACACCTGTAAATATTTAGACTCCTCAATTTCAATTTCGGCTCCAAAATGTAGGTTCAACATAACCCACAGTTTCACTTGCACTTCCTCCAACCTCATTTACTGTATCTCTTGCAGTAAATGTCCCATGCTTTACATCGGAGAAACTGGAAGACGTTTAGGTGACAGGTTTGTTGAACACCTTCGTAATGTCAAATACAATGTGCAAAACAAACCTGTTGCCAGGCACTTCAACAGTGCCAACCACTCCTTTTCCAACATGAAAATCTGTGCCATTCAGCCCATTACAGGTTGTAACGATACTCGTCGTAAACAAGAAATGCGTCTCATTTACAAACTTGGTACCATTCACCCTCACGGCCTCAATGAGCGATTCTCTTTCATTTAGCTCACTCCACCACCATATTCCACACCTTTTTCTTTAACCTTTTTCCGATGATTTAAATAGTAATTTATAACCTGTTTCTTTGCCTATTTGCAGGTAGCTGACCCACAAATTGGGTCAGCACCTGCACACAGGCTAAAATTACATATTAATGTATTTGTTTACTTTGTTTTTATTGGCTTACATGTGTTCACGTGATTCCCATTGTAGCTCTGCTATAAATACGCGTGACCACATGTGAGTTGTTTACTAATTTCTCCTGACGAAGGGCCTTCGCTCGAAACGTCGAGAAGATTTTTCTCTGTTTTTCAGGCCAACGTGACTTAACCCTGGTAATATTTGGATTTCAACCGTGGCCGACGCTGTCCTAGAAGCTTTTTTATGTATATATATATATATATATATATATATATATATACTTTATATATACAGATAGTATAGTATAGTATATATATATATATATATATATATATATATATATATATATATATATATATATATATATATATATATGTATATACTTTATATATACAGTACACTTGCGGTTTTATTGGCACTCCAATTTAAGTGCATGAGACCTCGGTCTCGCTCGACACTTTTCAACTCTGCATGACTATAGCTTGGTTAGATACGGTTAGTACTTGGATGGGTGACGACCGCTTGGGAATGACCCCGTTGTCGAACTTGTAACTCATGTAAGTAGAGTTGTATAGTTGATCTCTCCTGTGTTTCGGGTTTTTTTCTCCGGTTTTCCTCCAACCATGCTTCTTAGCTGTGATCCGTGGTCTAAACTGTGTCGTATGGCGGCTTCATGGAGCGCCTTTAATTAATATCCCTCGACACGGCCGCATTGATCTGCATCCTTCACAATTCAGCCACTGGCTGCAAGTCCAGTCCTTTAAGCTATATAAACATTAAAATGAAAGGGTGGTATAGCAACGCGGAAATGCTGACGTTTCAAGAAGAGCCTTTCATCAGAGTAAAATAAAAGTAGAGTGCTGTGTAGGCAGATTGTTTTAGATAGAGCAAAGTGAAAAGATGGTAAACTGCCAAGAATAGTTTTGATAACGAAATACTTACGTTTCGAGCAGAGCCCTTGATCAGAGTAAAATGTAGAGTGCTGTGTAGGCAGACTGTTTTAGATAGAGCGAAGTGAAAAGATGGTAAACTGCTGACAATAGTTAGTTTCAGAAATTGCAGCTTGATGTTAGTAATAATTGTCAGTTGTTTGCTGTACAAGCTGTGTTAGTTAGTAATACTCAGAGTGTAACTAACAGTGTTTAACTGGAAACTTACTGTTACAACGCGATTTGTAGACCAACAAGTACTTGTAACCGAGCGGTTAAGACTCGTTCCTGGAGGACTGGGCACAGTCTAAGGTATAAGTACCTTAATTAACCTTGCCCCGCTATCTGAGTTCTATAGTGGCTCAATGGTTAGAGCGTCTGGCTAGCATTCGGAAGGTTGTGGGTTCGAGTCCCGCTTAGAGCTCAGAGTTTTTCTGAGTATTACTAACTAACACATATTGTACAGCAAACAACTGACAATTACTGCTGAGAATAGTTTTGGGAACGAAATACTGACGTTTCAAGTGTAGCTCTTCATCAGAGTAAAAAGTAGAGTGCTGTGTAGGCAGTGTTTTAGATAGAGCAAAGTGAAAAGATGGTAAACTGCTGAGAATAGTTTTGATAACGAAATACTGACGTTTCAAGTGTAGTCCTTCATCAGAGTAAAAAGTAGAGTGTTGTGTAGGCAGTGTTTTAGATAGAGCAAAGTGAAAAGATGGTAAACTGCCGAGAATAGTTTTGATAACGATATACTGAAGTTTCAAATACTGAAGTTTCAAATACTGAAGTGCTTTTGTGATTATCTGTCAGGAAGGTGCAATTAAGCTTCTTAACTACATGTCCAGGTTGTTTTTATTAATACAAACGAAATCTCAAATAATCTTTCGGCGTTCGGACAATGGCGGCGAGCAACTGCAGGGTTTGCAAATACAAAGATAGATCTTTCTGTTCATGCTTGCTGTAGATACTTTCTAATCTGATTTCATTTATAGTTTGTTGGTTTAGGCATTAGTCTGAGTCTAATCCCACGCATGTCAGGTAATCAGCTTGACTCTAATCTCACCCATGACAGGCAATCAGCCTGACTCTAATCTCACCCATGACAGGCAATCAGCCTGACTCTAGTTTCACCCATGACAGGCGATCAGCCTGACTCCAATGTCTTGCATGACAGGCAATCAGCATGACTCCAATGTCTTGCATGACAGGCAATCAGCCTGACTCTAATCTCACCCATGACAGGCAATCAGCCTGACTCTAATCTCCCATGACAGGCAATCAGCCTGACTCTAATCTCACCCATGACAGGCAATCAGCCTGACTCTAATCTCACCCATGACAGGCAATCAGCCTGGCTCTAATCTCACCCATGACAGGCAATCAGCCTGACTCTAATCTCACCCATGACAGGCAATCAGCCTGGCTCTAATCTCACCCATGACAAGCAATCAGCCTGACTCCAATGTCTTGCATGACAAGCAATCAGCCTGACTCTAATCTCACCCATGACAGGCAGAGATACATTCGATAACTGCGCGCGCAACATCTGGAAATCGGTAATCACTTCTTGCGTGGAGTCCACTTACACGCGAAATTACACGCGAGTTGAAAAATCACGCGAGGACAATTTCACAACCGGATTATATTAGTGAACCCTGTTCTCCAGTATTGAAACGTTCCGGGGGGGAAATGAATTGAAGCTTTTGCGCATTTTGTTTGCTAAGGGAGCTGTGATTAACTCTACCGGGGGGGGACAGAAACATGAAACTATAAACAAAATTTGGTGGGCTACGAAAACATTTGGAAAAACTTTGACGGGCCATGAATTTAAGGTATACTAGGCCACGAAACCAAAACAAATTTTATAGTTGGGTCATGAAACCATTCAGGGAAATGGTATGGGGCCACGAAACTTTAACAACAATTTTTAGTTTTCCTTCTGCCCCCCTCCCGGATAGAATTAATGACACCTCCCTAACTTATTCTGGTTTTCCCGCTTCTTTTTAGCTAACGTCAGCGTAAACCGAATTTGAGAGAAGTTACTAAGTCAATTTAAGAAGAGAATTTTTTCTATGTCACGTATTTTCAGTTAAAACGCTAAAACTTTTTCGCGTACCACTCAAAATCTTCTTATTTTAGCATTACTGTGTAGCCTATAGAATCAACAAACGTTTTATAAGCATTTGATAATTATGAATGTAGATATGATCAGTAGAAATCAGTTTTGAGCCCATGTTACGCAACATAGAAAAAAATTCTACTCTTAAACGCTTTTCTCGAAATATACATGACCTGATTCTGAAAATTCTTGTCTTAAGTAACTTGGAAATATATTTTTTCTTTCAGTCTATGTGACGTGAAATATTTTAAAGTTTTGGGAATGGAAACGGAGTTTTATAATGACAGGAAACGTTTGTGGATTTTTTGAGACGTACGTTACACGCTACACTATTCATATACATTTACAGGTTGGTTCGTTTTTTTGTTCCAAGTATTGTGTTGAAGTGTATGCTGTAACCACTGATCTCTAAATAAACTGGATAGGCCCTTCCCTATGGCCAGCAGTCAAACATTTCGTGGCAGTCGCCGCCATCTTACGTAGTGGAACATATGACGCACTGCGGCCTTAGAACTTGTTCCCAATCCCAAAGTTGACTAGCATAAGCAATCTTGAATTCTTCGTAGATTTTATAGTCTGTTTTTCAGTTTATATTATCGTGAAGTTTCTTCGTTGTCGGCACTGAAGAAAAACAACGAAATTTAAAGGTTTTATAGCTCAGTAACATACACAAATACAAGAAATTAACGTCTTAAACCTTATTAAGTACTTCTTGTGTCCTTACATTCATTTAAATGTTCTTAAAATAACTCTTTTTGTCTGTTTTCAATCTACAAAATCCGGCCCAATGGCCCATCCAGTTTATAAAGAGATCAGTGGCTGTAACACTGCTGCCAAACGTTTGCGCATGCATGAATTTGCTAGAGTAAACATTGCAAGAGAAGTGGGAACTAGCCGTGACAAATTCGACTAAGTACGACTCGACTATTCATTTGAGTTTTAAAAAAAAGGGCATGAAAATTACGAAGGGGGCATTTCAGAATATGTTACAATATTGACAAAGAAGCCGTGCACAAATTACCTACCTTTATCTTTTTGGTGGTATGCTTATAATTTTAACTTTTGTGTCGGACTCTCGGACCAGCCTAACTATTTCTGGGTTTTCCCGCTCTTTTTTGAGGTACGAGCTCGGACGTCGCACATGCGCAAAACGTTTTCATGATTGGAGTCTGAAGCAATCATAGTCAACATGGCACAAAAAGACTTTATTATATAAGCTATCACCAAGTATTAGCCCTAGATGATCATACAATACGTCTCTCTTCGATACCCCCCCACGGTCTCACTAGTACGCATGTCAAACAACTAGACTTTACCATTTTTATTTCAAATTTAACATCACGTTGCGACTAGAAACTGAATTGCGTGTTACAGATGTACACATATATTGAAGTTACAAAAACTTACAAAAGTAACTTAAAAAAATAATGTATTTAAAAGGTCAAAATTAACATTACATGTATGTATGTATGCATGTTGCTCCGTGTATAGTATAACGGACCAATAAATGTCATCACTCATTGTTCCGTTTGTGCAATACGGATAAAATATCCAGCGTACTGTATAGTGTAGTGCAGTGCAGTGCAGTGCAGTGCAGTGCAGTGCAGTGCAGTGCAGTGCAGTGCAGTGCAGTGCAGTGCAGTGCAGTGCAGTGCAGTGCAGTGCAGTGCAGTGCAGTGCAGTGCAGTGCAGTGCTGTGCAGTGCAGTGCAGTGCAGTGCAGTGCAGTGCGTAGTGTAGTGTAGTGTAGTGTAGTGTAGTGTAGTGTAGTGTAGTGTAGTGTAGTGTAGTGTAGTGTAGTGTAGTGTAGTGTAGTGTAGTCTGTTATACTGTAATCGAAGTTCAGAAGTTGTTCAGATAACTAAGGTATATCGAACACAGTTTAACGCTACTCTGGCTTTAAAGTGCTTATGCCACTTGTGGGGTTTTAAGATATTTAAATAGAGCAGAAAGAATCAGTTAATAAGTTATTTTGCCGTTTTTAATTTAGTCAAATAGTTCCTGACATATTGGCTTCTGGACATGCCAATTCTCAAAAATTTCCGTCGTTCATTTTAACACCTTGGGGGCCTGGGACTCAGGAACGAGTCAATCCAAAACAACTACGTTTCGGCTTATCGATTTACAAAACACATATATTTGACTGAAAAATCGAAATGTCGACTCACACCCATTTTCCAGTACGCACGAGAGTTCCAACTAAGAAGACGGTCGGCTTAGGTTCCTGAGTCCCAGGCCCCCGTGCTTAAAAATGAACGACGGAAATTTTTGGCGAAAATCCGAAAATGGCATGTTTAAAGGCTTATATCTCAGAAACTATTAACGTAAATCAAAAACGGCAAAATAACTTATTAACTAACTATTTTTTCTCTATTCAAATACGTTAAAACCTCACTAGTGATAGAAGCACTTTAAAGTTTTTGAATGTGGCTTAAGAAGGTATTGTCTGGGGGCTCAGAAATCTTTTCTGAGTAATTGAGCTTGATGAACGTCCACCAAACGTCTGTTATATTACACCAAGCTCGCAAGCGTACCACATACACTACATGTATACGTACAACTTATCTTACTAAAAAGTTACTGTTAGTTAAAAGATTCTTCACCTGGCTGCGCCGCCGTTTTGAGCGGTAGATGTATGTAAAGTATACGTATAAATGTAGGTGAAATACTGTATATGTTGAATATATGGAGAATGTTTGTGTATATCGTACTTAAAAAGGGGAAATTATTGGCTCGTCATACTTTACCACCTGACTTCCTCGCGTGTCCCCAGTTATCCCTCACGAGCGTCGAATAACCTCTGACTTCAGTCGAAAAATGAATTACTTTGAAATGAAAGTGATTTGAAAATGTTAGTAGTTTTTACGATATCGAACCGTTATTTGAACTCAAAATGGCGGTATTAAATACGAGAATGATTAACGTCATTTGTCAATAGGCGAGTTTCAGGGTGTTGTGCGCGCATCATTTTTCAAAAAAAAAACTGGCAAGCTCCACTCAAAGTAAATATACTGTTTAAAATCAACAAATTATAGATTCAGTTTCTGGACGTTTAACACTGTTATTCTGCTATTGTTGGCTCGCTAGCAAGTCTGTTTGCCATTGCTTATTTGTGGGGAGCCCGCCAATTTCTTTGCAAAACGATCCCCGCGCAATACCCTGAAATTCGCCTATTACGAGAGCAGATATCGTAGAACAATAGGGACCTTAAGCAAGCTAGACCGACGACGGCAATTAAGTTACTACATTTAAGAGAAATCATGGATCAGGGCATCGTATATTGTATGCTTTATGTATTTTGTAAGACCTTTAAAAAGCAGCCACAGCTTCGATAACACGACGTATAATAGATTAACGCCTAAGTAAACTAACAGCTTTTGCTGTTCCTTGCCACAACGTTGTCTTGAAAACGTGAAAACGTGAAAATGCTTCAATTGACGTTGTTTGTGCAACGAGGACGTTGTTGTGATTACGCTTGGGACTGCATATTATTCAACGCTTTGTTTTGGTTGAATACTACTATTGTACTTAGGGCATCGTCGTGACGTTCGCGTTGTGCTTAAAGTGCCCATGAAGCGAAAATTATTATTATCTTAAATGAAAAAACTCTCAAAACGACAAAGTAACATCTTTTGCAGATCTTCGTTTCCGTGCCTAGTTGTTGAGATATTTCAATTTTTTTGATATGCAAATTAAACACTTTGACGTCACACGTGTATAATGAGTTTTCAGAGAAGGTTCGGTATCTTTGCCATTATCAAACGAAATCAATTAAAAATCTGTATGTCTAATGCTGTATGCGAGATAGACGAACAGGATCGGCTTCGAAGTGATTTCGTTTGATAATAGCAAAGATATAGAACTTTCTCCTATAACTCATTATACACGTGTGATGTCAAAGTGTTTAATTTGCATATCAAAGAAACTGAAATGTCTCAAAAACGAAGCACGGAAACGAAGATCTGCAAAAGATGTTACTTTGTCGTTTTAAGAGTTCTTTCATTTAAGACAATAATAATTTTCGCTTCTTAGGTACTTTAATGAAATTTTTCTTTAAACACTCGACGCGCATAACACTGCACCATTTTTCTCAATCAATGGCGACTGATTACAACTCTCTTCCGAATTCGCTCTGACCTCTTCTCCCATATCGAAATATTCCTCTTCTCTGCCCTCTCTTCTTGTGTCGTCATCACGGTGCCTCAGACGATCAAAGAACCGTTTCAGTGCCTTGTGTTTCGCGGCTTTCTTGCTTTTCTCTTGTGAATTTCGCTTTTCATCTTGTAAGGATTTGCTGTAGAAACGCTCAAAGTTCGCCACAATCACGGGAACTGGTAAAGCTATTGCCAAGATTCCCGTGCATGCGCAGAGACTCCCGATCACTTTCCCACCTATAACAAACAGATCATAGAGTGGGGAGATATGGTTAAGGTGGCTCACTGCAGTTTCTACATAATGCTTAACTATCCTTCACTAATGTACTTTAGGGTAGCCTAGCTTTCTTTCCTTGTGACGTGTGTTACTAAAATTCTACAATAAGATTTTTAATATTCTCGCAATCTAGCAGTAAGGGCCATTCTTTGATCCAGTGTTACTACAAGAGGAAACCAGAATAAACTAAACAAACGTTATTTAGACTGGATAACTCTATCAGTTATATCTAAACTGTTCTCCCTAGAGGTCGAGTAACGACCATCCTTCATTGATCCAGTGTTACTGCAGGAGGGAAAACTAACATTATTTACACTGGATAACTTTATCAGTCATATCTAAACTGTTTCCCCTAGAGGTCCAGTAAGGACTATCCTTCATTGATCCAGTGTTACTACAGGAGGAAACCAGAGTAAACTACACTAACTTTATTTATCCTGGATAATCCTATCAGTTATATCTAAATTGTTCTCTCTAAAGGTCCAGTAAGGATCATCCCTCATTGGTCCAGTGTTACTACAGGAGGAAACCAGAGTAAACTAAACTAACTTTATTTATACTGGATAACTCTATCAGTTATATCTAAACTGTTCTTGGTCCAGTAAGGATCATCCCTCATTGGTCCAGTGTTACTACAGGAGGAAACCAGAGTAACCTATACTAACTTTATTTATCATGGATAACCCTATTAGTCATATCTAAACTGTTCTTCCTAGAGGTCCAATAAGGGTCATCCCTCATTGGTCCAGTGTTACTACAGGAGGAAACCAGAGTAAACTAAACTAACTTTATTTATACTGGATAACTCTATCAGTTATATCTAAACTGTTCTTGGTCCAGTAAGGATCATCCCTCATTGGTCCAGTGTTACTACAGGTGGAAACCAGAGTAAACTAAACTAACTTTATTTATCCTGGATAATCCTATCAGTCATATCTAAACTGTTCTTCCTAGAGGTCCAGTGAGGACCATCCTTCATTGATCCAGTGTTACTACAGGAGGAAACCAGAGTTAACTAAATTAACTGTATTTATACTGGATAACCCTATCAGTCATATCTAAACTGTACTTCCTAGAGGTCCAGTAAGGATCACCCCTCATTGCTCCAGTGTTACTGCAGGAGGGAAAACTAACATTATTTACACTGGATAACTTTATCAGTCATATCTAAACTGTTTCCCCTAGAGGTCCAGTAAGGACTATCCTTCATTGATCCAGTGTTACTACAGGAGGAAATCAGAGTAAACTACACTAACTTTATTTATCCTGGATAATCCTATCAGTTATATCTAAATTGTTCTCTCTAGAGGTCCAGTAAGGATCATCCCTCATTGGTCCAGTGTTACTACAGGAGGAAACCAGAGTAACCTATACTAACTTTATTTATCATGGATAACCCTATCAGTCATATCTAAACTGTTCTTCCTAGAGGTCCAATAAGGGTCATCCCTCATTGGTCCAGTGTTACTACAGGAGGAAACCAGAGTAAACTAAACTAACTTTATTTATACTGGATAACTCTATCAGTTATATCTAAACTGTTCTTGGTCCAGTAAGGATCATCCCTCATTGGTCCAGTGTTACTACAGGAGGAAACCAGAGTAAAGTAAACTAACTTTATCCTGGATAATCCTATCAGTCATCTAAACTGTTCTTCCCAGACGTCCAATAAGGGTCATCCCCCTTGGCCAGTATTACTAGGTGAAGGTTGAATATTTTGGCGAGAAGGAAAGGTTGGTTGATATTGTTGACCCTGATTGGGTCGAGAGTAGGAATGAGGTTGAAATTGTTGCTGTTGTGCATGGTTGGTGATACTCGACCGATTCTGGAAATTTGCCCTTGGTTGGAAATGATCGCGATTTGGATACTGGTTTTGTGGTGAACGAAACTGATTTCGAATGTACTGTGGTGTCATCGTTGGATGAAAATATGTGCACGTCATAAGTATAAGAATGTTCAGGCTTTACTTACCAAGTGTTGTGGGATACATGTCGCCATAGCCCACGGTTGTCATAGTAACTATAGCCCACCAGAACGAGTGGGGGATGCTACGGAATACTTCATGGTTGTCACTCATTTCAGCGTAGAAAATGGCGCTTGCAAACAAAATCACTCCTAGAAAGAGAACACAACGTTTTCTATGTCCTGAGAATGTAATACACTGACACTAACACCATGCAGCACCAACACAATAACAACAACACCGACACCAACCCTGCATGACACTGACACCAAGTACAGCGGAGCTTCTTAGACCCTGTTTACATGGAGGTAGGGTGACCCTTCTAGAAGGGTTACTCTAGTAAAAGGTTTACTCTAGTTCATTGTCTTTCCGTGTTTCGTTTACATGAGTGCTAGGGTAACCCTGGCGACAGGGCTATCTTTTTGTTTACATAAGCCATGTAAACGTGTTTGCTAGGGTGACCCTGGCAGCCGGGTTATGTTTCAATGAGGGGGAAAAAAACGCGTACCGGACAAAATGTCTTAACGATTTTGTGGCTACCCTTCCTGTTCTTATACACCTAGTGAAATCTTTTGAAGATATCGAGCAAATTACGCCAACAATTACACGTAAACCGAAAATATAGTAAAATGGTCACACAGAAGTAATGTGACCCTACTAGAAGAGTTAACCCTGCTACAAGGGTCACCCTACTCCATGCAAACAAGCTAGGGCTACCTTCTGACCCGCTTCAAAGGGTAAACTTCTAGAAGGGTCACCCTACCTCCATGTAAACAAGGGCTATCTTTTGACTCGCTTCAAGGGGTAAACCTTCTAGAAGGGTCACCCTACCTCCATGTAAACAAGGGCTATCTTTTGACTCGCTTCAAGGGGTAAACCTTCTAGAAGGGTCACCCTACCTCCATGTAAACAAGGGCTATCTTCTGACTCGCTTCAAGGGGTAAACCTTCTAGAAGGGTCACCCTACCTCCTTGTAAACAGGGCCTTAAACGACTTCAATCCTCACGTAGCAGTGCTACTCACAGCTCTTAATTCATTGCTGCCTATAGGATGTCTGAAGGTTCTCCCTTTGACGAGTAGAATCATTTGCCGATAAACAGAGTAAAAAAAATAAAGCGGCTGTTTTTGGCCAGCTCAGGCAGGAACGGGTTGAAGACAGGCGTCTTTAAAACACGCAGGCAATAATTGACCTCACTTTGGGTACTCAATGAACAGCCATTAAAGCACTTAATAAAAATATCCGCAGGTAGTATTATCTCATTTATAATGCGAATATCAAATAAACACCGCAGGAACAGATGTCAGTGGAAAAACAACAATAAACCTAATGACTCGCATGTAGGGTATGAACTATTGAAATATAAATTGTATTCATCCGAAGTTACTTTATTGAGGTTCCAAACTGATCCTGAATCAAGAAACAGTATCTTATATGCAATCTATAGGCATGCTACGCTAAATCTATAAGCTATTGACAAAACCAGCGAGCTATTGATAAAACTTGGGTATGCTATTTTTTGATAAAATTCGAGATAAGATAGCGATCGTAATAATAATTAAAACACCACAGAATAATATACCAGCGGGTAATAAGTTCCCTCATTTTAATTCGAATGTAAATACACACAGTAGGAGCAGAATTAAGTAAAGATGTAACGACAAATAACGCTTAATAACTGTCTGAAATAATAAAAACACTGATATCGTATGTGGAGCTGTGCTGTTTGCTTGGAATAGTGTGAATTTGTCTGAATAAACAGCAATTCGAGAGCAGCTCGGTATAAGAACTGAAATAGTTGCCATGCATGTTGGCAGTATAGGCGGGAAAAAATAAAAACTTTTTGCAAGCTTTTGCAAATATTTCGTGTTCGTGTAACATTTGTACGATTGTATGGAAATGTAAAGCATATGGCTGTCCGCTTTGTTGAGCCATACGCCGGTTTAAGAGGATAATTTTGACGAAGAGGATTTGTACTTTTTCCGGCATGACTTTCCCGATCAAGTCAAAAGCGAAATGAATCTATACGTTGGAATGCAAACTAGGTTTCCATACATCGTAACACACTGTCTACACAGGACTCTACTTTTATTTTTTTATTTTTAAGTCAGAATTTCGATCTCTAAAATCTCGACAGTTCACCATCTTTATAGGATTTTCTATACATCGTAACACACTTTCTAACCAGAAACGGACGATCTTCTGGAGAGTGGAGAGATGCTCTAACCATGCATTGAGCTACTGAGACTCACATGGAGAGCTAAGGTTACAAATGTGTACAACCTGTAACCTCTGATGACCAGTGAGACATTCTAACCATTGAACTACTGAGACTCAGATGGTAGAAATTAGACATTTGTTTGTAATCTTCTGATCACTAATGAGATACTTTAACATGCATGCATCCATGCATGCTTGAGTCACTAGCACTCAGATGGCAAAATGTATATGCATGTATATACAAATCGTGTAATCGTCTGATCAATCTATATAATCATTGAGGTACTGGGACTCAGATGACTGAACATATTGTGAATTGAATTCAAGCTGCATATAACTGTAATATACATAATAACTGAAATATATATATAAGTGCAATATATAAATATATACATGGTATATTAATATGACAATTAATTCAATACTCACCAACACTTAAGAAAAATATCAACAGTCCAAGTTCTCCCATGCTTGCTCGTAACGTCATTCCAAGAATCTGAAGTCCTTTGGAGTAACGCGATAGCTTGAAGATACGAAACACCCGTACTAACCGAACAGCTCGGAGAATGGCTACTGAGGACACATCGGAACCTTTGCCACTCAGAGCGAAATTTATAAAGAATGGTAGAATGGCGACTAAATCGATGACGTTCAACACCTCTTTGACAAATTTCCACTTGTTTGGCGAAGATAACAACCGTGTTATGTACTCAAACGTGAACCAAGCTATACAAACAGTTTCGATAGCGAAAAATATCTTGTGTTCTTTAGTCTTTTTCGAAGTATCTTCGTGTTGAAATTCCGGTAGTGTTTCGATGCAAAACAATACTATTGAAAGAAGAACAACTGTGCAGCTTAACCACGCAATACAACGAGCTGCCGTTGATGTTTCGGGATACTCGAATAGGTTCCAAACTTTTCTTTGAAACTTGTTATCCGGCATGGGTTTCTCTGATTCAACATTCTCGCCTTCCCCTCCTTTGACTTTCTGAAGTAAATCCTCCCCAAGGTCGTAAAAGTCGAGCTCTCGTAAAAATAAAACGTCTGGTATGCTTTGTGGTCGGATTAAAATCCCATTGCTTTGGTAATAGGTCAGAACCGACTCAAAACAAGCTCTGTTCCGATCGAAGAAATACTCCTCACGCTTCTCGTCCCAAAACGGCTTCCGTTTCTTCGGGTCACCAAGCAGTGTGTTCGGGTAGCGTTCAACAGTGGTCGTCAGCACTTCGAATTTTTCACCACAAATGTTAAAAACGAGTCTAGAAGTATCCTGAATCGATGTAGCTGTTTCATGTAGTTTATTCAGTTCGAGTGCTTCATCTATGGTCGTCTTGCTGTTGTTTTTTCCTGTGATAACGGTGCTTGTGAGAGACATATTGGCTAGCGTCTCAACCAGATCACCGTTGGTTGGTCTTTTTTGTGTTGAAAACTGTACATTAGTCATTTTGACGATTATTATCACGATTATCTAGCTATTTTTGTCCTGCATGACTGCTTTCTGTCTCTTAATGCTCCTTAATTGCAGCTCCTTTCAAAAGCCGTTATAGGAATGAGACTCGAGATACTGCAATTATAGTTCCTTATTAAGGCAACTATTCAATAGTCACTCGTGCGATACATATACTGCTGGGTATTACTCGTGGGTTTTTGAACACTTCTTTCATTTCAAACACTCTTTTATATTAAACAACTTGAACGCGTTATCTTTGAATGGCTAATCTTGAAACATATTTGTTGCTGAAAGTGACGAATAATTTAGTATCGAGAGATTTACTTGCTTTTTAACTTTGGAAGTGTAATTATAGACGAGAATAGCATTCTTATATTGTGTATAATTTCTCTTTAACCGTTTGTCGGCAGCGGTTAATGGTTAGAGCTAGTACACCTTTTAGATTGCCGCTCTTTTGATGAGTTGAGTCATTAATCAAGTTTATTAGGATTGAATGGAACAGCTTGTTTTATTGAAATACCATACGTCTTAGATTTACTAAAAGGCTTTACAGTTATTATGCCCGCAGGTGACGTATTACAGCGCAATTCGGCGTGGGAATGAGAATATCATTAGCCTGATAAGCTAACCTTATAGGGGGTGTTTACACAAGGCCAGGACTGATTTCAGGTCGGTTGTAGTGTTTTTACTATTGACAGGGGCGGACTGGCAGCAGAAAAGCTACCGGGAAATTATATGAAAGGGGCGCCAGGTTGACTGTAAAGCCTGAATGTTCTAAGGGTCACGGCCGGGGTGTGCGCCCGGGGCGTCCTGGCCTCTAGAAATTTTTGAGCCTCTGAAATTGTATTTCCTCGATATGCCCATATATTTTTGTGACTACAACATTTAACAGACACTGAATAATATATTTTAGCATATACCTCGCAGGTGAATAGTGCTTTTCACGCAATCTGATTGGTTCCTCTAGCTCGGGATATCCTGCACTATTCACCTGCGGGCAAAACAAAATGGCGGCCAGTTTTGCTTTGTTTACCGAAGCAGAAGATTTTATTGATAAACAAGGCTCATGTTGTAGAATAACGAGAAAACTCAACAAAATTAAGTAGAAGAGTGTCCACAGGTATGTTTCTTTACAATTTTCTAGCCATTAATATATTCAAAAGTTGTGAAAACTGTTTTGTCGACAAATATCGAGTACGCCAAGTGCCGTTATATAGTGCCCAAGTTGCTAGCGGCCGTGTCTTGTATAAAATACCGAAAATATAAGATCTAGAATGTTAAACTTGTTATTTCATTTATGAGGTATATGCTAAAACAATTATTCACCTCAGTGTCGGTGAATAGTGTGGATATTCACCTCGCCGAAGCGGCTCGGTGAATATCCAGCACTATTCACCTCCACTTCGGTGAATAATTGTTAAATATACTATGAGTAATATTTAAGTCACAAGTAGACTCAACTACTCTTAGTCTTGGAGTTACAAAATGTATTATACCGTATACATGAAAAGTGAATAAGAAAGAAAGGATAATACAATTACATGCAGAGTAAGAGTTTAGAAAATACATATTGTTTTTCATCATGTAGTTTACGACTAGTAGTCTTGCAATGCAACTAGTAACAACTGTATTTCATAATATTTACGTTATGAGCTGTATTTTGTTAATTAGGGACCTTAAGATCTACGACGGGAACTTCGAGGACGACGTCCTCCAAACAAAAGCATTCTTCTTGCAAAACAAAGATAATGAATAATTTCTAGTCCCAAGAGTAATCTGAACACCGTCTTCGCTCTGTATACAACGCCACTCGGAGCATTTTCACGTCTTCAGGACGACGTTGACTCGTGGGGTGATGAGAACTGTTGTCTGAGATTGCCTTAACACAGACACTGCAACCGTTTTAACACTTTGAAAATTATAAAACAAGCTTCAAGTATTGAATACGGTAGTCAGTTCACCGTGACTTCTTTTTAATGCTAAAATTTGAATTGCTTTTTAACCGCCGTCGTCGTCCTAGCATCTTAAGGTCCCTAATATCTTTGTGGGGGCGCCTGAAACGAAAAACAAGGGGGCGCACCCGGTTTCCCGGTGGACCAGTCCGCCTCTGACTATAGATTGTTTTCATGAGTCCGGCTTGAGATTCAGTTCACGCCTGCCTAACCTCAGGTCGCCCGTTAGACCGGACTGAAGCACTTTCACCTCTCAAACTCAATACGTTGTTTTAAATGAGATTGGTGTCAAACCAAAACAAAAAACAACAACAACAATCGTTTTACGGCTGTTTTCCCCGCTTACGCGGGGGTTGGCCGGCGGCTCCCCACAGCAGTTTCCTCCACTTCTCTCTCTCTCCAGAGCATCCTCCCTTTTCAACCCACAATCTCTCATATCCCTTTCCACCACCTGACTCCATGTCATCCTCGGCCTTCCTCGTCCTCTTGTACCTTCCACCTCGAGCGACATGCTCTTTTTCACCCAGTCACCTTTCACCATCGTCTTTCCGCAGCACATGTCCGTGACTTGATCTTTTACTACAAATGTAAATATAAACTTATAGATCTAAACGTCGACTATTTTAATCCTGTACATAATTGTAACAACCGATCTGGCTCGTCCTCACTTCTCAAAACCCCACAATGTAAAACTAGTACCTTTCAAGGATCTTACTTTAACAGAATAGTTAAACCCTGGAACTATTTACTTAAGCATGCGCCATCTGATATATTTTCTTCTTTAACTAGGTTTAAGTCCTATCTACGCCTAACTTATACTGAACTCATGAACACTACCTTTGACCCAGATTCGCCTTGTTCCTATTCCATATGTAGGAATTGTTCGTGTCATGTCTAGTCCAACTTAATCTTCGATAGATCTATGTATATATCATTACTTTTTATTTTATTTTAATTTTACGGTGAGCACCTTGCATGGGACTTTTCTCGTTCGTGCTCGCCGAATTTGGACTTGTAATTTTATACTTTTTTTTTCTCTCTCTCTTGGTCCAAATAAAAGTTGAAAGAACAACAACCATCTCAACCGGTTCCGCTTTATCACATCAGACACCAACTCAATCCCCATTCGCTCCCTCAGCTCCACACTTTGTCGAACCGACATAAAATAATGATTCTCCGGCAGTCACGAGCTGTAAGCCAATTGACACAAATCTTGAAGCAACACCGAAACCAAGCCTATATAGTTTCAAGGCCGACCTCATGTAAACGAATACTGAAATGCACAATTCAGGCCAGTTCAGACCTGAGGGACCACTGCATGTGTGGAGCACGGGTGGCGTGTGCTGTTAGGACGCTGCCTCTCACCAATAGTTAAGTCCGGTTACACGGGGTTAGTACTTGGATGGGCGACCGTCTGGGAATAACCCCGTTCTCGAGCTTGCGACTCATGTGAGTAGAGTTTAGTTGGTCTCACCTGTGCTTCGAGGGTTTTTCACCGGGTTCTCCGGTTTTCCTCCCTCCGTAAAAATCAACACCTACATCTTAATAACTATTTCATGTATTATAAATATATAGCTATACCTATTCATCTATTCTGTTGTACACCGTAATACGCATTCGATCATTACGTCTTGAAGAATGCGCAATATAAATCACTAATTATCTAATCTAATTATGTAATGTGTGAAATGTCGCTACGGAATTTTTTCTCGTTTTTATTTTCTAAGTCAACCACAGTTATACAGTGACGCAAGATGTTCCAGATTTCAATAGATAATTTGCTGGTTAACCCTTTATTGCCCAGTAGCCATTCCATTGATGAGTAAAATCGTCTGGCGTTAGCCAGAGTAAAATACTAAAGACATCGTTGGGCGATAAAGAGTGAAACTGGCAATGAATGAAACGAAAGATGAAACAAACGTTTTCCGTTTTATCTTCTGTTTCATTTATTGTATGTTTTATGGTGAAAGCAATAATGTTTGGACGTATAAGAATACATTTGTCATCTCAGCTAAGATGTATGTGTTGATTTTACGGAGGGAGGAAAACCTGAGAACCAGGCGAATAATCCTCGAAGCACGATCAACTATACAACTCTACTTACATGAGCCCCAAACTCGACAACGGGATCATTCCCAAGCGGTCACCCATTTAAGTACTATCCCGTCCAACAGGGCTTAACCTTTCGACTGTAGTGGTGCGAAGCAGTCACAGTGACATAAGATGTTCCAGGATTTTAAAAGAGAATTTGTTAACTTTCACTGTCTGACTAGATTCATCCGACCTCAACTGGACTTCCAGTCTTCAAGATGACTAGTCAACCACAGTTACAAAAACAAAAAATTTTCCGGATTCCAAAAGATAATTTGCTGGTTAAATTGGCAACGAATGAAACGAAAGATGAAACAAAGGTTTTCTGACTTACGTTTCGATTTCCCGTTTCATTTATTGTATGTTGTATGGCGAAAGCAATAATAATTGGACTACTTATAAGAATACATTTGTCATCACAGCTAAGATGTATGTGTTGATTTTACGGAGGGAGGAAAACCGGTAAACCTGGCGAAAAACTCTCGAAGCACAGGGGAGATCAACTACAACTCTACTCACATTAGTCCCAAGCTCGACAACAGAGTCATTCCCAGACGGTCACCCATCCATACTAACCCCGTCTAACTGGGCTTAACTTCTGGACTACAAAAGCCAGAGCGCTAACAACACACGCCGCCGATGGTCCCTATCCGAAAACTGTCGCTTTTACCAGTATCACAACGATCATATTTAGACATTATTGCCATGAAAGTATTTATAAAGATAAAGTTACCGCAGTGTGTCTCAACACTAAACAATGAACTTGTTACCCTGGATAGACCACAATGCATTGCGAATCCAAGATGGCGTCGCTATTGATGAATACGACCATTACAATATATCACTTCATACGGTAACGGACGAATTCGAGACCGGTCTCGAATTAGTACGGTTCGGCCTGTTTACACGAAAGACAAATTCAGAACCGGTCTCGAATTAGTACGGTTCCGCCTGTTTACACTGAAGACAAATTGAGAACCGGTCTCGAATTAGTACGGTTCCGCCTGTTTACACTGAAGACAAATTGAGAACCGGTCTCGAATTAGTACGGTTCCGCCTGTTTACATGGAAGACAAATTCGGAACCGGTCTCGAATTAGTACGGTTCCGCCTGTTTACATGGAAGACAAATTCGGAACCGGTCTCGAATTAGTACGGTTCTGCCTGTTTACACGGAAGACAAATTCGGAACCGGTCTCGAATCAGTACGGTTCCGCCTGTTTACATGGAAGACAAATTGAGAACCGGTCTCGAATTAGTACGGTTCCGCCTGTTCACATGGAAGACAAATTCGGAACCGGTCTCGAATTAGTACGGTTCCGCCCGTTTACACGGAAGACAAATTCGGAACCGGTCTCGAATTAGTACGGTTGCGTCTGTTTACACGGAAGACAAATTCGGAACCGGTCTCGAATTAGTACGGTACCACCTGTTTACATGGAAGTCAAATTCATAACCGGTCTCGAATTAGTACGGTTCCGCCCGTTTACAAGGAAGACAAATTCAGAACCGGTCTCGAATTAGTACGGTTCCGCCTGTTTACACGAAAGACAAATTCAGAACCGGTCTCGAATTAGTACGGTTCCGCCTGTTTACACGAAAGACAAATTCAGAACCGGTCTCGAATTAGTACGGTTCCGCCTGTTTACACGGTTCCAAGAGAAATTCGGAACCGTTCTCAAATTAGTACGGTTGCGCCTGTTTACACAGAAGACAAATTCGGAACCGGTCTCGAATCAGTACGGTTCCGCCTGTTTACAACGCGAAATAGGACGAATTCGAGACCGGTCTCGAATTCGTCCGGTGCCATGTAAACGAAGCATGAAATTCCATTTTCTTAATTTCAAATTCAATTCAAGCATTTAATAATTATAAGTCTTTCAAATCCTAATATAAACGAACCCGAAGTTCACGATTCATTTCAAATATGAACTTTTCGTTCTTGCAAATTCATCTTTTCACATGCTGATAAAATATCTTATTTATTCTCGTGAAATGGCGTGTAAAATATCCATTAATTAAAAGTAGTTTTCCAATACGAATTTTAAACTATTTACAATTCACCTTTTTTGTTGGTATGTCTTTACATTCCTTTGATTTCCCATCACGAAAAATCGTTTCAATCCGTTCGTGTTCAACTCTTTTTTGTTGATCTGATTTTTGTTGAACTCTTTCGTGTTGATCTTTTCGTATCCAACGCTTTCGTTTTCATCTCTTTCGTGCCGAAGTCTTTCCTGTTTTGTGTTCATATTTCATTTCTGTATCTTTCGTGTTCAACTCTTTTTTGTTGATCTCTTTCGTGTTGATCTCTTTCGTGTTCAACTCTTTCGTGTTCAATTGTTTCGTTTTCTCTTCTTCGTGTTCATCTCATTCGCGTTCATATACGTATGCCACTCGTTCCTCTTGTATTGATTAAACTACATTTATGTCCGTAGAAAAATTGTCTCAATTTGAGGAAGGCTCTTTCTATCGTCTCTCCATTTCTACTCCAACATTCCATTTCAACTAATTTCAAAGTTGTTTCCCATTTCATTTGCCTTCATCTTCTCAGCGCTTGAACCAACACGTAGAAAAATTTTCCCATTATCATCAACAAGCTCGTTCAATTATTCATTGCAACTGTCAAATATCACCAAAGGATCTTTTCCCCAACCGGATAATTCCTTAACGTGCATTTCTTATATACTCATAGTCTTATCCCATTGACCGTCTCGTGCACAAGACTGGCTGCCAGGGAGGCTTACCGGGGTATCAAATGCCGTGATATATATTAACCGTGGGGAACAAGGTTCTTGTCTTCGCATATAAATACTTCGGATAGTGCATTTTTTCGCTATACGTTTGACACACGTATCGGTTCGATGATGTCATCACCTGAGATCTCGGAGGCAGGTGTATTTTTGCCTGATATCGATTTGGGTTGGTTGTGTCCCATGTCAAAATAGAGTTCTTCGCTTGCCTTGCTGTCAAGTCGTCGTTTCCTGAGCATAAGCAGAAACTTTTTTAGTCGATTACTTTTCTCAATCTTGTCGCCGTTCTGTGGCGAGTTTGTAGCGTCTCGGCGCTGAGTTTTGCTGTAGAAATGTTCAAAGTTTGAAACAATGACAGGAACAGGAAGAGCAATGGCCAGGATTCCTGTACATGCGCACAGACAGCCTACTATCTTGCCACCTGAAATATATTACAAAAAAGAAAGGAAAATGTGTTAATTTTTCTGGTCAAGGTTCTTTTAAATTAAAGGTTTTACTCAAGAATTGTGTCGTCGTCATGGTCATGTCATCGTCATCATCATCAACAACAACGAGAGCAGCAGCAGAGACAACAATAGCAGGAGCAACAACAGCAGCAGGAGCAACAGCAGCAGCAGCAGCAACAGCAGCAGCAGCAGCAACAACAACAGCAGCAGCAACAGAAACAACAACAAGAATAGCAGCAACAACAACAGCAGCAGCAGCAGCAACAACAACAACAGAAACAACAACATTAGCAGCAGCAGCAAGAACAACAACAACAGTAGCAGGAGCAACAACAGCAGCAGCAACAACAACAACGAGAACAATGGTGACAACGACAACAACAACTGCAGCAACGACAACAACAACAACAACAACAATGACGAGGATGACAGCAGCAGCAGCAGAAGCAACAACAACAACAACAACAACAACAACAACAACAACAACAATAACAACATCATCAATGATGTCTATGTCAACAACAGCATCGTCGTCATTGTCATGTCATGTCATCATCATCATCATCATCATCATCATCATCATCATCATCATCATCATCATCATCATCATCATCATCATCATCATATATATATTCATCATAAAAAAGTACACTTACGTTGAAACACGTCACTTACCAAAGGTTTTAGGATACATGTCTCCATAGCCAACAGTTGTCATGGTAACAATTGCCCACCAAAACGAGTGCGGAATGCTTTGAAATAACCCATCATCATCGTCGATCTCAGCGTAAAAGACAGCACTGGAGAACAACACCACTCCTATAATGGAATTAAGAAGAAGTTAAATGTTTTGAAGCTTGGCACACATAGACAACAGCAGCAGCAGCAGCAACACCACCACTACCAACAACAACAACAACAACAACAGCAGCATCAACAGCAACAGCAGCAGGAGCAACAACAACAACAGCAGCAATAACGACAACAGCAGCAGCAGCAACAACAACACCACTGCTATCAACAACAACAACAACAACAACAACAGCAACAACAACAACAACAACAACAACAACAACAACAACAGCAGCATCAACAGCAGCAGGAGCAACAACAACAGCAGCAACAACAGCAGCAACAACGACAACAGCAAGAACAGCAGCAGCAACAACAACAACAACATTAAAAATAACAACAGCAGCAGCAACAACAACAATAACAATAGCAGCAGCAACAGCAGCAGCAGGAGCAACAACAACAGCATCAATAGCAACAGCATCAACCCCAGCATCAACAGCAGCAGCAGCAACAACAACAACAACAACAACAACAACAACAACAACAGCAGCAGCATATCAACAACAGCACCGCCACCACCACCACCACCAGCAGCAGCAGCAACAGCAGCAGCCCCAGCAACAGCAACAACACCAACAGCAGCAGCAGCGACAACAGCACAAACAACAACAACGACGACAACAACAACAACAACAACAACAACAACAACAACAACAACAACAACAACAACAACAACAACAACAACAACAACAACAGCAGCAGCATATCAACAACAGTACCACCACCGCCACCACCACCACCACCAACAGCAGCAACAGCAGCAGCCCCAGCAACAGCAACAACATCAACAGCAGCAGCAGCGACAACAGCACAAACAACAACGACGATAACAACAACAACAACAACAACAACAACAACAACAACAACAACAACAACAACAACAACAACAACAACAACAACAACAACAACAACAACAACAACAACAACAACAACAACAACAACAACAACAACAACAACAACAACAACAACAACAACAACAACAACAACAACAACAACAACAACAACAACAACAACAACAACAACAACAACAACAACAACAACAACAACAACAACAACAACAACAACAACAACAACAACAACAACAACAACAACAACAACAACAACAACAACAACAACAACAACAACAACAACAACAACAACAACAACAACAACAACAACAACAACAACAACAACAACAACAACAATAAGCCCACCGTTAGATATACCTCTGAATAACAAATTCAACTTACCAACGGTTAAAAAGAACACTAACAATCCCAGTTCCCCCATGCTCGCTCGTAACGTCATACCCAAAATCTGTAGCCCTGTAGAATATCGCGACAGTTTAAAAATACGGAACACCCTAACCAAACGCACGGCACGGAGAACAGCCATGGAGGACACATTGGAATTTTGATCACTTAAACCAAGCGAAATAAAGAAAGGAAGAATGGCGACTAAATCAATAATATTAAGTACTTCTATAAAAAATTTACACTTGTTTGGCGAGGAGATTAAACGGATGAGATATTCCAGAGTAAACCACGCAATACAGACAGCTTCGATGGTGAAGAAGATATCGTGATTCTTCTTTTTTCCCGACTCGTCTCTCTCTTGAAACGCTGGTAAAGTTTCGATACAAAACAGAACGATTGAAAGCAAGACGATAGCACAGCTGAATAATGCGATACCTCGAGCCGCGTTTGATGTATCCGGGTATTCAAAAAGACTCCACACCTGGCGTTGTAATTGATGTTCTGGCAACAATCTCACTGGTTCAGGAATAATATTTTCTCCTTTAATCGTTTTTATCACCTCATCCCCAAGCTCATAGAACTCCAGCTCACGAATGAATAAAATATCTGGGACGTGAGGTGGACGTAGCAGAAAACCACCGCTTTGGTAGTAAGTCAACACCGATTCGAAACAAAGACGATTTCGATCAAAGAAAAACTCATTGCGATCCTCGTCCCAAAACTGCGCACGCTTCTCGCAATCCGCAAGCAACGTATCCGGGTACCGTTGAATTGTACTCTCAAGAATCTCATATTTAGCTCCACATATGTTCACAACGATGCGCTCTTTCGAGTTGTATTTAGGCAGTTTGGCTGGCCCGTTTTGGATCCCGCCAGCCGAGTTGCTGTTCATGTCGGGCGAAACATCAGGCAGGGTTGGGTTATTCGTAGCTTGATACGATGATTGGGATCGCTTTTTTTGATCTGCCATGCAATATTGCATGGCGCAGATCAATGTTATAAGGCCTTCTTAAGTTTCAGATGTACATTTGTAAACACCAAGGGTTCGAAGGAGTACCAATTAGTCACAGACTTGATGACACCTCCGGAATTTCGTACAAACGGCGTTGAAACATTCGAATGAAATATCCACTTCTTTTACAGTTTATAGTGAATGACCATAAAAAACAACTCTACCATCTAACAGATGAACGTCCGGTAGAAAAAAAATATATCTACGCCGACATTCTCCGTCAAATCTGTTCGCGAATTTGCTTGGTTCAATAGGAATTTCACTTCGCCCACATAAATAAAACAGTTTACTGGGCCAATACGGACTGCTTGCTCGGTTCCGTTTGACAAATTTGATGGCACCGTGTCCCGATGACCCGCCACAAATCTGGAAACGCTCGCAGAATCTCCTTGTGATAGAGTCGCCAAGTTGAAGTCGTGTCTTGACTTTCCTTTTCTTTTCAAGCTTTTGTGTAAAGGAGGTAGTTAGTTATAACAACGCCTTGAAACAAAGCACACGAACAATGCATTACAATGGACTCTGCTGTTATTTGACCCGACTCTGTCGTTGGCATTTTCATGGTAATTCACCTAATATTCCCTACAGCCAGTCGCAGGCCGATATTCACCGGCTACGAAAATGTAATGTCCGCTGTTATTAACCTGTTTATTTCCGATTTCCAGCCGTGCTAACATCCCCAAACACCAAGTGTTCCTTGTTGATAACCTAATTGTTTATGTCGCATTATTATATTATTACTTAATCAGCTCGTTATTTCGCTCTAATGTTTATTCTAAACTCATTTACAAATCTTGCCTGAGCAGGACCAAGTGATTAATTCATCGCTCTGAAGCTTCCCAGGTGGGAATCACAGTGGAGTGACATATATACAACTGGCTGGTTTTATCTTAGACCAACGGTAGTACGCCACAACGCACTGAAGAATGTTTTCTTGGACCCATTTTCTTATAAATGGTTTCATTGTCTGTTTACACTCTTTACGTTTCTCTCTGACGAAGGGCCTTCGCTCGAAACGTTAGACTCCTACGTTCTCTGTTTCGGCAGTATATCTAACCTTAAACCTGGTTTTCATATAGTTGTAATTGTTGTAATTCAGTCAGCGACTGTCGCCGATCAAGTCTTACAACAATTACAACTTAATGGAAACGCTTGTTGTAATCCAATCGGCGACATTCGGCGACTGTTGTAGAAGTTGAATCAGGTTCAACTTCTACAACAATTACAACAGTTGCCGATGCGACAACAGTTAATGGAAACATCAATCGCCGACAGTCGGCGACTTTTTGCTAGATGTTTGCAACGTAAAACACAAAATTATTTACAAAAACTGGCCAAATCCTTTCAAAAAAACCTCGACTTTTGTTAAAGAAGTCTATACTAAATGACTAGTTCGAAGACTTGAATGCCGTACGCCAGCTCAAACGTTTGCAACTGTCATCAAACGTTCAAGAAACATGAGATTTAAGCGGCGAAGTTACTGAACTTGTAAATAATGCTTGTTATATTTTCAGAAATTGCAGCTTGATTTTTGTAATAATTGTTAGTTGTTTGCTGTACAAGCTGTGTTAGTTAGTAATACTTAGAAAAACTCTGAGCTATGGTGGCTCAATGGTTAGAGCGCCTGGCTAGCATTCAGAAGGTTGTGGGATCGAGTCCCGCTCAGAGCTCAGAGTTTTTCTGAGTATTACTAACTAACACAGCTTGTACAGCAAACAACTAACAATTAATGCTTGTTATATTGTTATATAAACTGTGAAAATTATCACAAACAAAGTTTTAGTCATTCAATTTGTTTTTGAATATCAAACTTAGCTCATCTGAACTTTGTCAAAACCGAGAAGTCCTCAGTCCGAGCGAATCGGCGATTTGACGATTGTGGTTTCCATATAGTTGTAATTGTTGTAATTCAGTCAGCGACTGTCGCCGATCAACTCTTACAACAATTACGATTTAATGGGAACGCGAGTTGTAATTGTTGTAATGCAATCGGCGATCGATCGCCGACTGTTGTAGAAGTTGAACCGAGTTCAACCTCTACAACAATTACAACAGTCGCCGATGCAACAACAGTTAATGGAAACATCAATCGCCGACAGTACTTTTTTACATTGTTGCATTCTTAGTTCGAAATGATTTTCCAGTACCAAACGAAAGCTTGAGAGATTCTAGTTGAAATTTGTAGCAAAAGGGATTCAATACCAATAAATCCCAAATATGTAAATATCACTCGAGTTTCATAGAAAGTCTTGTCTATTTTCCTGGAATTGTACATTGTGAAGTCACTTGAACTGAAGTCACTTGAACTGAACTGAACTGAACTGAACTGAACTGAACTGAACTGAACTGAACTGAACTGAACTGAACTGAACTGAACTGAACTGAACTGAACTGAACTGGGTGTAGATTTTGGTTCTTGTCATTGGACTTGCGGTACGCTACAATTAAAAAAACCCACAAACGCCTTGATGTATTTCAAATTTCGTGCTCACAAAGGTCTTATTCAGTGGAATAAAAGTAGCGTGCTGCGTAGACAGTGTTGAATTGAAACAACAATCGAAATATAAAAAGGTTTGATATGATACTGCCGAAACAGAGAACACAGGAGTCTAACGTTTCGAGCGAAGGTCCTTCGTCAGAGAGAAACGTTTCTTCTGGTAAGAGGTCATTGATAATAGCATTTCTATCTTTAACACTTTGAGGCCTGGACCTCTCCCTGTGCTGAATAAAATCGTCTGGCGTTAGCCAGAATAAAATACTAAAGACTCGTCTTTAGGCTTCAAAGTGTTAAAGAGATAGATTTTAACACTTTGAGGCCTGGACCTCTCCTTGTGCTGAATAAAATCGTCTGGCGTTAGCCAGAATAAAATACTAAAGACTCGTCTTTAGGCTTCAAAGTGTTAA